>CM055907.1:60624867-61029867 GCA_029582155.1 Panopea generosa
ACACCTCAGACTTTGAAGAAGAATTTCAAGTAACTTATTGATATTTTCACTACACTGAATTTATTTTACAGTTTTGTTTTCGGCTGTTATTACGTTAGAAGTACTGTGACAAATATCAACATAAGTGGTACAGATATGGATAAATGGAAAATAATGTTTTTGGAATCGGTTTTGATTTGCATCTGTAACACAAGTAATATGTATTTATAATACTTTAACATTGATTTATGCACATGGAATCTTTAATGGTGATTAAATGATTATGGTTTTCCTTTCTACTCAGTTGATTTATTTGATAACATTTGCTCAAATAATTTGTTCCCGATTAGAAATGAATTTGCTAAGGTTGTCCTTTAATTGTTACGTCTGCAATAGGGAGTATGTTGTTTTAGATACCAATATACTTAAATAATCAACAACAGTGTGTGATTATAAAACCAATTATAATCAAATTATTACAAAGAGTAGAAAGTAAAAGTAAGCCTGTTAAATAAATGTTACAGTTATGTATAGCAAGCATTAAGGTCTCATTATAGAAAATACAATTATAATCATTTACAATAATAAAACAACAAACCATTACACTATGTCACTCTTTAAAGAGTTGCAAGAGAGTGAGAGATATCTTTCTGTCATAAAAGCATACGTTTTAATATTCTATACAGAAAAAGATATTATACATATTATATATATTTATATATACTCAAACGCAACAGAAAGTGTGCACATTTAGATTTTTGATTTTCTTAAAATCCAATGATGGAATACTATCATGTGTGGTATCAATTGTTAGCTTATTCAATTAACTTTCAACTGACTAACCAATATGTTTATTTCAATGCTTTGAATTTGGATAAAACGTACGACGCTTCTACGTGGATTATGGGTCAAACTAAGAGATGTTTTCTTCCGTAGATTCACTATAATTTATTGCAAAAATATGTAAATGTTGCATGAATATCTGTTATGACCGCCATACTGTCTAATAACTTCTAAAATACGACGCCGCATGGAATGCACGTAACGGTGTACATCTGCCAAGTATCATTAAGACGTCAATACGCTGACGTTCTGATAGTCGTGGCATATTCGCTGTTATAAATTTTCAAAATCTGCAGTAATATTCGCACTATACATGTGTTAAAGAATGTAGAGAAAATAAGTTTGGCCACTTGTACGTATGTATACATGTTCCACGTGAAATTCCTGCAAAATCGCATTTAGGGCTATTACGTAATAACTAGCCATATTTTGACTGTTTTTACGTTGTGGCTATAAACCGTTACAACCGATATTCTTATGTTCTAAATTTAACAACTTTATTCTTTGAAGAATTGAAATATTCAAAATATAAAAAGTGCACATATTCTTTTCCGTTTGAGTATATATTTATCATATATATCTAACAGTTATTAAATACGTGTTTTAGATCTAATGGTTTGATCAAATATTAACTAACCATTTATTCATGTTCCTTTCAGGAATTACCGGATGGTCTCATAAAGCCGTATGCTGAATCTCAAAAACCAAAAAACATGGCGAAAAATAGATACCGACGTGTTTACCCCTGTATGTGGTTAGACCTATTTATTTTATTAAAAATGTGCAAAAAACATTACAGACAGAATGAGGAAAACATATATTTTGCATATTTTGCACTAAGAACTTGGCATTAACTGTGTATTTAACTAAAACTGATCAACGAGAATTATCTCATGAATACACGGATATTCTTAAACATTTTTTTTTCAAATGCAGTTTTCCTACTGAAACTAACTAAATCTAAACGGTTTAAAATCATATTGAGGTAACAACAGTGACAAAATATGAAAAATTGTTTTAACAAAAAGCTTTCGCTACTTTAACATTGAATTTATTCCACTAATGCATGAAAATGATCAAGATGCTTTAGTTATATGAAAATTATCCATTTTGTTTTAGATGATGAATATAGAGTGAAGCTGACTGAACCAGGTACAGACTATATCAATGCCAGTTATATTGATGTAAGTTTTATTCACTGGTACCCGGCTATTAAATGGATGTGTTAACTGATAATGTAGTGCTTTTCGTCTTTTTATCACCTATCAAAATAGTTTACTACATCAACTTGATTTAGTTTGATATATCAGGTTCAGTCTACTATTTTCAAAATATTATCATTGCATTATTTTTCACACTTCATAAAGTCGAATTTTGCAAAACCGATACTTACATATATTTTTTTAGGGATTTAATCAACCAAAGGCGTATATTGCGTGTCAAGGTATGGACATTACTTTTCCGCATCTATTTTAGACTACGAATAAATACGAAAGACCATTTCACTTTTTATGTAACTACACATAAAACTAAATCAAAAGAGTATGCTGACGTTCATGTGTTAAACTGAAGGACTATCTCATGAATAAGATAAACTTCTGTCTCGAATATAAATGAACCTTGCCAGCTTTAAGCATTTCGTTAACTTTTGTACCACGCATGTGAATTGCAAACAATGTTTAAGAATGATATAATGTACGGCAGGCGCATAAAATTGCTGTTTTAACGGCAATAGATAATGTCGTTATGATATTGTTAATTCAATCAATGTTTGTATATTCATAGTTGCGAACAGTTGTCTTTTTCATCTCCGAAATCATTCGGATACATCTGCATCGGTTTACACATACCTGCTATTTTTTGTTTGAAACATTCCTAGAGGTTTGATAAACATATTGTTCTCCTGCTGTATTATTGTATGTGTCAGTATAATGTAAATCATAGGGTACATGTAATATTTGTGAACCAATTATCCCTATATACATATCATACATTGTAAAAGTGAATCTGAAATAATTTCTAAAATCGAAAATTCCGTTGTTGAGCTTTCAATTATCTCACTTAAATAAATACATTTCGTTTCACTGTATTTCCATGCTCCAACGAGTTTTTATGTCTCTCTTTTATAAAGCGTGTGGGTAGTCATGAATTCTTCACTGGATCCTTCTCATATAGAGCAAACAGTTCTTGTATGTAAATTGCCCCTCCAGTACAGGTGTGTTGCATGTACACCATAGTATATAAGTCATGGTTAACATCAATTATATTGGGTTGGTAGAATCCTTGATATTGTATCTGTGCATTGTAGCAGCTAGGCGCGCTTGCAGTAGTCTGGTCCGTACATTTATGACTGGTTGTTCACAAATAATTTCTCCATATGTAAATATATTTATCTACATTGATGATGGTTGTGTTGTTGTGGTAGTGAGTCCTGTAAACGTACTTCCGGTGGAAAACATTTTCATTTTCTTTGTAACTGATAAACATAGATTGAGATTGACCACGAATGATATGACATTAAACGGTTTGATATCGTCAGAGAGTCGTGCATTGTGTTTTTGTGAGAAGTATACAGACGATATAGTAAAATATATAGATATATTGCGTAACGGAATAAGACTAATTATTATATGATTTCACTTCTTTTGTTAGTTTACATTTGACTTATTACGTTTATGATAACTGATATGTGAATGTGTTTATGTTATTGTGTTGGTGGTATTCATTGAATGTTACGTTTCCTGTTGGATTTATTAGTTATAATTATTTGAGTAAAATTGATATCGGCATGATTGTACAATAACAGGTCCCACAACAAATCATTTTGTTTTGTTCTGGCGAATGGTGTGGCAAGAGAACGTGGAGCAAATCGTCATGGTTACAAAGCTCGAGGAAGATGGGGTAATATAGCTTAAACATTAAAAATAATATGTATTATATAGTAATAAAATTATGTTCAATGGTGAAGGCATTTAATTCCAGCTAGCCTTGCACTGCACAATGAGTTTCAAACGTTTAAAACAATTGTAGATGACGATGAATAACGAACTTATAAACTATCATATCAACAACTAATTTATATATGAAAACTGTTTTCTTGCAGGTTAATAAATGTCACAAATACTGGCCTGATGACGGAGAGAGTGTGTATTATGGTGACGTCATGGTCACGTGTCATAGTGACGACAAGTATGCAGATTACACTGCGAGAAGTTTTACAGTGTTCAAGGTATAACCAAAGACAGTGTTGATTTGAAGTAGACGAGTTGACAATCTCTATGTGTTAAATTCAGACATATGAGAAACTCCAAAAACTGAAAATACATAGTTTACCGAAAAGTCATTCACACATTTCATTAAATCTGGTCTTGAAGATTTCCACATGCCCATAAGTCAATCCCAATGAACTCAAAGAATCTAGTAAAACCACGTTGCTTGACAAAGTGTTGAAAAAACGGCAGGTGATTAATGGATGGAAGGGAAATAAATGGACGAAAAGCGCCTGTTGTTTATAGATTTATTAATTTTAATTAAAAATGAATTGCAGGATACCGTCAATAGACCTCTGCATCACATCCATTTCACGGCTTGGCCAGACAAAGGCGTTCCGGATGACATAACGAGTCTGATTGAATTCAGACAGAAAGTCAATAGCACTCAAATGACCCTTAACGCGCCAACCATTGTGCATTGCAGGTAGTTTATTGACTTATAAAACTAGATAATATATTTCACTAGAAATAATAGATTTAACCGAGCGTATTGATAACAAGAAACTTTGCAGGAATATATTATAAAATTGTTATATTTAAGTAACCGGTAGATCTACTTTTGTTTAGAAAGGATGAAAGAATAAATCTGATGATAGCAATAATCTTTGGGAATAATAGCAGATTCGGTTTTATCAAGTTTGTTCATGAAGGGTATTGAAATGTGTAACACCTTCTCACCTTCAACCACGCTTGCATATATTTTGAACTCAAATGGACATGTAAATTTAGACGTTGACAATGCTTGTTATATTCTCTATATTCCTGTATGATACTTCTATATTTTCTTCAAAAACTATTGGTTTAATTAACCATGCTATTTAAATATATAACCGCGTATTTAGCATTGAGGAATCTAAAAGACCAAAATGTTTTGAGTTTTTTTATCGATCTCGTTTCCATTCGCTAGTGCTGGAGTGGGAAGAACTGGGACGTACATTGCGCTAGATATTCTTACCAAACAAGGGGAGACGAATCAGGCTGTGGATATATTCATGTGTGTGGTGAACATGCGACAGAATAGACCGTACATGGTTCAAACAGTGGTACGCATTTAACTCGTCATGTAGACAAGGTTTGATAGTTTGTTGTAGCACGGTTTTATTGAGGCTCCAGACTTTCTGGTGTCTTCTTAGTATGTTGATAGTTGATAATTGTACCTCATTTCATATGCACGCATTAATTTCATATGCACCTTCTCCTTCTAACCACTCGGAATAAAGTAGTTCTTGATTATTTATGTATCTGTCAGATGATAGTAACTTTTTAATGTGCGAAAAAAAAATAATGACGTTCAAAAGTTTTTGAGCCTTTACTTTTGATATTTGATGTCTGTAAACAATTTAATGGAGCGAAGCAAAGCCTGAAATGCAGGAGTGCCAATACTAATTAGCACATCGCATAGCAACAATGGAAATAGTCCCTGAAGCAAATACAACGTTATCCGCTTTCTGCTTGAAAAAAATTACCCTGTATTCATTTCGAATCGACGTTCGAAAACATTATTACCGAAAATTTCTGTAATAAACTGTAATAGGCGCTACGTCGTGTAGATTCAGATTCAAATCATCACTGATCAAAACAACGCAAATCGAAAAGGGTTTTCTCAAAATCTTATTTCAACAAAGATATGATAAAATCACCACTTGAAACGGTTTATTGTGTACATAGATTGTTTTAAGCAAAATATACGAAAACGCCCTGATGTCGCCCGCCGGATGTTGACAAATTTGAGAAACACGGTCTCAAAGTCGGCGTCTTCAAAAATCAGTTCCTAAACGTTGGCTCATTGGTTACTGCGGTCCCGGTTATAAGTGATGTATTAAGACTTTATACCAATATTGTCTTTTACAGAATTCATATTTATTTGGAAAAAACACACATATCTAATGAAAGTATTCTTCACTACATAATCAGACATTAAAAACACAAACTCATCAATTGTTTTAATTTTGAAATATGACAAGTTGACCATTAAGAAAAAACTCCTTTACTATATTTTTATGACATCAATATTCTGATATAGAATAGAAACATATACTTGAAATGCATCATTAATGCATCGTCCGATACCTGCTGGTGTCAATTTTATACATCATGATAGATGCAGTGTTGCAACTGACACCTGGAAGTATCCGACGATGCATTTATAATCACAAAACATTTTTCAACACAGAATGAGATACCCATCCTGAACCACCCCATCTCATTTCTTGTTTCATTAATTTCTGAGATAAACACAGAAATATATCTATGGTTTTTACATGAATTACTACCAATTTTTTAACATGGATTGTTTCACAATTGGTCAATATGAGTATTTCCCCACAGACGAACCTATCAATCTATGGATCATGAGTTTAAATCCCCACCCAGCCACAGTCTCCGTGATAATTGATACATACATTACGTCTCGTTGCCATTCGCCCATCACCACTAACGCAAGTTGGAAAGATATCAGTTACTAGCTGAGATGGAAGTAATCGAGTACTGGTTAACCGTCCATGATCCCAAGAAAAAGCAGTTAGGTTATCTGATCGTCTTTTAGCCCTAGAAGGCATAAAGATGACTCTTAATATTAAAACAAACAAACAAACAAATGGGGACACTCAGGATCTTCTGTCCTTTTATATATAACCATGTACCCTTCATGTTCATGCTGGACAATAAAAAGCACAATTCCTTCGCTTCACTGCTCGATGGGCTGTCACTTAAAGTGATAGTTAAATTAAACAATAAACGTACAACTATATTATATTTGCGTTTCAGTAAGTGTTATTTGACTGTCTTATTGAAAGCATTGATAGCAAGATGTTTGGACTTTCGTACTACTTTATATTTCCCATCATAATACAGGTTTCATGCATATAGTGAAAAAAACATAAAACGCGTAAAAGTAAATCACGATGTAAGTTGTGTATACTGTCTTGTGACGACTATAATTTAAACAGCTAGTTGATTTATTCATTAAATCTTGATAGTAAAGTGTTTAAATGTACCTTGATTCTCAAATAAACGTTGACTCTGATGATATACTCATTCTGGTACTAACATTACAGGAACAATACGAGTATTTGCATCACGCAGTCGTCCATTCCTTGACCACTGACTGTCAGACAATTCCGGCAGACAAGTTCCAGGAGTATACAGCTGCGTTAGATAATAATGATGATGATGATGATATGGCACACATATTTGAGGTAAATATGTACTAGTATATACATACATATTGTGCAATTTTCGGTATCATGTATCGTAGGAAATCATTTACATGTGTTGAAGGTGTTAATGGATCGCGCATGTAAGGTAACAAATCGGATAGTGCAAGTGTAAAAAATAAGCATAAAAAATTATAAACAAATAGGCAATATTCCGCACAATCGTCTTAAGCTAGTTGTAAACTATTCAGATCGGGTTAACTCTACTAAATTAATTACATGTTTTACTGCTGCTGTTGTTGTTGTTGTTGTTGTTGTTGTTGTTGTTGTTGTTGTTGTTGTTGTTGTTGTTGTTTATGACTTAAATGATAACTGTGATAAAAGTTTTAAAACGGTTTATTCGCGAATTTTAATAACATATACATAAGTAACCTAATAAGAATAAACATCTATGTTTAAGAACTTAAAAACCAAATATTTAACTATAGTAATTAACAAGGTGGGGAAGTATTGTTACACGATTTTCGCGTAAGGTGATGTCTTTTTTATCAGCATCAATATTAAAATATAGTCCCTTAAAACACATTTAAAATATAATATAAAAAATATATAAAAATAATTCAACAAAAACGCTATTATAAACTCGATATTTAATGACATTAATTGATGTTAAAGATAATTATAATAAGAAGATTAAGAAGGATGAAGAAGACGACTTTTCTTTTATGTATGAAATAAAAATTAATATATAATATATATTAAAACACATCGATATCACAGTGTATTATGCTATTGTTAAATATCTTACCTATATACATACATTGTTTTATAAATAACATTGTTTCACTTAAACAACATCAATACAGAATCGTACGGTATATATAAATAATATGTTTGACATTTGCCTGTATAATAGTATTTTCTCATAATTGTTCTAATGTAAAGTCTATTTTGAACAAAGTGTGTCATACTATTGTTTAATATCTTACCTCTATGCATATTCTGCTTTATTACTGGATTAAGCTATGAAACAGTCGAGCTTGAAACTATGTTAAATAATTCTGTTCAAACTATATAATATATCAGTTTTCCTCAGGCTTCTTGCCTCATGATGATTAACCTTCAAACAAAAATAATAATAAAATGATTCTTATATATAGAAATCATACAGACAAAATGATCATACCAATCAACTATATACAGTATAATGTTTCAAACTTGTAGAGTTGAACTAACTGTTGTTCAACACTATTTTAATAATAAGACCAGCTGTTCAGACAACGTGTCTGGACAGCATACGTTTGAGACTTGTTTCAAACTCAAACCAAAACTGTATGTCTGGAACACTTCTCAGTTCCAACATAACAGTAAATATATATGTTTGAAGACTGTTTCAAACCTTAGTCTTCAAACTAAACTAAAGCGCTTGAAACAAAGCCAAGTTTCAGCACGAAAATAAAGTAATTGTTTGAGAACGGTTTCAAACTAATAACATAACTGTATGCTTGGAACAATGCACAGTTCCGGCATAAATATACATTTATACGTTTGGAAACTGTTCCAAACCTGTCTTCGAACTAAGATAAAAATCCAGTTTTAGCACAAAACTAACCTGTGAAGTTTGAGAACAGTTTCAAATTAAAATCATCAGACAAAACTATTGTGCATGAATCAATCCCAAGTTCCAGCACAATAAATATTCCTAGGAGTATCAAACACAAGCTTTCCCAGAGCCTATCGCTAGAAAGAATCTTTGTCGCAATGTATACTCCCCCCCCCCCCCCCCCCCCAACCCCCCACCCCCACCCAACGCAATTAAGCTCAGTCGAGGTTTCAAGTACACTTTGACGCTGAAATTCTCAAGCAGACTTCTTGCAGCATTGCGTCGTAAGAAACTAGCTAACATGGTCATGCTTTATTACGAAGCAGTTAACCGTCCTTTTTTTGTACCAAAAAACTCTGACCTTATATTCAGGAAAACACCTAAAGAAAAATGATGTCCAATTCATGATTCATGATTAATATTTCAATCATTGATTATAATTGTATCATTCATCTTTTTATGATGAATTATCTTTTAAAACGTATATCTTGTATAATATCATACAATAAGAGCAAAAAAATGATACCTCTTTTTATAATAATTGCAATATATAGACATTTATGCAATAAAACAACGACATTATTTTGAAAGTTTCACTATAACAACATCAATATAGAAACATACAGCACATGTTCATCATATGTTTGACATTTTACTGTAATGTAGTATTTTCTCGTACTGTGTAAGCGTCAATTGAGTGTACTAAGTTACGGTTTAGTATCTCAATAGCATTGCATCTACATCTGAGTTCTAAACTCCACATTGCGAGGGGTTCGTGTAAATTTGTTAAAACCGTTGTATAATGTAAAACATATACAAAGATCTTTAAGTCTGCAATGGAAATTAGATATATCGAAATTTATAATATCCAAAATGAGTATTATATATTGCCATTTGTTTAATTATTTCATTTTACATTTATTTGAACTGCAACAAGTATTGTTTTTACATTCAAAATGCATAGTTGCATACAAAAGTGGACATGAAAACGGATGAAGAAATTAAAGCAATTGATAGAAACAAAACACAGACAAAAGCTAACCGTGCGGGAGCTAATGTTCCAGGTAAGAAAGAAACATTTAAAATAAATTACAATAGTTTAAAACATTTAACCATAACTTTTGTATTCGGCTTATTCCCAGGAAATCACTATGTACAGTTATATCCAATAAAATTGGTACAGAAAGTGGCTAACCTGGTCATCCTGAATAAAATTAATTCAAAATAAGCAATTATACTAAAAAGAAAAGCAATTCAGAACTACAATATCAATCTATTGTAAACGGTATTTACAACTTTAGAATATGTATGTTAATGTGTTTCCTTAATGTTTTTGCATATATGATCATTATAACTGACGAAGTCGTTAATACATAAAAAACTGTACCACTTACAATAGTTTGATAATGCGGCTCTGAAATTCACCCGAAGTTTCTTTATTATTTCAGTATACTTATTATATGTCAGTTTTGTCACTGATGTTGCTGCTTTTAATATTGCTGCTATTACTTATTAAATGCTTTAATGTAACAACCCATTATCTTTATAATTTTAGGCGATCTACATAGACCAGTTTTATCACTTGGAAACATCACGGGCTCTGGAAACTATATCAATGATGTGTACATAAATGTCAGTAGTTTTTTCTAGATATGACAAATAATGTTTTACGTGTATCGAGATATTTAAATATGTTACATTGTATTTGAGAATTAATAGTAACACGCATAGTTCGTGTAGCGCCTTTTTTACTGAACATGATGCACTATTTCTATACGCCAGATTCGTATTTATATTAGTTGCAAACCTTGGTACCCAACAGTGTATCGAATTTTACGTTTGCTATTCTTTATCTTACGATATAAATACAATATCAACAAATAACCAAATTATACATTGCGTACTGTAACACAGTTTGCAGGTATCTCTGGCGATAGTGCGGATTAAATTACATGTGACTTTGAAATGGTTTAAGACCGGAGAACTTTGTACAGTCATCCTTAATGCTAGAGAGTCAACTGAGTTCATGGTATTGAAAATTATATATGATAGAGGCTACATTAGACAATGGTAATGAGATTAATAGTGTGAAACTTTGATGAAGAAAGTTGACTTGCACAACAAACTATGAAAATAAGAACATAGATATTAGTTAATGTGACAAACTTGTATATACAACAGAGTTTCAGGACACAGGACCGTTATATTGCTGCCCAGACTCCGTTACCTGACACTGTAGAGGATTTCGTAACACTTGCGTTCCAAACTAAATGTCCGTGCATTGTTTCCATGGAAAATCAGGATACTCTACAGAACGAGGCAGGAAATTAAGTATCAGAAACAAAGGTTATTGTCTGACGTGCTTTTGAATAATTATATGAAAGAAAAACAACTATAATTAACAGATCTATCCCAGCACCTCCAGAAGTCTCAATAAGTCTCTAGGTCTATTTAACCCCAATGATAAAGAAGTAAGAAAACTCCTGTCCTACAACTCATTGATGTTGATTCATGAATTGTGACGTCATTTAACTTTCACTGAAGCAACTGAACAATCAACATGCTCAAATGTCATTGCTATTTAACGGATCCAATCTTGAGCACTGTGTCAGTTATACAGACTATGTAATTAACATTGCTTATTTGACTGTGATTGTTGTTTTACAGGATGCTGGTTGCTACATCCCAGCCGATAACCAGGACCTAGTAATGAATACGCTACAAGTCACATCTGTGAAAGGTGATACTACACCGTATTGTCTACTTAGGAAAATTACAGTTAAAGATACGAAAGAGGTGCGCACAAAGTTTATGATCATTGTTAACCATTAGTTAAACAAAAGCATATGTTCAACAGTATCTAATTAAAATGACATATCAGTAAAGCAAACCATCATTAAGAAATAGTCATATCAAATACTTCGTGATAATAACATTCATTCACATGGTTTATTTAGTTTAGTTGATAACAAGAAACATAAATGTTATTGATGGGATGCTAATGTAAGACCTTGTATGATTAATTTGTCCAGCACATTCTCATTGATCAAAGGATAATCCGGACACAAGAGGCCTGCATTCTGTGTGAATGTTTAAACTAAAAACGACAAATTGCCCTGTATTATAGCACAATTGCACGACAATACTCTATAGTGGTATGTATAACAGAGAAATTAATTATTTGTTTCAGTGAAATGTCAGTTTTGTTTTATCGCGCTCTGCAGTGGTATGACCATAAGTGGAGAGTGACATATTAAATCAAGTGTTCAATAGTGAGATTTAAACGACTTTTATTGAAACCAACGTTTTTAATTTTCTTGTTTTGTGATTTAAAACAATGGAAATACAATTAATATGTTCACGCGTTTTAACAGAAATATTATTTTTAATAATTCACTTGGTCGTATCTATAACTTTTAGATAAAAAAAAATCTACTTATTAAGAAGGAATTAACTGTTCACCACTTCCAATATACACAGTGGAATAAACTTCAGAATGTTCCAGACAACCCAAAAACATTTCTACAAATGATCAAAGATGTTGAAAACATTGCTTATAATACTGATGATGGTGGACCAATTATTGTTCACTGTCTGTAAGTAATATACCAGTTGGCGTCTTTAAAGCATAGTGAATATGTTTATTTTTTGTCAAATCGGTGAATGGTGGACCAAATGCCAATCATTTTTGTAAGATCACTTTTTAGGTCAGTAACTCATATGTTTACGTGAACAGACTACAATGGCCCCCCAAACGAATAATTTGATTTTAATGCCAATAGCATGACCATCACACTGAAACAATTGTAATCCATTTGCATACTAACTAGGCTCAGAAAACTACAGTAATAAATACATATCATAAGTATAGTACTGAACTTTTCCAAATGATAATTGCATATTTGAAGTAAACTTAATATGTAAAGATAAGTATTAGACAATTAATAACTGTTATAACTGATGTATGTTATACATTGACTGACCATTCCATTATGATTGTGATGGCATATACAGAGATGGTGGCGGCAAAAGTGGGTTGTTTTGTGCCTTATCAGTGTTGATACAGAAGATGGAATCGGAACACGAGGACAGTGTGGTGAACATAGTCAAACATGTCAAGTCCAGGAGAGCTAACGCCATACCCAACAAGGTTGGTCTCACAAGTAATGTTCTGATATATATGTAAGGATGGTTTATTATATTTTGTTATTTCAGATAATCAACCATCGGGAAATTACTAATTAAATAGTTCTACCCAGGTACCTATTGCCTGCTGAATCTATATTAATTAATGATAATAAGCACGTTACTTTGGTTTTTATGTTCAATTCAGGGAATCAGTTATTATGCAAAGAATGGCGACTGTTAATTATTCTATAACTTTATTTGTTTTAAAATTATTAATTACTTTTACTTTCAACCAAACTTTCAAACAAATAGTTATATTTATATGTTTTATATTTTGTTTCCAGGAGCAGTATATGTTCAGTTTTCCCACCTTACTTTCAATCAAAATACTGCTTTTAAACATGGATCATTTTGACCTGTCATAACCGTTAACAAACAAATCGTTGTAAGTTGTTTCTTATGCATTTGTTTATGTAAGACATGAGACCGCTATCGTAATGTAAAATAGATTGATATATCGTTAGAAGGTTCGTTTAAAAAAAAACGAAGGAGGAAATCGTCCGCTGACTAGGGAATGTATATAGTTTGTCTTTTATAAAATGTGCTAGCTAACTGCCTAAGCTTGTTTATTAAATATCCGATACCATTATAATAGTATTGTATGTAAATTACTAACGTTCGTAAGTTTACGAACTTCTTAGTGTAAAATTTGAAGATATAAATAAATGTTGGGAAATTCATTTTGTGTGTCGATAACGTATTTGCCGATATTTTGCCTTATTAAAACGTATTCTTTCTATAATTTTCAAATATAATGAGCAAATGGAACGTTTCTAGATGTCACAATCTGTTCGTACGAAATTCTTCAGACTAACGAAGTTTAGTTTAACGGATCCCTGAAAGGCAGTTTGTAATACATGGCTTTGAAGGTATTTGATAGTCAATGTACGGAGATAGCTGTCGTAGTTAAGTAATGAAGTTATCTGATCGTCAAACAAATAAGCGGGCATATATATATTGACAGCGATGTACCCAAGCTTGTCATATTTTGGGAAATTGGTTTTATTTTAAGGGTAATTATATTGCTATACAATACAATTCGACACGAGGAAAACCGTGTGGTAGATTGAACTCAACAGAGCGAAGCAACAATCTCCAAACAGGTCACAGCTGGATTTGGCAAAAGTCAAGGCGCATCTGTGTAGTGATGCCTTAAAGCCTCATTTATCTTCCGAAATGCACAAATTTTGATAATAACAAAACTGATTGTAAATAAATATATTGATAGTATTGCTAAAACCATTCCTGTAGACCACTTAGTGATTATTTTTAAAAAAGCGAGTTAATGAATAACTTTGATCGAAATGTGTATTCCTTAGACGAGCGGACCGAACTTTTAACTTTTGTTTACATTTTTGTGATTCCGTAATGACTCGTTTGCCTTTTGATTGTACATCCACCAGTGATCAGAAGTATACACATGAATACTGCAGTGATAAAGACCGTTAGATAAGGGGTTCATTAACAAGATGAGAAAAGTGATAGCTTCACAATAGTATGTATCGTTATTGGGTTTTCTTTTTTTACAAAAATATGATGAAAAATTGATGTCTGCAATAAAACTGTATCGATAGTACGCATTATTTTATTGATACGCACTAAAAAACAATGAGTACGGAATACTTGTTTGGTCTAGTAAATCTTGCTCAGGATCTTCCCTTGCATATATGCGTTATAAAAATATTATCGCACGCGTTATTACGTCACAAATCAATTGATCGTAATCAATATTGATAGGCTACCAAGGGTGATTTGTTAAGTACAGTTATAGAAAAATAAGTTTACTTTTAATTGTATATGGACGAAAGTTTCGACGCATACGTGCATTTAAATTAGCTCGTGGGTTCCAGTTCATTAAAACATTGAGGGGAATAACGGGGATGTTCTTTAAAACTGTCTAACCGCAAGCGATTATTTGATTTTTAACCGCATCCCCTACAGTTTCCCATACTATGTTTCTCTCTGAAGTGAATTGATCATAAATTACCGACCGACGCGTTTCCGAACAAGCTTAGCAGCTCCCCGTTTTCTGTCTAAGGTGTTTATCGGAAAGACATAAACATTGATTTGTAAACAAAACCCGTTCTTAATAACGTACTAAAATGTGCTAAATATCTATTTTTTCGTTTGCAAAGTCTCTTAGTGTTCAAATAAACATGCATTCTTTTATCTTGAATAGTAAACTTACTCAAATTAAAACTAAAAACGACCGTTTCGGAAGTTTATTGAGCCTTTAAGGGAGAGAGAACGTGCTCAACTTTGTTGACAGAATTTGAAGCGCATCAATTTTACATATTAATTACCTGAACAGAAAGTGCATTTAAATATTGATCTATGTATCTTTAAGGACTAACGACTTTTACAAACTAGATATTTTTACAAAATTTGCCATTTTTTACCAATAAAAGCTGATTTTTGTCACATTCTATTTCAATACATAATGAGCTTTAAGTTTTCAGTTGCTGATTTTTTTCTTTAAATAATGGCTCTGGTTATTGCGTTAGAATATGTACATTGTATTATGTTCGTGATATTTTCGTGAATTATGCTTAGTTTCATTATCAATTGTTTTAAATATGCAGCTATATGTTAATTACTATTTCATCATTAAAATTAATCATTTGCCAGTTTTAATATAGGCTAGGGATTTTCGTACTCTAACGTATTTAGAAATAAGATGAGAGATTCGTTTCATTTTATTCGATTAATAGTCAGAAGCATAGGTGTGAATTCGTGTACAGCCATAAGATAAAGTAGTGTGTTTACCGTAAGAATGGCAAGGCAATAGTTTGTATAAGAAACTGAAATAAGAGACAAAAAATATGATACGATTCTCCAATATAGTCAACAAAATTACAGAATAAAATGACAAGTCGCAACAAGTCGCAAAACACTATCAACTACTGAGAAAGGCACAATGTTCTCCACCGATATTATGTTGACTCTATCAAAGGAAATGGTAAGGATTATTTCTAAAATCATTTAAGAATAAAAACATATTCACTTTTATGGTGCAAACATGTCCATAAGGACATTTAATCATGCAATGTCAGCCATTCAATGAAGACAGAATGTGATTCCATACTTCTTTCAATTCCTAAGATTATGAATATAATTACAGTTGTGTAATATCCCGGTAGAATATTATTTGATACCAAAATAAAAAATAAAGTTAATGAGACACCAATTGATAACAAAATAACAGACCATTACGACAATAAGTGATACACCAGTTGACAGCATAATGACAGACCATTGTGACAATTAATGATGCACTAGTTGACAAACATAGGGAGGCCATTGCAACAATTAATGATGTATCACTTGAAAACATAGAGCGCAGACATGGGTGTGGAAGAGCGAAAGATCATTGCGACAATTAGTGATGCACCAGTTGACAACACAGAGCGCAGACATGTGTGTGAAATAGCGATAGATTATTGCGACAATTAGTGATGCACCAGTTTACAAAATAATGTGTAGGCATGAGTATTGAATAGCGATAGATCATTGCGACAAATAATGATGTACCAGTTGATAACACAGAGCGCAGATATGGGTGCAGAATAGCGATAGATCATTGTGACAATTAGTAATACACCAGTTGACATCATAGAGCGAAGGCATGGGTGCGGAATAGCGATAGAGCATTGCGATAATTAGTGAAGCACCAGTTGACAACATAGAGCGCAGACATGGGTGCAGAAAAGCGATAGATCATTGCGACAATTAGTAATGCACCAGTTGACATCATAGAGCGAAGGCATGGGTGCGGAATAGCGATAGAGCATTGCGATAATTAGTGATGCACCAGTTGACAACATAGAGCGCAGGCATGGGTGTGGAATAGCGATAGATCATTGCGACAATTAGTGATGCACCAGTTGATAACGTAGAGCGCAGACATAGGTGCAGAATAGCGATAGATCATTGCGACAATTAGTTATGCACCAGTTGGCAACATAGAGCGCGCGGAACAGCGATATATCATTGCAACAATTAGTGATGCACAAGTTGACAACATAGAGCACAGATATTGGTGTTGAATAGGACAGATAGAGCATTGCGACAATTAGTGACGCGCCAGTTGACAACGTAGAGCGCCAACAACGGTGTGGAATAGCGGTAGATCATTGCGACAATTAATGATGCACCAGTTGACAACATAAAGCACAGACATTGGTGTGGAATAGCGATAGATCATTGCGACAATTAGTGATGCACCAGTTGACAATATAGTGTGTAGATATGGGTATGGAATACCGATAGGTCATTGCGACAACTAGTGATGCACAAGTTGACAACGTAGAGCGCCAACAACGGTGTTGAATAGCGGTAGATCATTGCGACAATTAATGATGCATCAGTTTACAACATAGAGCTCTGACATGGGTGTGGAATAGCGATAGATCATTGCGAAAATTAGTGATGTACCAGTCAACAACTTAGAGCATAGACATGGGTGTGGAATAGCGATAGATCATTGCATAAATTAGTGATTCACCAGTTGACAATGTAGAGCACAGACATTGGTGTGCAAATGAGATAGATCATTTCGACAATTAGTGATGAACCATTTGACAATAAAGAGCCCCGACATGGGTCTGGAATAGTGATAGATCATTGCGACAATTAGTGATGCACCAGTTGACAACATAGATCGCATACATGGGTGCGGGATAACGATAGATTATTGAGACAATTAGTGATGCACCAGTTTACAACGTAGAGTGCAGACATTGGTGTGAAATAGCGATAGATCATTGCGACAATAAATGATGCACCTGTAAACAACATAGAGCGCAGACATGGGTGTGGAATAACGATAGATCGTAGTGACAATTAGTGATGCACCAGTTGACAACGTAGAGCGCAGACATGGTTGTGGAATAGTGAAAGACCATTGCGTTAATAATGATGCACCAGTTGAAAACATAGAGCGCAGACATGGGTGTGGAATAGTGATATATTATTGCGACAATAAGTGATGCACCAGTTGACAACATAGAGCGCAGGCATGGGTGTGGAATAACAATAGACAATTGCGACAATTAATGATGTACCAGTTAACAACATAGAACGCAGACATTGGTGTGGAATAGCGATAGATCATTGCGACAATTAATGATGCACAAGTTGACAATGAAGAGCAAAGACATTGGTGTGCAATAGCGATAGATCATTGCGACAATTAGTGACGCACCAGTTGACAACATAGAGCGCAGACATGGGTGTAGAAACGTGATAGATTATTGCGACACTTAGTGATGCACCAGTTGACAACCTAGAGCTTACATGGGTGTGGAATATCGATATATCATTGCGACAATTAATGATGTATCAGTTGACTTCATAGAGCTCAGACATGGGTGTGGAATAGTGATAGAATATTGCGACAATAAGTGATGCACCAGTTGACAACAAAGAGCGCAGACAAGGGTGTGGAATAGCGATATATTTTTGCGACAATTAATGATGCATCAGTTGACAACATAGAGCGCAGACATGGGTGTGGAATAGTGATAATTTATTGCGAAAATAGTGATGCACCAGTTGACAACATAGAGCGCAGACATTGGTGTGGAATAACAATAGATCATTGCGACAATTGATGATGTACCAGTTGACAACATAGAACGCAGACATGGGTGTGGAATAGTGATAGATCATTGCGACAATTAATGATGCACCAGTTGACAATGAAGAGCGCAGACATTGGTGTGGAATAGCGATAGATCATTGCGACAATTAGTGATGCACCAGTTGACAAAATAGAGCGCAGACATGGTGTGGAATAGCAATAGATCATTGCGACAATTAATGATGCATCTGTTGACAACATAGAGCACAGACTTGGGTGTGGAATAGTGATAGATTATTGCAACACTTAGTGATGCACCAGTTGACAACTTAGAGCGTAGGCATGGTTGTGGAATAGCGATAGATCATTGCGACAATTAATGATGCATCATTTGACAACATAGAACGCAAATATCGGTGTGAAATAGTGATAGATCATTGCGACAATTAATGATGCACCAGTTTACAACAAAGAGAGCAAACATGGGTGTGGAATACCGATAAATTATTGCGACAATAAATGATGCACCAGTAAACAACATAGAGCGCAGACATGGGTGTGGAATAGCGATAGATCGTTACGACAATAAATGATGCACCAGTTAACAACATAGAGCGCATACTTTGGCGTGGAATAGAGATAGATCGTTGCGACAATTAGTGATGCACCAGTTGACAACATAGAGCGCAGACATGGGTGCGAAATAGAGATATATCGTTGCGTCAATTAATGATGCACCAGTTGACAACATAGAGCGCAGACATGGGTGTGGAATAGTAATATATTATTGCGACAATAAGTGATGCACCAGTTGACCAGATAGCAGACATTGGAGTGGAATATAGATAGATCATTGCGACAATTAGTGATGCACCAGTTTACAACATAGAGCTCTGACATGAGTGTGGAATAGCGATAGATCATTGCGACAATTAGTGATGCACCAGTTGACAACATAGAGCTCTGACATGGGTGTGGAATAGCGATAGATCATTGCGACAATTAGTGATGCATCAGTTTACAACATAGAGCTCTGACATGAGTGTGGAATAGCGATAGATCATTGCGACAATAAGTGATGCACCAGTTGACAACATAGAGCTCTGACATGGGTGTGGAATAGCGATAGATCATTGCGACAATTAGTGATGCACCAGTTAACGACATAGAGCGCAGACATTGGAATGGAATAGAGATAGATCATTGCGACAATTAGTCATACATCAGTTTACAACATAGAGCTCCGACATGGGTGTGGAATAGCGATAGATCATTGCGACAATTAGTGATGCACCAGTTTACAACATAATGCTCCGACATGATGCACCAGTTAACAATTTAGAGAGTAGATATGGGTATGGAATAGCGATAGATCATTGCGAAAATTAATGATACACCAGTTGACAATGTAGAGCGCAGACATGGGTGTGAAATAGTGATATATTATTGCGTAAATTAGTGATGCACCAGTTGACCACATAGAGCGCAGGAATGGTTGTGGAATAATGATAAATCATTGCGACAATTAGTGATGCACCAGTTAACAACATAGAGCGCAGACATTGGAGTGGAATAGAGATAGATCATTGCGACAATTAGTGATGCACCAGTTGACAACATAGAGCTCTGACATGAGTGTGGGATAGCGATAGATCATTGCGACAATTAGTGATGCACCAGTTGACAACATAGAGCTCTGACATGGGTGTGGAATAGCGATAGATCATTGCGAAAATTAGTGATGCACCAGTTGACAACATAGAGCTCTGACATGGGTGTGGAATAGAGATAGATCATTGCGACAATTAGTGATGCACCAGTTGACAACATAGAGCTCTGACATGGGTGTGGAATAGCGATAGGTTATTGCGAAAATTAGTGATGCCCCAGTTGACAACATAGAGCTCTGACATGGGTGTGGAATAGAGATAGATCATTGCGAAAATTAGTGATTCACCAGTTGACAACGTAGAGCACAGACATTGGTGTGCAATAGAGATAGATCATTTTGACAATTAATGATGAACCATTTGACAACAAAGAGCGCAGACATGGGTCTGGAATAGTGATAGATCATTGCGACAATTAATGATGCACCAGTTGGCAACATAGATCGCAGACATGGGTGCGGAATAACGATAGATCATTGTTTCAATTAATAATACACCAGTTGCCAACATAGAGCGCAGAGATGGGTGTGGAATAGTGATATATTATTGCGACAATTAGTGATGCACCTGTTGACAACATAGAGCGCAGGCATGGGTGTGGAATACCGATAGATCATTGCCACCATTAGTGATGCACCAGTTAACAACATAGAGCTCCAATATTGGTGTGGAATAGAGATAGATCATTGAGACAATTAGTGATGCACCAGTTGACAACGTAGAGTGCAGACATTGGTGTGAAATAGCAATAGTTGATTGCGACAATAAATGATGCACCAGAAAACAACATAGACCGCAGACATGGGTGCGAATAGCGATAGATCGTTGTGACAATTAGTGATGCACCAGTTGACAACGTAGAGCGCAGACATGGGTGTGGACTAGTGAAGGCCATTGCGTCAATTAATGATGCACCAGTTGAAAACATAGGCGCAGACATGGGTGTGAAATAACAATAGATCATTGCGACAATTAATGATGTACCAGTTGACAACATAGAATGCAGACATGGGTGTGGAATACCGATAGATCATTGCAACCATTAATGATGCACCAGTTAACAACATAGAGCTCCAACATTGGTGTGGAATAGAGATAGATCATGGAGACAATTAGTGATGCACCAGTTGACAACGTAGAGTGCAGACATTGGTGTGAAATAGCGATAGATCATTGTGACAATAAGTTATACACCAGTAAACAACATAGAACGCAGATTTGGTGTGGAATAGCGATAGATCGTTGTGACAATTAGTGATGCACCAGTTTACAACGTAGAGCGCAGCCATGGGTGTGGAATAGTGAAAGACCATTGCGTCAATTAATGATGCACCAGTTGAAAACATAGAGCGCAGACATTGGTGTGGAATAGTGATATATTATTGCGACAATAAGTGATGCACCAGTTGACAACATAGAGCGCAGGCATGGGTGTGGAATAACAATAGATCATTGCGACAATTAATGATGTACCAGTTAACAACATAGAACGCAGACATGGGTATAGAATAGCGATAGATCATTGCGACAATTAATGGTGCACAAGTTGACAATGAAGAGCAAAGACATTGGTGTGGAATAGCGATAGATCGTTGCTACAATTAGTGACGCACCAGTTGACAACATAGAGCACAGACATGGATGTAGAATAGTGATAGATTATTGCGACACTTAGTGATGCACCAATTGACAACCTAGAGCTTACATGGGTGTGGAATAGCGATATATCATTGCGACAATTAATGATGTATCAGTTGACAACATAGAGCTCAGACATGGTTGTGGAATAGTTTTAGAATATTGCGACACTTAGTGATGCACCAGTTGACAACAAAGAGCGCAGACATGGGTGTGGAATAGCGATAGATCTTTGCGATAATTAATGATGTATCAGTTGACAACATAGAGCGCAGCAATTGGTGTGGAATAGCGATAGATCGTTGCGACAATTAATGATGCATCAGTTAACAACATAGACCGCAGACATGGGTGTGGAATAGCAATAGATCGTTGCGACAATTAGTGATGCACCAGTTGAGAACATAAAGTACAGACATTAGTATGGAATAGCGATAGATCATTGCGACAATTAGTGATGTACCATTTGACAACATAGAGCGCAGACATTGGTGCGGAATAGCGATAGATCGTTGCGACAATAAGTTATACACCAGTTGACAAAGTAGAGCGAAGGCATGGGTATGCAATAACAATAGATCATTGCGACAATTAGTGATGCACCAATTGACTTTGTAGATCGCAGACATGGGTGTTGAATATCGATAGAACATTGCGACAATTAGCGATGCATATATATATATATACTGACGTGCTGATAAATCTGCAAATCGTTTTATTTTTGTATCAATACTTTAGTTGTATCAAATAGTGATATTAACATGACTATGAACGTCTCACACAACAATTAACTTTGTAGTGTTCTACATATAGAGAAATGCACTTCTGAAACACTGTATATATTACCAATAGTTTTAAAAGTCCCTTTTTCCCATAGATAGACCTCTGTTGCCCAAATGTGTAAAAAAACTGTGGGCTGACTAGGTTGCATTTTCACAATGTTTGATGGTGTGATGGCACCCCTTCATTTGTGACAATTCTGCTCATTTGTTGCAGTGTTTCACTACGCATCTTTAAACTGTTATAGCTTCATCAAACAGTTCCTAATATTATCCAAACTTGTCAGAAATAATGAAAATGTTTCAATGTTTCCCATATGCACAAAGAAATATGAGAGTTGTATGCATTTTCAACAGAAATAATGCCCGACTGGTTTAGTTTCTTTGGCGTAAGAATCTTGCTACCACGTAATGTGGTTATTCTTAAATGAGACCTTGAAGTAGATATGGAGTTGTATCTAATAGGGATATGAACATGACTATTAGGTAGGTATGGTAAATTGTCAATTCATATTAAATTCTAAGCTGTGACTTCAAAAAGCTACGTTAGTCATATATTTTAGAAATATATGCCTTTGTCTATCTCCAGTTTTATACTATGAAATTTCTAACATATATATCAATAATTCATATTATTTTTATTGCCATTTGATCAATGGTGAAGGAGTACTAAGTGTTAACCATGTCCGTCCATTCATTCGTCCTTGTTTAAAACTGTTTTTCAATCAATAACTAATAGTCTATATTTATTTTATATTTTGTCAGGTCATATTCATTATTTGTAAACTTCGTCAAATTTTATAAGATTTTTGACCCCTTTTTACTTAGTTTTCGGTAATTTCATTGGTTTCCGTTCAATAAATTGCACAATTGTGTCAACAGACACATTTCTAGTTATATTTATAATGGTGAATCATATATGTAAGCTGTTGTTCTTATCTGATGATACGCAAATTCAAACTGAGAGCATATTATTTCTCAAGAAAAAGACTTAAGTTTAACTGATCTTTTCGAATTTGAATGTATGAACATGCGAGCACGTGTAGAATATGTTGTCACATTTTAGATAAAACTATGTACACTTCGTTTGTGGTATTGAGGTACATCTTAACAGTGTAGGGTATCTCTTTTTGGTGTGAAAAGAACTCCAGGTCAAAGTTATTGTTGCGGTCCTGAAACAGTTGTGCAAGCTAAAAATTATGTTGGTCAAACTGATGAAGTCAACACTATGTCGATCTTTTTGTATTTACCAACATTGAAAGGTTGCACACGGATGTAATCTTGGTAACTTAACACAGGAAATGAATATAATGTAATATTGGATAGAATGGTATGGTCTTTTAAGGTTATATAATTTTAATAGAATGCGAATACTACTTAAACTGGTAACGCTATTAGCTGATTACACATATTGCATATTGACCAGTAAATGGGCCGTACAGGTTAGCATCAATGTCAGAAAATAAAGTTTAGGCTATACGTATACATCTCTTCTTTTCTAATATAAGTTGATGTTTAAAGTATATATTTAATATATATATATAACAATCGAAGAAGTGATAACATTTTGTTTAAATTATATAAAATATTCTTTTTCCAAGGTTGGTTAACAGTGAAGGGGTGGTTTTCATATTATATATTTATAGACTTTAATTTTTCTTGTTAACTATTAGTTATGTGCAGATGTGTAAAATAAAGATTGTGTTGGTTTAAACATAACATTAATTAATAATTATATAATGATGTGTTTATGTACATTTTTATCATAATTAACATTAAACATAGATTATTCACTAGTGTGATTTTACAAAGGTGACCTTGTTCTTGTTGACGGGGGACGTTTTTGACGATCCTTTCAGTCATAAATCTAAGAATACCCATTCGAAAGTGTAGTGTGACATTTCTTAATTTTGATTGCGAGATATTTAAAACACCACTGTTGTTATTTAAGTTTATGCACATTTTGCCCATTGAAGCTCGTTCAAGTTGCGATGAAAAGATTTGAATAAGTTTATCGGGAAAGGTTCATTTCATTATAATCTAATCAATTTCATTAACTGTTTATTTTGTTTAAGTCACAAGTAAATAATGAACGTAGAATACAGAAGACTCTTGATACAACCTATATATTTAAAATGAATTGTATGACTGAATCATGTGCCGGTGAGAAATAAGGTTTCATTTCTTTTTAATGAATTAAAACAATATCAAATGTGTAATTTTCAAGTTCAACCTATAGCATGTATGTTGGAAGGAAAAAAATGTATCAGTACTAAAACTTTGATTACGAATAGGTAAGCCATAAGTTCATGTGAGCAAGAGAGATACATACGAGTAAAAGCAACGGTTAGCTGCCTATGTCGTACACCTCAACAGAACAATTAAATTAAAAAATAAATTAAGTAGAAACACGTGTACATGCTGAATTTTAGAAATGCAAAAGAAAATGGGAAGTGATATAAAAATACTATAACAAGAGGCGAATATCTTCAATCAAATGTTATGCGAAAAGTATTGTGTTGCATGTCTGAAACATTTTTTTGTTTGTTATGGTTCGCCATCAGACTTCTGGCAAACAAAACATTGCCAAAATGGGCAAAAAAATTAGAATAAAAAGGGCCAACAGAACCACTTTTCTAGCATGCATTGATAGAAGACTTCGAAAGGAAACAATCGCAAAACAAAATATCAAGCTGATTGAAACAAATTTGAAACAATCCATTGTGCATTCAAAGTTTCAAATACGAAAGATGTTACATATAAGCAGAATGCTACGAGTAGAAAATAAATAAAGCTGCAAAAAACGATGACGGTCGCGCATGCCTCTGCATATTTAAAAATACTTGGTGCGCCATTTGTCGGTGGCACTTAAGTTGTATGGTCACTCAATAAAGTTCAAGAAAACTAATGTGCAAAGACTTACGACAAATATCTCAAATATAGAATAGACATTTCTGTCGTTCAAGATTAACAGAGAGTGGTTCAAGAGCTAAATGATCTGATCGTATATACAAACTGTTGTGGAATAGATGGCTCATGTCAGAAACTACACACTTTGTACACGCATGCGCATCTCTCTGTGAGCAGAAATGTTCAGCTGGGTACCATCTTCTCTTTTCCTTGACGAACGTCCATTTCTAACATTGTCATGCTTCTTCATGAGTCCGAATTCTGTACTGCACAGTATGCATATTATGTTCCTGGTACTGAAGTCGATTTATATCTGCAAAATCATTAAATAAACGTCCATATATAAAATTGTTTGGAAAGAGCACTACTACACATTTCAGAAAAGGATTTTGTTACGCATTGACCATATAACAAAAACAGAATCTAAGTCCAATTATTTGGAATACTCTGCCAAATCACCTGAAACAACTAGATACTCTTAATTCATTTCATAACGATTGACAATGTGTTAAATGGATGAAATCAGATTAGTTACATATAAATGTTAAATATAATTTCAGATCACCTAGTCATAATATTATAATGTGCGCATCGTATGTGAGTCTGTGAATGTGCGTGCATGTGTGCGAGTGTGTGTGCATGCATGTGTGTAACTTTCTTAAGATATTATTTTCTTTCATTGTTGATGTATTTATGTGTGACAGTTTATACACTTACTGTGTATAACAGTTTTTGCATTCCATGTTTTACATCTAAAATTGTTTGTATATCTAATATATATGTATTGAAATAATAGAACAGAACGGAATTTTATTTGACATATACATAGTACATCGTCATATCTATACACATGTTAACAACTATGTTTAGATCATGTCACGTGGAAACACACGCACACACACACACACACACACACACACACACACACACGTAAATGTAAATAACAGAGGGCCTCATCGAAGATTAGTTTGTAATTAAATGTGTTACCTTCTGTTAATAAATTAAATTATTATGAAAATTATTAGTAGTAGTAGCAGTAATAGTAAAATATTTTTATTATTATTATTTTATTATAAGTATAAGTATTAGTTATAGTAGTAGTAGTAGTAGTAGTAGTAGTAGTAGTAGTTGTAGTAGTAGTAGTAGTAGTAGTAGTAGTAGTAGTAGTAGTAGTAGTAGCAGTAATTGTAGTAGAAGTAGTATTTAAAGTAAAGTAAAGTGTCTGTTAATTATAGTGTCACCCCTATTGAAAGGGCCAGTCACCTAGGGCTTATGACACATCTTTATCTCCCGAAAACTATCATTTCCAAGCGTCAGTCTGTTAGACATTCGGTACCCCTCAATCTATATAGCTGCTATGTGAGCAACCGGCCTCATTAGAAAAATCCAAGTGCTTTCACCGGGATTTGAACTTAGACCTCCCGCTTCCGAGGCGGACGCCTTGACCATGAAAGACGGTAGTAGTAGTAGTAGAAGTAGTAGTAGAAGTAGTAGTAGCAGCAGTAGTAGTAGTAGTAGTAGTAGTAGTAGTAGTAGTAGTAGTAGTAGAAGAAGAAGAAGTAGTATTTAAAGTAAAGTAAAGTGTTTGCTTATTATAGTGTCACTCCTATTGAAAGGGCCGGTCACACGGGGCTTATGACAATCCTTTATCCCCCGATAGCTAGCATTGCCAAGTGTCAGGCTGTTAGATATTCAGTACCGTTCAATTTTAGTAGCTACTGGGTGAGCAACCGGCCTCATCAGAAAATATCCAGTGCTTCCACCGGGATTTGAACGTAAGACCTCCCGCTTCCGAGGCGGACGCCTTGACCATTAGGCCACGAAATACGGTATAAGTATTAGTAACAGTAGAAGTAACAAAAGTGGTAGACGTAGTAGTAGTAGTAGTAGTAGTAATAGTAGTGCCAGTATTATTATTATTAGTAGTAGTAGAAGTAGTAGAAGTAGTAGTAGTAGCAGTAGTAGTTGTAGAGGTAGTAGTAGTAGAAGAAGTAGTATTAATAGTAGTAACAGTAGTAATAATAGTAGTAGTAGTATCAGAAGTAATGGTAGTAGTAGTAGTAGTAGTAGTAGTAGTAGTAGTAGTAGTAGTAGTAGTAGAAGAAGTAGTAGTAGTAGTAGCAGTAGTACTAGTAGTAGTAATAGTTGTAGTAGTAGAAGCATTATGTAGACATGAAGAGAACAATATTAAAATATACATTCTTAATTGCACAATACATTGTCAAAATATAATCGTGCTAGCCTTTTTAAGTTTCTATAAACATAGATTAGAACATTTTTAGAATTCGTCTGTCTAGTACGATAATGCATAACATAATATTTGTTAACAATAACTGCGTCTATTTTACTGAATCGATGCAACACGAGTTATTGTCCTCGAATGTTAAAATCTGTATTGTAAGATCACACAAATATTAAATACTAAATTCAATTATTATCAGTTTTTCAGTAAATATAATATGATTATTCAGGATATCTTTTTTGCGCCGTGAATGCTTCTTTCTGTACAGAGGACCGGCTGATCATTATACTAGCCGATAGTTGACATACTTCTACAGCATACTCGTTGAATAAGGCTGTATGGACATGACCTCTCTGGGAATCGAACATATGATATCTCCTAACATATCACTGACATATGAAACGAACCCATAAAATTTCGCATGAATAAACCTAGTTCTGGTCCAGCATAGACTAAACATTTTGCCAGATTAGACAAAGTGACAGATTCAGTCTTGTCACTTGACAATCATACGATACACGTGGATGCACCGTTAAAATTATTTACTTATTTATTTCTCCTCCGTCGATTGTTGACTATTGGTATTTCTTCTATTTCTTTGTTTCCTTATGTCCTGTGTAGTCTCTGTATTTATGATAGTCTTATATGTCTTTTCAGATTATAATATAACAACTAAGATCCATTAAACCATCAATAAACCATCCCTTTCTTCTTTTTTAATATACCACACCTAAACTATTTGCTCCAACATGTTCTTGATGTAAGAGAGTATATTTTGTTTATTATAGTTGTGTCGTTTAGTCACTTAACAGTTTGTAAACAATACGGATATTTGTGTGTTGTTTACGTTTTCAAATACAAAACCACCTGAACGAGGAAGAAAATAAAACGATATTATACACATTTTGACTTTTGATGTAGAATGTTATATATTTGTGTGTTTTAAGCTTTATAATGCCTGCTTAAAGTAATAAAGGTTATTTCACAAAGTGCAGCGTGTGGAATTCTGTAAATAAAGTGATTTTTTACATTGGTATAAGTATGTGAAATTACAATGTCGAAACAGGTAAGAAATTCTTCAGTTTTAAACATTTAAGATATATACATGGTACAAGTTGCAGCCATAGATATAACCACTTTGTATATGTAGTAAAGTACAATAGTTTGTTTATTTTAAAGTCAAGTAGTTGTAATGCATGTAGTACCGACATCAGGTAATTGTAGGTTCGTACGTGTATTAAATACCCGAAGTATTTCCGATAATCATTGACTGAAGCAAATAACATTGGTTATGATAATCTTGAATTAACAAATGAATATAATGTTTTTGAAAGTAAGAACGGAAAGTATCCTCTTCTTGGAGACGGTATAATTGAGTTACATCCGAATGCTTTGGTTGCCTTAATGTAAATGTTTTGTGTATATACTATAGACATAAAGTTTTATAACTGCTGTTATAGAAATTATGATACACAGTTGATCTGTTAAGATCGGCCTACCATGAATAGAACTATACAGTAGAGATAAAAATTACGGAACAGATGTACAGACATACGCACCTTAAGACCTAAAGCTACATAATAACGACGGACATTAGAAGATATTAAAGAAATATTTAACTTAATATAAAAGCTAATATAGAATGCTTTATGTCTTTAAATTTATATACAAAATGTATCAATCAGAAACAGCCTTGATACAATGTTTTACATCTCCGGACAACCATTATAATAATGGTTTAAATACTTTTTAATGTTCGTGTGCATGTTGAAAATATTTTTTAACCAATTATCTACAGTATATGTATTTGTTTTCATTTTTTTTACATCTGGCTTCAGTTTCGTTTGTATATTATTTTAGTTTTCTACGACATGTATTGTTGTAGTGTGATAATATGTGAATAAAAGATACACATATAATCAAACCACATCAATCTTACAAGTGAGTTAAAAATATTATCTAAACGGAATCGTTTTGTGCAAACAGTTTTTTCCCTCATAGTGTACTCTCCACAATATGTTATCATTTGCATTGGTAGTAATACTCGTATTGATAGTTTGTACTCATTTATTTTTACTCGGTTGCAAAGTAAACAAAGCTATTTTATTAATTGCTCTCGAGTTAATTTCTTGAGTAGAACCATTACTAAGTGTTATATTTGAGGGATCATTTGACAAATAAAGAAACCCATTGGATCATGATTTACATTGAAATCATCTGTATATTATTTCATAAAGTAATTTAATTGAAATCACAACAACGGGATTTCCGATATATTGGGTCGATTTTTGGGATCGAAATTCCATTATTGTGATTTCAATTATCTTCATTTATATATATATATATATATATATATATATATATAGAGAGAGAGAGAGAGAGAGAGGGAGGGAGGGAGAATTATTTGTGAATAACCAAGAAATAAATGTACAGACCAGACTACGGCGAGCGCGCCTAACTACAATGCAAACCATAGACACAATATCAAGGCTACTGCCAAACCAAACAATTTGGTGCCGACCATGACTTATATACTATTGAATTACATGCAACACATCTGGACAGGGTGGACCAATTTACATACATGAACTGATAGCTTTATATGAGTAAGATCCAGTTAAGGATTCATGACTACTCACATGCTATATAAAGGACAGATTTATAAACCCGTTGGATCATATGGATGCAGTGAATTCATATACATTTATTTCTATAAAGGGAGATAATTAAATTCACAACAACGGAATTTACGATTTTTTGGATCTTTTCAGATGCTCATTCTCCATATATATATAATTACAAATATATATATATATATATATATGCCCGTTCATTTATCTATCCATCTATCCATACCACCAAATCCACACACACACACACACACACACACACACACACACACACATAAAGAAGCAACGATAATAGCAAATATGTCAATCTGATCCGATAAACTTATAACTTGTATTTCAGATTGGACTCGAGATATGTGCTGTGTTTCTGCTGACAATAACACATTTAACCATAGAAGGTATGTCATTAAAATACCATTTTATAAAACTAATCCATTAGTTTATTTCATGCAAAATATAATCATATTTTTTATAAGAAATTTAGATATTATATAAATTCCTTTAAATTACCTATCACAGCAGTATATAAAATACATGAGATAAGGTAAACTGAATCGCAATATGTGAAAACAGATATTGAGTGAATAATACAATACATATTATCACAGATTGTTTAGGTTGTATCTTGTGGAATAGTTAACTCAGAATGCTTATCAAAATAGAATTAAATAAGAACTAAAAATGATAATAACACATTGTTTAATACATTTCCATTTCTCTTACTCTCATTTGATATTACTAAATAATCGGGCGACGTGAGCAAATTGATGAAAATAGAATATTTATATACTTGATTATCTTCCAGTAAATATTACATGCCCAACAACATGCGAATCTTGCAATTCTACAACTTACTGCACAAAATGTAAGGACGGCTACTACAATGGTAAGTTTGACAATATAGACCATACCGACTGTAGTCTACAGTGTCGTTCATCTTGTAAAACGTGTATGGCATATTCCATATGCACAGAGTGTAATCCCGGTTACTTTCATAGTGTTACCGTACAAAACTGTAGGTTAAAGTGTTCCAAAGGTTGTACAAATGACACATGTAATAAATTCGGCGGTAGCTGCTCGTGTAAATCAGGATACGCTGGTAACAACTGCTACGTGTGCGACGATGGACTATATGAATCTAACTGTTCATTGCCATGTTCTGCTGGGTGTAATGACAAGTGTAACCGAGAAGATGGTTCATGTTCCTGTAAAAGTGGATACACCGGAACAAAGTGTGAAAGCTGTGTTAATGGACGTTATGGATTAAATTGTTCACAAATTTGTTCTATTGGATGCACTAATGCCTCGTGTAATAAAACCGATGGTTCGTGTGTCTGTTTACATGGGTTTGCCGGCAATATGTGTGATAGTTGTATCAAAGGACTTTATGGAAATAATTGTTCTTTTTATTGTTCCCATGGTTGTAACGGTATATGTTACGATACGGACGGTTCGTGCTCCTGTAGGGAAGGTTTTACAGGTGCAACATGTGACACATGTGATGACGGTATGTATGGACCAGACTGTACATTGAGTTGTTCCACGGGCTGTGTTAGTGATACATGTGACTACAAAGATGGCTCGTGCTCTTGTGAATACAGATATACTGGTATGACCTGTGATAGCTGTGTGGACGGTCTTTACGGTTTAGACTGTTTATTTCATTGCTCCATTGGATGCACTGACGGTGTATGTAACATGTCAAATGGGACATGTGTCTGTAAAAATGGCTTTATTGGTGAAATGTGTAACAATTGTGCCGATGGAGTTTATGGACAAAACTGTTTGTTGAACTGTTCCACTGGGTGTAACAACTCCATGTGTAACATATCTGACGGTTCGTGTTCCTGTAAATATGGATTTTCTGGTGATAGTTGCGACCGTTGTGTCACTGGTCATTATGGTCAAGATTGTTCATTAATTTGTTCTTTAGGATGCACCGAGGGTACCTGTTATCAATCTGATGGCTCATGTACCTGTTATGAAGGATTTACTGAAAAAACCTGTAGAAGCTGCGTTAGTACACGTTATGGAACAAACTGCAAATTGGATTGCTCCATTGGGTGCATTGATGGCGAATGTGAAAGTTTAAACGGTTCGTGTTCGTGCAAAGACAACTTTGCTGGTGATAAATGTGAAGAGTGTGTTGATGGGCAGTACGGGTCAACATGTTCATTAACCTGTTCTCGAGGGTGTGAAAATGGAACTTGTAACATATCTGATGGATGGTGCAACTGTACCGGTAATTTTAACGGTCACAAATGTGACACGTGCTCTACTGGAAATTATGAAAGTGACTGTTCATCAAAGTGCTCACCTACATGCTATAACGGCACGTGTGACAAATTAGATGGAAGGTGCGACGCATGTGTGGAGCAATATTATGGAGTTAATTGTGAACATAGATGCCCCCGCTACTGCACTGATAATACCTGTGATGACGACAAAGGCTATTGCACAAAAGGTTGTGTAGACGGACAGTATGGCCTACATTGTGATGATATTTGTCCTCCTAATTGTTTTACGTGCAGCAGAGACGATCAATGTAGTGTATGTAAATCGGGCTTTTATGGACAAATTTGTGACAAAACATGCCAAATAAACTGTGTCAATAGCACCTGTATAACTGACAGCGGTACGTGTTCACGAGGATGCATAATAAACAAGTATGGGCGTTTCTGTGACCAGACTTGTGGATCGCATTGTTTAGCTAAAGATGATAAACTCTTTACAAAATGTTATCATACTAACGGCACGTGTATTTATGGATGTGAATCGGGTTTCTTCGGTTACAAGTGTAACTTGTATTGCAGTGAGACTTGTAGGAATGACATATGCGAAAGATTAACTGGTAACTGTCTTGTAGGGTGTATTGGCGACTACACGGGATCAACTTGTTCTGAAGGTAAGCTTTTACAGAAATCAATTTGCTTGCAATGTTAAATGTTTAACAATAGGTTTATTTTCTAAATACAACGGTCGTTATAAGTTTGCTTTTCCACAAATATACGCTTGTGTTTTTTATGCTGTTATTGCAATCGTCACTTTCCTTCTTTACGCAATTACCGTTGTTCAAAATCTTTAAAGAATTAATAAATATTGTCAATATAGGTCTTTTAAATGCATTATTTGTGTAAAAATACCAAGCGAACTGTTTTATTTGCAGAGAAGTCATTTGACGATGGAACTTCTAAAGACGGAAACGTCAGTGGCGGAGCTATAGCGGGTGGAGTGGTTGGCGTTCTCGCCACAGCCGCCATTATAGTAGTGTTGGTGTTTCTATGGAGACGACGGTAATTTGTGTCAATCTGTTTAAATCATTTTTATATATTAACTTTAGGATATAGTACAACAGTACTTGCCCCAAACCACTCATATCAAAAGGTTATATGTGTAATCTCAATTAATATGTTACTTGTATTACACATAGAATATGTCACTTTGGTACATGGTTTATCAACGAAATTAAACCTACTATATACAGTCAATGTAGACAAGCTGTCATTACGAAAATAAAATGTATTTGTATTAAGGATAAAGTAGTGGGACATGGGAATATGCAGTATATCAAATGATATACGATTTTAAACAATAGTATATACCTTGGAACGGACGCTCAACAAACAAAGTACTTTTAATGTAGACATATACCGTCATGATGAGAGACATTGTGTTTGCGTTCTTAGTGAACCTGTACAAGCAAACAATAAAATTTGACAAATACATTTGTATGTACTGCCAAGAAATTAGATCATGTTATCAGGAAATGCATCACGGTATATCAAATCAAATATTTATTCATTTAGAGTAAACACAATAATTCTTATCTACTGCTATCAATTACAGACAAACTGTCATTACACTCAAGAAGGACTACGTAGATGATGTTGGATGTAACAACAATAAACCACGTGACAGTTTGTATAAAACTGTACTGTTAATATGTGAGCTTTATAAACATTTTATTACTATTTCTATAAAGATATGAATGTCATTTATATAGACTGACTAATCTTTAGCAACATTTTTTTTTTTTTTTTTAAATGAGATTTAACATAATATTCATTACAATGCCTATATTTATGATATCATGCCTGTAACTTATTTAAGTACAGATTATCTCAGTTGTACACATGGATCGGATTTGAATCCGCAAGTAGTTTGTAATCTTTCTCGTGTATAAACATTTTTCCGCATGACAATACGTCACTTCAGATGTTGGCAACTATAATAGTTTTTACGTTTTTAAACAACAAATTCTGTTTAAAACTGTGACTTCCGGACTGAATGGCGATGAGTTTTTACCATCCTTAAAAGAACGAAGGCTGTGAATACTTATTCGTTTTCTTAAAGCCTTAATTATTATCCATTTGCTGATCTGGCTCTTGGAACGTCACTTGGATGAGTCATAATCCTTGACTTATTTTGTTTTGAATTATGCACATCATGAAGATGATTACGTACTCGTATTTGTTATAGAAAAGTCTAGCGCGTCAACGTTAGTTTAAAATGTTTTGTATTAAGATGATGATTACGTACTCGTGTTTGTTATAGAATATGTCTTGCACGGCAACGTTAATTTTAACTGCTTTGCGTCATGAAAATGATTACGTACTCGTATTTGTTATAGAATAGTCTAGCGCGGTAACGTTACTTTGAACTGTTTTATATCATGAAAATGATTACGTACTCGTATTTGTTATAGAATAGTGTTGTGCGGCAACGTTAGTTTAAACTGTTTCACTTATGATGTGACGACGGGGAAAGAGACAAGTATGGTGAAACCGTAATCAGATGAAAGCTCCTGATTGGAGGTTTTGTTACTGAACATTTTTGTTACTGAACATTTTGTTATTTGTTCTTTATATTCGTACATGTATTATTCTTAATACGTTTGATAGACTGTTTTGTAGCGGATACTTCATTCAAATGCTCTGTCTTCTACTGGTCACGTATCTTTTTGTCCATTGTTATTGTGATCCTTTTAAACTAGGCAGACGTTTCCACACCTTGAACATCAATGTTTTAGACGTAACACTATAAAATGGTTACTATATGGCATAAGAAGATGTGTGTATATGCTCGTATGCTTCTGTCTTCAACATATTTATAGACATTCAAAACTGGTTAACGTTAGAAGATTTCGAGTTATAGCTAAAAGAGCATTAAACACATGTACCAAAATTGACAAGAATTGTAAAACTTATTTAAACTCACATTTGCACCAAATACCTCTGCACGTGTTCAATTAATCAAGAACTGTGTTTGTGATCTTCATTTAGTACCAGACGAAGCAGCTGATGCCAACGTAATGCAGAGACCTCCACAACAGTTACACACGTCTATACATTATGTCACGTCAGCCGTGGTAATAGAGGAGAATAAACCGGATACCGAAGAGATTCTAAGACCGCTATATGATACAGTTCATTACAGCGTAGAGAGAAGAAAGAAGGTTGAAAAGCTTGCTGAATACGTTGCCAAGAAAAACACATCGGACTTTGAAGAGGAATTTCAAGTAACTTATTGATATCTTCACTACACTGAATTTATTTTACAGTTTTGTTTTCGGCTATTATTAAGATATAAGTACTCTAACAACTATCAACTTCAGTGATACAGAGATAGATAAATGGAAAATAACGCTTTTCGAATCGGTTTTGATTTGCATCTGTAACACAAGTAATATGTATTAATAATACTTTAACATGGATTTATGCGCATGGAATCTTTAATTGTGATTAAATGATTATGGTTTTCCTTACTTCTCAGTTAATTTATTTGATAACATTTGCTCAAATGATGTGTTCCCGATTAGAAATGAATTTGCTAATGTTGTTCTTTAATTGTAACGTCTGCAATGGGGAGTGTGTTATTTTAAATACCGAGATATTTAAATAATCAACAACAGTGTGTAATTATAAGACCTCTTATAATCAAGTAATTACTAAAAAGTAGAAAATAAAAGTTACCCTTGTTAAATAAATGTTACAGTTATGTATAGCAGACATTAGGGTCTCATTATAGAACATACAAGTTATAATAATTTACAATAATAAAACAACAAATCATTACATTATGTCACTCTTTAAAGAGTTGCAAGAGATTGAGAGATATTTTTCTGTCATAAAAGTATAAGTTTTAATATTCTATACAGTAAAAATTATTATACATATTATATACATTTATATATACTCAAACGCAAAAGAAAGTGTGCACATTTATATTTTTGATTTTCTGAAAATCCAATGATGGAATACTCTCATGTGTGGTATCATTTTTAGCTGATTCAATTACCTTTATAACCAATATGTTTATTTTTTTGTTTTGAATTTCAAAAAATGTACGACACCTCAACGTGAATTAGGGGTCAAACAAAAAATACACCAATTGCCAAAGGGGTGTTTTCTTGTGTATATTCACTATAACTTTTTTTCAAAAGTATGTAAATATGCATTAATATCTGTAATGACCGTCATTCTGTCTAATAACTTCTAAAATACGTCGCCACATGGAATGCACGTAACGGTGTACCTCTGCCCATCATCATTAAGGCGTCAATACACTGACGTTTTGATTGTCGTGGTTTATTCGCTGTTATAAATTTTTAAAATCTTCAGTGATATTCGCACTATACATATGTGAAAGAATGTAGAGAAACAAGTTTGGCCACTTGTACTTATGTATACATGTTCCACGTAAAATTCCTGTAAAATCGCAATTAGGTGTATACGCAATAACCAGCCATAGTTTGACTGTTTTTACGTTGTGGCTATAAACCGTTACTGCCGATATTCTTATGTTTCAAATTTGACAACTTTATACTGACAGTTACTTAATACTTGTTTTAGATCGAATGGTTTGAATAAAAACATTAACCAACCATTTATTCATGTTCCTTTCAGGAATTACCGGATGGTCTCATAAAGCCGTATACTGAATCTCAAAAACCAGAAAACATTGCGAAAAATAGATACCGACGTATTTACCCCTGTATGTGGTTAGACCTATTCATTTTATAAAAAAAAATGTGCAACAAAACATAACAGACAGAATGAGAAAAACATATATTTTGCAAATTTCGCACTTTGAACTTGGCATTTACTGTGTATTTTACTAAAACTGATCAACGAGAATTATCTCATGAATACTTGATATGTACGCGAATATTCTTAAACAATAATTTTTCAACTGCAGTTTTCTTACTGACACTTACTAAATCTAAACGGTTTAATTCATACTGAGGTAACAACAGTGACAAAACGTGAATAATTGTTTTAACAAAAAGCTTTCGCTACTTTAACATTGTATTTGTTATTCCACTAATGCATGAAAATGATCAAGATGCTTTAGTTATATGAAAATTATCCATGTTGTTTCAGATGATGAATATAGAGTGAAGCTGACTGAACCAGGTACAGACTATATCAATGCCAGTTATATCGATGTAAGTTTTATTCACTACTACCCGGCTATAAATGGATGTGTTAACTGATAATGTAGTGCGTTTCGCCATTTTATTACCTATTAAAATAGTTGCGTTTACTACATCAACTTGATTGAGTTTGATATATCAGTACCAGTTTGAAGTCTGCTCTTTTCAAAATATTACATTACATTCTTTTCACACTTCCCAAAATAGAATTTAGCAAAACCGATACTTACATATATATTTTTCAGGGATTCAATCAACCAAAGGCGTATATTGCGTGTCAAGGTATGGACATTACTTTTCCGCATCTATTTTAGACTACGAATAAATACGAAAGACCATGTCACTTTCTATATAGCTACACATAAAACTAAATTGAAAGAGCATGCTGACGTTCATGTGTTAAACTGAAAGACTGTCTCATGAATAAGATAAACTTCTGTCTCGAATATAAATAAACCTCGCCAGCTTTAAGCATTTCGTTAACTTTTGTACCAAGCATGTTTATTGCAAACAATGTTAAAGAATGATTTCATGTACGACAGGTGCTTAGAATTGCTGTTTTAACGGCAATAGATAATGTTGTTATGATATTGTTAATGTTATCAGTGTTTGTATATTCATAGTTACGAACAGTTGTTTATTTCATCTCCGAAATCATTCGGACTTCATTCAAACACATCCGCATCGGTTATCACATACCCGCTATTTGTTGTTAGAAACATATTTCCTAAACATTCATAGAGGTTTGATACACATATTGTTCTCCTGCTGCATTATTGTATGTGTCAATGTAATGTAAATCATATGGTACATGTAATATATGTGAAACAATTATCCCTATTAACATATCATACATTGTAAACGTGAATTTAAAATAATGCCTATAATCGAAAATTCCGTTGTTGGGATTTCAATGATCTCATTTAATAAAATAAATACATTACATTTCACTATATTTCCATGCTCCAACGAGTATTTATGTCTCATTTTTATATAGCGTGTGGGAAGTCATGAATTTTTTCACTGGATCCTACTCATATAGAGCAATCAGTTCTTGTATGTAAATTTCCCCTCCAGTCAAGATGTGTTGCATGTAAATCCATAGTATATAAGTCATGGTTCACATCAATTCTATTCGGTTGGTAGAATCCTTGATATTGTATCTGTGGTTTGCATTGTAGCTAGGCGCGCTCTCCATAGTCAGGTCCGTACATTTATGTCTGGTTGTTCACAAATAATTTCTCCATATATAAATATATTTATCTACATTGATGATAGCTGTGCTGTTGTGGTAGTGAGTCTGGTAAAAGTACTTCCGGTGGATATACATTTTCTTTTTCTTTGTAACTCGTGAACATAGATTGAGATTAACCGCCAATTATAAAACGGTATTGACATTAAACGGTATTATATCGCCAGAGAGTCGTCCATTGTGTTTCTGTGAGAAGTATACAAAAGATATAAGTAGTGGTATATACCGTGGAAATACGCGGCTTAAAAGAAGAGTACTTGCTCGAAAACATTTTAAAGCGATAGGATCCTCCAGAGTTCAGGAGTAGGGTTGCAGTTCGACAGAGAGGAGTGGGAGAAGACGCCGCAGAAAGTCCTATATACCGTTTGAATAAGTGGGCCGAACATGAATTAGAACGAATGCGAAACGCCCCTAAAATATCCATCATTGGACGCACGTATTATTTCAACTGTTGACTAAGCGTTGTCATTTATGTTAACTATAGTAAATTTATATAATTATTATGGTGGGATTTTTTTGAATTTTTAGATGAGATACACTGGAGTTTTTATGACAACATTTTATAATGGACATTTTTCGCTTCTTAAACAAATGAAATAAACGAAATGTGATAACGAGTGACTAGCTTTAACGTGTAACATTTCTAAAATTGATAATACTTTTAAGTCACTTAACCTAGTGTTTTCAAGATTATATCTCTTTGCTATAGCAACAAGTGTTAATGTGTACCTTTACCCGATGTAATGCGATGCTCCGATAATGTTTATATATAGTATACGGACTTGGGTGGCTACGACAGTCTGTGAAATGGATCAGTCATTTATTTGTCATACACACCTAAATATTTTAAAGTTGGTGGTTGACGTGGTTTTGTGAATATCTAACTTTATTTAATCTTTATGCTTATAGAATAACTGAGGTGATTATGTTTAACTATAGTTAACGTACATGTTGTTGAAAGTTTAGAGTTCATGTTAGTGAGTATAATGCATGTTGTTGTACATCTTTTAGTAATATTGAGGAGATGCTATCGACGAATGTATTATCAACATAAGACTCTATATATGTATAGAAGAGTTGAAGCCATTGAATAACACCACACAATGGATCATATTGTCAGATTTAAATCGTAACGAAAATCATACATTTATATACATATACAATAACTTATTGTAATAAATACACCCGGACGTTTAAGTGATACACTTTAACAGCTTGGGTAAATTAATTAGTAAATCTGTCGAATATTGTCTGATGTTGTATACAAACATCTCAGATACAGTAGTACATCGAAACTACGAGAATCGTCTGCAGTAGCCGTATAACATAACTATGATCTGTTATCAAATGGATCTATACGTCACGCCCCTATAATCTCAAGAAAATCCCTTCTCCAAACAGGATTGCGGGTTAACATATACTAATGATTAACGAGGTTCAGAATATAGGACATGGGCATAGAATCGCGACAATCCAAACAAAAACACGATCAAGTGGAAATACAGGGTTTATACCACTACTGATATAGTAAAATAGATAGATATATTGCGTAAAGGAATAAGAATAATTATTATATGATTTCACTTCTTTCGTTAGTTTACATTTGACTTATTACGTTTATAATTACTGATATGTGAATGTGGTTATGTTATTGTGTTGGTGGTGTTCATTGAATGTTACGTTTCCTGTTGGATTTATTAGTTTTAATTATTTGAGTAAAATTTGTACCGGCATGTTTGTACAATAACAGGTCCCACAACAGATCATTTTGTTTTGTTCTGGCGAATGGTGTGGCAAGACAGCGTTGAACAAATCGTCATGGTTACAAAGCTCGAGGAAGATGGGGTAATATAGCTTAAACATTTAAATATAGTATTTCTTATTAAGCCATAAGTTCTTTACTGTTGAAGGCATTTAAATGCAGTCAGCCATGCATTGAACAATGAGTTTCAAACGTTTCAAACAATAGTAGATGAGGATGAACAATGAACTAATAAACTATCATATCAACAACTAATTAACATATGAAGTTTTCTTTTCTTGCAGGTTAATAAATGTCACAAATACTGGCCTGATGCCGGAGAAAGTGTGTATTATGGTGACGTCATGGTCACCTGTCATAGTGACGACAAGTATGCAGATTACACTGTGAGAGATTTTACAGTATATAAGGTACGACCAAAAAAGTGTTGATTTGAGTCAAACGAGTTGACAAACTATTTTTCATCTCTGTGTGTTAAATTCAGACATATGAGAAGCTCCAAAAACCGAAAATACATAGTTTACCGAGAAGTCATACATAACTTTCATTAAAGCTGGTATTGAAGATGTCCACATGTCCATAAGCCAATCCCAATGAATTCAAAGAATCTAGTAAAGACACGTAGCTTGGCAAAGTGTTGAAAAAGAACGGCAAGTAATTAATGGATGGAAGGGAAATAAACGGACAAAAAGCGCCTGTTGTTTATAGATTCATTAATTTTGATCAAAATGTAATTCGTAAATGTAAAAGGAAGAATTATTTATTGAAAAAGTTAGATAATGTATATTTTTATGAATCAATAGTGCGTATCTAAGCAATATTCAACTGCACTGGTTATGTTAAATGAATTGCAGGATTCCGTCAGTAGACCTCTGCATCACATCCATTTCACAGCTTGGCCAGACAAAGGCGTTCCGGATGACATAACGAGTCTGACTGAATTCAGACAGAAGGTCAATAGCACTCAAATGACCCTTAACGGACCAACCATTGTGCATTGCAGGTAGTTCATGTAAAAATAAATGATACATTTCATAAGAAATCATAGATTTAAACGAGCGTATTGATTACAAGAAACTTTGCAGGAATATATTATGAAATTGTTATATAAGTAACGGGTAGATCTACTTGTGCTTGGAAAGGATGAATGAATAAAGCTAAAGATAACAATCTTCTTTGGAAATAATAACAGTTTGATTAAGTTTGTTGGTGAAATGTGTAACACACCCTTCTCACCTTTAACAACCCATATATATTTTTTTTTTATTTTTAATTCAAATGGTAATTGCAAATTTAGACGTTGACAATGCTTGTTATATAATTTATATTCCTGTATGATACTGCTTTATTTTTTCTTCGGAAACTATTGCTTTATTCTACTATGCTACTTTAATATGACCGCCTATAAACCATTGAGGAATCTTAAAGACCAAAATGTGTTGAGTATTTCTATTGATCACGTTTCCATCCGCTAGTGCTGGAGTGGGAAGAACTGGGACGTACATTGCTCTAGATATTCTTACGAAACAAGGAGAGACGACTCAGGCTGTGGATATATTCATGTGTGTGGTGAACATGCGACAGAATAGACCGTACATGGTACAAACAGTGGTAAGTATGTAACCCATCATGTAGTCTAGTCGACAGGGTTTGATATGTTATATAAGTATTAATTCGTGAATAATCTGGAACTCGTCTCTTTCGCAAAATAATTTAATTGTAGTGTATATTGAAGACAAGTAAATAAAACAACGCAAATCGTAAAGGGGTTTTCTCGGCATCTTATGTCAACAAAATAGGATAAAATCACCATTTAAAACGTTTTATTTTGTACATAAACTGAAGAATTTGTTTTAAGGAAAAAATATGAAAACACCTGGATATCGCCCACCGGGTGTTGACAAATTTGAGAAACACGGTCTAAAAGTTGGCGGCTTAAAAAATCGGATACATAAAATCAGCTCATCGGTTACTGAGGTCATAAATAAGTGATGTATTAAGACTTCATATCAATGTTTTCTTTTATAAAATTCTTATTTATTTAGATATACAAACATATCTAATGAAAGTATTCTTTATTACAGAATCAGACATTAAAAAAACATACTCATCAATTGTATTAACTTTGAAATATGACAAGTAAGCCATAAAAAACTATACGATATTTTCATGGCAACACTATTCTAATATAGAATAGAAACATGTACTTGAAATGCATCAATAATGCATCATGCGATACCTGCGGGTGTCAATTTTATACATCATGATAGATGGCGAGTATAGGAATTGGCATCCGGGATTATACGACGATGCATTAATGTATACAAAACTTAAATTATTATCATCACAAGATGAGATACCCATTCTGTATCCGACCCATCTCATTTTTGTTCCATGTACTTCTGAGGAAAACACTGAAATGTATCTATGTTTTTATATGACTTAGCTACGATTTTCTAACAATAATGACTTTATTATTGATCAATTTTGGTATTTCCTCCTTTGCCAAGCGTATTACCCTCAATCTATGGTTCATTAGTTTTAATCTAATCCAGCCATTGTTTCCATGACGATTGATATATACATTACGTCTCATTGTCATTCGTCTCTCACCGCTGATTCAAGTGGGGAAGTTATCAGTTACTTGCCGAGATGGGTGTAATCGAGTACTAACTTCCAGGATCCCAAGAAAAAGCAGTTATGTTAACTGCTCGTCTTTTAGTCTTAAATAGCATAAAACTGACTCTTAATATTTCAACAAAAAACAAATAGCGACTCTCAGGACCTTTAACCCTTTGATATATAACTATGTACCCTTGGCAGACGAGTTCCTCATTTCCTTTATGATAAATATGCTTGCAAGATTATGTTAAAACGCTTAACAATACATAGCACAATTCGTTCACTTCACTGCTCGATGGCTGTCACTTAAATTGTTACTTAAAATAAAACAATAAACGTACAACTACATTATATTTCCGTTTTAGTAATTGTTCTTTGATTGTCTGATCGACAGCATCGATAGCAAAATGGACTTTTGTACTTTCACACCATAAAACAAATTTCATACATATAATGAAATAAACATAAAACGCGTAAAACGCGTAAAAGTAAATCACGATGTTAGATATGTATACATACATATAATAAACAAAACATGAAACGCGTAAAAGTTAATCACGATGTAAGTTATGTATACTGTCTTGTGATGATTATAATTTAAACAACTTGTTGAATTATTCATTAAATCTTGATAGTCAAGTGTTTAAATGTACCTTGTTTCTCAATTGAACGTTGACTCTGATGATATACCCATTCTGGTACTAATATTACAGGAACAATACGAGTATCTGCATCGTGCAGTCATCTATTCCTTGACGCCTGACTGTCAGAAAATTCCGGCAGACAAGTTCCAGGAGTATACAGCGGCTTTAGATAATGATGTTGATATGGCACACATATTTGAGGTTGATATGTACTAGTATAACATATATATTGTGCAATTTACGGTATCATGTATCTTAGGAAATCATTTACATGTGCTGAAGGTGTTAATGGATTGCGCATGTAAGGTAACAGATCGGATAGTGCAAGTGTAAAAAATAAGTGTTTTTTTTTTAAACAAATAGGCAATGTTACGCACAATCGTCTTAAGCTAGTTGTAAACTATTCAGATTGGGTAATTCCATGTTAGACTTACTGTTGTTGTTAATGATTATGATTTTGCTGCTGTTGTTGTTTATAATTTGAAATCCTTAGTCTTCAAACTAAACTAAAACGCTTGAAACAAAGCCAAGTTTCAGCTCGAAAATAAAGTTATTGTTTAAGAGCGGTTTCAAATTAATAACAAAACTGTATGCTTGGAACAATGCTCAGTTCCAGCATAAATATACACTTATACGTTTGGAGACTGTTCCAAACCTGTCTTCGAACTAAGATAAAAATCCAGTTCCAGCACAAAACTAACCTGTTAAGTTTGATAACAGTTTCAAACTAAAAGCATCAGACTAAACTATTGTGCATGAAACAATCCCAAATCCCAGCACAACAAATATTCCTAGGAGTTTCAAACACAAGCCTTCCCAGAGCCTATCGCTAGAAAGAATCTTTGACGCAATGTACTCTCCCCCAACGCAATAAAGCTACTCCGATGTTTCAAGTACACTTTGACGCTGAAAATCTCAAGCAGACTTCTTACAACATTGCGTCGAAAGAAACTAACTAACATGGTATTGCTTTATTACGAAGCAGTAAACCGTCCTTTTTGTACCAAGCAACCATGACCTTATATTCAGGAAAACACCTAAAGAAAAATGATGTCCAATTCATGATTCATGATTAATATTTCAATCATTGATTATAATTGTATCATTCATCTTTTTATGATGAATTATCTTTTAAAACGTATATCTGATATAATAATATATAATAAGAGCGACAAAAATGTGTTACCTCTTCTTTTAATAATTGCTTTATATAGACATTTATGCAATAAAACAAAGACATTATTTTGACAGTTTCACTATAACAACATCAATATAGAAACATACAGCACATGTTCATCATGTGTTTGACATTTTACTGTAATGTAGTATTTTTTCGTACTGTGTAAGCGTCAATTGAGTGTGCTAAGTTACTGTTTAGTATCACAATAGCATTGCATCTACATCTGAGTTATAAAACTCCACATTGCAAGGGGTTTGTGTCAATTTGTTAAAACCGTTGTATAATGTAAAACATACGAGTATACAAAGATGTTTAAGTCTGCAATGGAAATTAGATATATCAAATATATAATATCCAAAATGAGTATTATATATTTCCATTTGTTTAATTATTTCGTTTTACATATATTTGAACTGCAACAAGTATTGTTTTTTACATTTAAAATGCATAGTATCATACAAAAGTGGACATGAAAACTGATGAAGAAATTAAAGCAATTTATAGAAACGAAACACAGACAAAAGCTAACCGTGCAGGAGCTGATGTTCCAGGTAAGAAAGCAACATTTATAATAAATTATGATAATTTAAAACATTTAACCATAACTTTTGTGTTCGGCTTATTCCCAGGAAACCATTATGTACTTCGTTCTAATTAAACACCAAGACAACAGTTATATCTAATAGAATTGTTACAGAAAGTGGCTAACCTGGTCATCCTGAATAAAATTAATTCAAAATAAGCAGTTATACTAAAAAGAAACGCAATTCAGAACTACAATAACAATCTATTATAAACGGTATTTACAACTTTAGAATATGTAGGTTAATGTGTGTTCTTAATGTTTTTTTAATATGATCATTATAACTGACAATGTCGTTAATAAATAAAAAAATGCACCACTTACAATAGTTTGATTGTGTGGCTCTGAAATTCACCCGAAGTTTCTTTATCATTTCAGTATATTTATTATATGTCAGTTTTGTCACTGATGCTGCTGCTATTTATGTTGCTGTTATTACCTATTAAATGCTTTAATGTAACAAACTATTATCTTTATAATTTTAGGCGATCTTCATAGACCAGTTTTATCGCTTGGAAACATCACGGACTCTGGAAACTATATCAATGCTGTGTACATAAATGTTAGTAGTTTTTCTAGATATGACAAATAATGTTTTACGTGTATCGAGATATTTAAATATGTTACATTGTATTTGAGAATTAATAGTAACACGCATAGTTCGTGTAGCGCCATTTTTACTTAACATGATGCAATATTTATATACGCCAGATTCGTATTTATATTAATTGCAAACCTTGGTACTCAACAGTCGAATTTTACGTTTGCTATTCTTTATCTTACGATATAAATACAATACCAACAAATTACCAATTTATACATTGTGTACTGTAACACAGTTTGTAAGTATCTCTGGCAATAGTGCGGATTAAATTACATTTGGCTTTGAAATAGTTTAAGACCGGAGAAGTTTGTACAGTCATCCTTAATGATAGAGAGTCAACTGAGTTCATGGTATTGAAAAGTAGATGTGATAGAGGGTACAACAAACTATGAAAATAAGAACATAGATAATAGTTAATGTGACAAACTAATATATTCAACAGAGTTTCAGGACACAGGACCGTTACATTGTTGCCCAGACACCGTTACCTGACACTGTAGAGGATTTCGTAACACTTGTGTTCCAAACTAAATGTCCGTGCATTGTTTCCATGGAAAATCTGGATATTCTACAGAACGAGGTAGGAAATTAAGTATCAGAAACAAAGGTTATTGTCTGACATGCTTTTGAATAATTATACGAAAGAAAAAACATTATAATTAACCAATCTATCCCAGCAACTCCAGATGTCTCAAGAAGTCTCTGGGTCTATGTAACCCCAATGATAAAGAAGAAAGAAAACTCCTGTTCTACAACTCATTGATGTTGAATCATGAATTGTGACGTCATTTAACTTTCACTGAAGCAACTGATCAATCGACATGCTCAAATGTCATTGGTATTTAACGGATCCAATGTTGAGCAATGGGTCCGTTATACAGACTATGTAATTAACATGTCTTAGTTGACTGTGTTTGTTGTTTTTCAGGATGCTGGTTGCTACATCCCAGCCGATAACCAGGACCTGGTAATGAATACGCTACAAGTCACATCTGTGAAGGGTGGTACTACACCGTATTGTCTACTTATGAAAATTACAGTTAAAGATACGAAGGAGGTGCGTACAAAGTTTATCGTTGTTAACCATTAGTTTAACAAAAGCATATGTTCAACAGTATCTAATTATAGGACATATCAGTTAAGCAAACAATCATTAAGAAATAGTCATATCAAATACATCGTGATAATAACATTCGATCACATGGTTTATTTAGTTTAGTTGATAACAAGAAACAAATGTTATTTATGTGATGCTAATGTAAGTCTTTGTATGATTAATTTGTCCAGCACATTCTCATTGATCAAAGGATAATCCGGACACAAAAGGCATGCATTCTGTGCGAATGTTTTAACTAAAAACGACATATTGCCTTGTATTATAGGACAATAGCACGACAATACTCTATAGTGGTATGTTTACCAGAGGAATTAATTATTTGTTTCAGTGAAATGTCAGCTTTGTTTTATCGCGCTCTGCAGTGGTATGACCATAAGTGGAGAGTGGCATATCAAATCAAGTGTTCAATAGTGAGATTTAAACGACTTTTATTGAAACCAACGTTTTTATTTTTTTTGTTTTGTGATTTAAAAAAAAATGAAAATACAATTGATATGTTCACGCGTTTTAGCATTAATTTTATTTATAATAATTCACTGGCCGTATCTATAATTTAAAGATAAGAAAATAACTCTACTTATTCAGGAGGAATTAACTGTTCACCACTTCCAATACACACAGTGGAATCAACTGCAGAATATTCCAGACGACCCAAAAACGTTTCTACAAATGATCAAAGATGTTGAAAACATTGCCAATAATACTGATGATGGTGGACCAATTATTGTTCACTGTCTGTAAGTAATATACCAGTTAGCTTCTTTAAAGCATATTGAATACGTTTATTTTTGTCAAATTGGTGAATGGTGGACCAAATGCCAATCATATTGGTAAGATCACATTTTGGGTCAGTAACTCGTATGATTACGTGGACAGACTACATTGCCACCCACCCAACAATGAATAATTTGATTTTAATGCCATTAGCATAACCATCACAATAATACAATTGTAATCCATTTGCATAATAACTAGACTCAGAAAATTACATTTATAAATCATAAGTATTGTACTAAATTTTTCCAAATGACAATTGCATATTTGAAGTATACTAAATATGTAAAGAGAAGTATTAGACAATTAATTACTGTTATAACTGATGTATGGTATACATTGACTGACCATTCCATTATAATTGTGATGGCATATGCAGAGATGGTGGCGGCAAAAGTGGGCTGTTTTGTGCCGTATCAATGTTGATACAGAAGATGGAAGTAGAAGACGAAGTCAGTGTGGTGAACACAGTCAAACATGTCAAATCCAGGAGAGCTAACGCAATTCCCAACAAGGTTGGTCTCACAAGTAATGTTCTGATATATATGTAAGGATGGTTTATTATATTTTGTTATTTCAGATATTCAAACATCGGTGAAATTACTAATTAAATAGTTCTACCCAGGTACCTATTAACTGTTCAATCTATTTTAATTAATGATAATAAGCACGTTACGTTGGTTTTTATATTCTATTCAGGGAATCAGTTAGTTTGCAAAGAATGACGACTGTTAATTATTCTATAATTTTATTTTTTTAACAATAGTTTATTACTTTTACTTTCAACCAAACTTTCAAACACATAGTTATATTTATATGTATTATATTTTGTTTCCAGGAGCAGTATATGTTCTGCCATCGTGTTGTTAGTTCATATCTGCTGACATTAAGCAAATACTCCCAACTTTTCGCTGAAGACATGAAAATAACCAACTAAGAAATCGTCGGTCAGAAGTTAGAAGTTGATTTTCGTTGCCACCATGCTATATAATTACGATATGTCATTCTAACCATCATTTCAAATAAACACAAGGATGTGTTATAGCTAAATTGGAATTCATCCTGTTTGTACAAAGTAAAGGTACACGGAACTTATTGTCTGTGTAAGTTGTGAACACTAATCACGTATTGCAGAAACAATATGACGCTAAACAATTGCCAATAACTTATTGTTGTCACTTTCCTGTGCATAGGTCATGAATGACTGTTAACATGGAGCACATGCTTATGCAAATTACAGCGGAAAAATAAAACATTCTCAGTTTTCCAACCTTACTTTCAATCAAAATACTGCTTTCAAACATGGATCATTTTGACTGTCATAACCGTTAACAAACAAATCGTTGTAAGTTGTTTCTTACACATTTATTTAAGTAACACATGAGACCGCTATCGACCAATGAAAAATAGTTTCATATATCGTTAGACGATTGGTTTAAAAAGAAAACGAAGGAGGAAATCGTCCGCTGACTAGGGAACGTATATAGTTTGTCTTTTATAAAATATGGTGGCTAACTGCCTAAGCTTGTTCATTAAATATCCGATATCGCTATAACAGTATTGTATGTAAATAACGAAATTAAACGGATGAAGTTACATATAAGAGGCCCGTTTTACTAACGTTCGTAAGTTTACGAACTTCTTAGTGTAAAATTTGAATATTTAAAGAAATGTTGGGAAATTCGTTTTGTGTATCGATAACTTATTTGTCGATATTTTGTAAGCCTTATTAAAAAGTATTCTTTCTACAATTTTCAAATATAATGAGCAAATGAAATGTTCCTAGATGTAACAATTTGTTCGTACGAATTTCTTAAGACTGACGAAGTTTAGTTAAACGGGCCACTGAAAGTTAGTTTGCAATAAATAACTTAAGTATTTGATATTAAATGTACAGAGAAGTTCAAAGCTGTCGTAAATAAGTATTGAAGATATCTGATCGTCAAATAGATATATTATGACAGTGACCCACAATTACTTGTTTTAATTTAATTGTAGCTATATAGCTATACATTGCAGTTCGATAACCGTGTGGTTGCTTGAACACAACAGAGCGTATCTGAAATCTCCTAAAAGGTCATAGTTAAATTTGGCAAAAATCGGGGCGCAACTGTATAGTGATACTTGAAGGGAGAGAGCGCATGCGCCACTCTGTCGGCACAATTTAAAGGTCAACGACTCTAGATAATTATCTGAATAGAAAGTACATTTAAATGTCAATCTATGTATCTTTAAAGGACTAATGACTTCAGACAGAACTTAATATTTTAAACAAAATTTGCCATTTTTCACCACTAAAAGCTGACTTTTTCTCACATAATATTTCAATAGCTAATGAGCTTTAAGTTTTCAGTTGCTGATTTTTTACTTTAAAAATAACTCTGTATATTGTGTTAAAATGTGTATATTGTTAAAGGTTTGCGATATTTTAGTAAAATTGTGCTTAATTTCATTATCAATTCAGGGATTTATAGGCCCTTATACGTTAATTGCTATTTCAACATTAAACTTTATTATTAGCCAGTTTTAATATAGGCTAGGGATTATTTTGTACTCTTATGTATTTAGAAATATGATGAGAGACTCCGTTGATGTTATTCCATTAATAGTTCAGACGCATTTGGAGAATTCGCGTATAGCCATTAGCTAAAATAATGTGTTTACCGTACGAATGGCAATGAAATAATTTGTATAAGAAACTGAAATAAGAAACAAACAAAAAATAATACGATAATCCAACATAGTCAACAAAATTACAAAATAAAATGAATAGTCGCAACAAGTCGCAAAACACTATTAACTACTGAGAAGGGCACATTGTTTCCAACCGAGATTATGCTGACTATATAAAATGAAATGGTGGGGTACATTTCTCAAATGGTCTACGGGAAAGAATACATGTACTCTTTACATGGTGCAAACATGTCCACATGGACATTTGATCATGCAATACCAGCCATTCCATGAAGACAGAAGGTGATTCCATACTTCTTCCTGGAAACATCTGGCAATTTGTAGATACTCTGTGAATTGCTAAGTTGGTAGAAACATTAAAATTAACCCCTAGTGCCTAGTATCATACACGCATGAGCACTTCTTTTCACAGCATCACTGCTTGAAATGTTAAACAACAGTTTGATACGAAATGCAATTTGATTTATTTACATGTTCATCAATAAATTAAATTAATATTGTTGTGTTTTTGTCAAAACCCAATGCTTTCTCATGAAGAGGCAACTTAAAACACTCAAATTTACTAAATTAACTGCATCTGAGAATATACTAAAATAATAAAATGATTTTTGTCATTTTTGGCACTGTTTACAATCAGTTTATTATATTTAAACTACCTAGTTGATTTTTTTGTTTGTTTTAAAATAAATAAGCCTAGGATTTCCACGGTAAAACAAAATTTTCATAGATAATCTGTTTTAAAGAATATATTTTCATAGCAGGAATGTATTTGCACATAAAAATGCACAATAGCTTATGTGTTGACCAGTGTTCTCCTTAAGATTGTTTTAAAAAGAGTCTTCAAATGCTCATAAATGCATGCATCTGTTAAATCCTATAAAAGTCACATTTTTAGTTGTGGTTAAATTAGCAAATCGACATTGATTCCAGTGTGCCAAATGATTAATGGGTGTTAAGTACCAGTGTAGTTCAAGCATGTTGTTAGAGGCGACACATTGAGTATATCTGTAGTTCTTCAAAATGTGTGTAGTCATGTTTGACTGGTAGCAAGGACACCATAATGTGACGTCTGAGGCGAACACGTTTCATTATATACGTTATTTCTCGATAACTTGTTCTTAAATGCTCGAATACGTAATTATGACAATAACATGTAGAGGATTATGTAAACATAGTTGAACACAAAGTTACCTATATAGTGATTATTATACTGTCTTAAATAACACCTTTTACACGTCTCACAATAACTGTTGCGTTTAAAAATAAAAATGTGAAGTGTATAGAAAATTCTCTGTTGCCGGGTTCGGTATAACCATGATGGTAAAATCTGAATTAAATAAAGTGCTTAAATATGTATTTTAATTTGGAGCACATTAAACATTATAACGCAAGTGTACCAATGCATGCCCATAGTGCATTTTCTGTATTTATGCTGTTGTGATGGCGCTTACCTTTATCTATCTTTTTGGACATTTATGTTTTATTTTTAATTGTTTCGCTAATAAATATAACTTTCAGCTGAATGATGTTGAACTTATTATTTCAAGTCCAATACATGACAATGTTCATGTATATAAATTATTAAAATCAACATTTCTTGTGCCATAGTTATGTTATTCCGGCAGAGTATTATTTGATACCAAAACAAAAATAAAATTTGTGAGACACCGGTTGACAACAAACTGACAGACCATTGCGACAATTAACGATGTACTAGTTGACAGCAAAGTGACACACCACTGTTTCAATAATAGATGCAGTAGTTGACAAACATAGTTCATGAGCGTAGACATGGGTGCGAACAGCGATAGATCATTGCGTCAATTAGTGATACTCCCGATGACAACATAGTGGATTAGCGTAGACATGGGTGCGGAATAGCGATAGATCATTGCGACAATTAGTGATACTCCCGATGGCAACATAATGCATGAGTGTAGACATGGGTGCGGAACAGCGATAGATCATTGCGACAATTAATGATACTCCCGATGACAACAAAGTTCATGTGCGTAGACATGGGTGCGGAACAACGATATATCATCGCGACAATTAGTGATGCTTCTGATGACAACATACTGCATGAGCGTAGACATGGGTGCGGAACAGCGATATATCATTGCGACAATAAGTGATACTCCAGATGACAACATAGTTAATGAGCGTAGACTTGGGTGCGGAATACACGATGACAACATAGTGCATGAGCGTAGACATGGGTGCAGAATAGCGATAAATCATTGCGACAATTAGTGATACTCCCGATGACAACATAGTTCATGTACGTAGACATGGGTGCGAACAGCGATATATCATTGCGACAATTAGTGATGCTTCTGACGACAACATAGTGCATTAGCGTAGACATGGGTGCGGGAAGCAATATATCATTGCGACAATAAGTGATACTCCCGATGACAACATAGTGGGTGAGCGTAGACATGGGTGCGAAACAGCGATAAATCATTGCGACAATCAGTGATACTCTTGATGACAACATAGTGGATGAGCGTAGCCATGGGCGCGGAACAGCGATAGATCATTGCGACAATAAGTGATGCTTCTGATGACAACATAGTGCATGAGCGTAGACATGGGTGCGGAATAGCGATAGATCATTGCGACAATTAATGATACTCCCGATGACAACATAGTGGATGAGCGTAGACATGGGAGCGGAATAGCGATAGATAATTGCGACAATTAGTGATACTCCCGATGACAACATAGTTCATGTGCGTAGACATGGGTGCGGAACAGCGATATATCATTGCAACATTTAGTGATGCTTCTGATGACAACATAGTGCATTAGCGTAGACATGGGTGCGGAATGCAATATATCATTGCGAAAATAAGTGATACTCCCGAAGACAAAATAGTGCATGAGCGTAGACCTGGGTGCGGAACAGCGATAGATCATAGCGACAATTAGTGATACTCCTGATGACAACAAAGCGCATGAGGGTAGACATGGGCGCGAAACAGCGATAGATCATAGCGACAATTAGTGATACTACTGACGACAACATAGTGCATGAGCGTAGACATGGGCGCAGAACAGCGATAGATAATTGCGACAATAAGTGATACTGCCGATGACAACATAGCGCATGAGCGTAGACATGGGCGCGGAACAGCGATAGATTATTGCGACAATTAGTGATACTCCCGATGACAACATAGCGCATGAGCGTAGACATGGTTGCGGAACAGCGATATATCATTGCGACAATTAGTGATAATCCCGATGACAACATAGTGCATGAGCGTAGACATGGGAGCGGAACAGCAATAGGTAATTGCGACAATTAGTGATAAAATTATTCACGATGACAACATAGTGCATGAGCGGAGAGATGGGCGCAGAATAGATATATCATTGCAACAATTAGTGATCTTCTGATGACAACATAGTGCATTAGCGTAGACATCGGTGTGGAACAGCGATAGATCATTGCGACAATTAGTGATACTCCCGATGACAACATAGTACATGAGCGTAGACATCGGCGCGGAACAGCGATAGATCATAATGACAATTATGATACTCCTGATGACAACATAGCGCATGAGCGTAGACATGGGCGCGGAACAGCGATAGATCATTGCGACAATTAGTGATACTCCCGATAACAACATAGTGCATGAGAGTAGACATGGTCGCAGAACAGGGATAGATCATTGCGACAATTAGTGATACTCCTGATGACAGCATAGCGCATGAGCGTAGACATGGGCGCGGAACAGTGATAGTTCATTGCGACAATTATGATACTCCCGATGACAACATAGTGCATGAGCGTAGACATGGGCGAGGAACAGCGATAGATCATTGCGACAATTAGTGATATTCACGATGAAAACATAGTGTATGAGCGTAGACATGGGTGCGGAACAACGATAGATCATTGTGACAATTAGTGATATTCCCGATGAAAACATAGTGTATGAGCGTAGACATGGGCGCGGAAGAGCAATAGATCATTGCGACAATTAGTGATATTCACGATGACAACATAGCGCATGAGCGTAGACATGGTTGCGGAACAGCGATATATCATTGCGACAATTAGTGATAATTCCGATGACAACATAGTGCATGAGCGTAGACATGGGAGCGGAACAGCAATAGGTAATTGCGACAATTAGTGATATTCACGATGACAACATAGTGCATGAGCGGAGAGATCGGCGCAGAATAGCGATATATCATTGCAACAATTAGTGATCTTCTGATGACAACATAGTGCATTAGCGTAGACATCGGTGTGGAACAGCGATAGATCATTGCGACAATCAGTGATACTCCCGATGACAACATAGTACATGAGCGTAGACATCGGCGCGGAACAGCGATAGATCATAATGACAATTATGATACTCCTGATGACAACATAGCGCATGAGCGTAGACATGGGCGCGGAACAGCGATAGATCATTGCGACAATTAGTGATACTCCCGATAACAACATAGTGCATGAGAGTAGACATGATCGCAGAACAGGGATAGATCATTGCGACAATTAGTGATACTCCTGATGACAGCATAGCGCATGAGCGTAGACATGGGCGCGGAACAGCGATAGTTCATTGCGACAATTATGATACTCCCGATGACAACATAGTGCATGAGCGTAGACATGGGCGCGGAACAGCGATAGATCATTGCGACAATTAGTGATATTCACGATGAAAACATAGTGTATGAGCGTAGACATGGGTGCGGAACAACGATAGATCATTGCGACAATTAGTGATATTCACGATGAAAACATAGTGTATGAGCGTAGACATGGGCGCGGAAGAGCGATAGATCATTGCGACAATTAGTGATATTCACGATGACAACATAGTGCATGAGCGTAGACCTGGGCGCGGAACAGCAATAGATCATGGCGACAATTAGTGATACTCCCGATGACAACATGGTGCATGAGCGTAGACATGGGCGGGGAACAGCGATATATCATTGCGACAATTAGTGATTATCCCGATGACAACATAGTGCATGAGCGTAGACATGGGCGCAGATCAGCGAAAGATAATTGCGACAATTTGTGATACTCCCGATGACAACATAGTGTATGCGCGGAGAGATGGGCTCGGAACAGCGATAGATCATTGCGACAATCAGTGATGTTCCCGGTGACAACATAGTTCATGAGCGTAGACATGGGTACGGAGCAGCGATATATCATTGCGACAATTAGTGATTATCCCGATGACAACATAGTGCATGAGCGAAGACATGGGCGCGGAACAGCGATATATCATTGCGACAATTAGTGATACTCCCGATGACAACATAGTGCATGAGCGTAGACATGGGCGCAGAACAGCGATAGATATTTGCGACAATTAGTGATACTCCCGATGACAACATAGTGTATGAGCGGAGAGATGGGCACGGAACAGCGACAGATCATTGCGACAATTAGTGATGTTCCCGGTGACAACATAGTTCATGAGCGTAGACATGGGTACGGAGCAGCAATATATCATTGCAACAATTAGTGATACTCCCGATGACAACATAGTGCATGAGCGTGGATAGAGGTTCGGATCAGCGATATATCATTGCGACAATTAGTGATACTCCCGATGACAACATAGTGCATGAACGTGGACAGAGGTACGGAACAGTGATAGATGATTGCGACAATAAGTGATACTCCTGATGACAACATACTACATGAGTTTAGACAGAGGTGCGGAACAGCGATAGGTCATTGCGACAATTAATGATACTCCCGATGACAACATAGTGCATGAGCGTGTACAGAGGTGCGGAACAGCGATAGATCATTGCGATAATTAGTGAAACTCCCGATGACAACATAGTGCATGAACGTGGACATGAGTGCAGAACAGCGATAGATCATTGCGACAATTAGTGATACTCCCGATGACAACATAGTGCATGAACGTGGACAGAGATGCTGAACAGCGATAGATCATTGCGTCAATTAGTGATACTCCCGGTGACAACATAGTGCATGACGTAGACAGAGGTGCGGAACAGCGAAAGATCATTGCGGCAATTAGTGATGCTTCTGATGACAATATAGGGAAATATTTTGACGTGCTGATTATTATGCAAAAGTCCTATTTTTGCATCAATACCTTAGTTATATCAAAAAGTGACGTGAACATGACTATGAAGTAGGTGTGGTGAATTGTCAAATTCATATTAATAGAAATACAAATCTGTGACTTCAAAGAGTACAGTATCTGAATTTTTAATTGATAATCAGTAGTGTTGCGAATCAAGGGAGGAATCAAGTCGCTTATATAGGACAGGACCACATTATTTGTAGCTTTTGCATGAACATATAAATTTTGTTGTTTTCGCCTTTCTTCGAGAGATAAAGGTAAAGACTTTGTAAAGAAAGTGCCGGTTCGATCCGCAGTCCGACCCTATGCCTCTCATAAAACAACACTCAGTACTGGTTGTACACAGGAAGCAGACTCAAGAGCGGTCCATATAAGCTCTGAACTTTCATCGCAATTGAGCTAAAATGAATAGGTATAAAATAAAATAAACATAACAGGTTTATATTCCATTGTCTCTCTCAGGTTGCATACTGCGAAATTACCAATGGACATCAATAATTCATATAACTTTTTGTCACATGTTTAATATTTGTCATCTTGGTCAAATTTTACATCAGTTAATATTCCTCTTCTACTTAGTTTTTGGTAATTCATTGGTTTCCATTCAACAACGTGCGCAATTGTTTCAACATAACCTTTCTAGTTATATCATTAACGGGGAACCATATATGTAACCTGTTGTTCTTATCTGATGATACGCAAATGCCAACTGATAGCATGTTATTTCTCAAGAACATGATTGAAATTTAACTGATTTTTAATTTGAATCTATGAATATGTCAGCCAGTGCTGTGTTTCTTCTTCTAGCTACAACTATTAATGTCAATTGGTCATATCTATTGAGTAACTACCTGTCTTAATTCTATTTCACATCTAGTTGGCGTCCTGAAACTCTTGTGCAATCTAAAAAGTTCATTATGTTGGTCAAAAATATTTGTAATTGATGAAACCAACACTATGCCCATGCATCTTTCTGTTTTAACCAACATTGAAAGGCTGTACACGAATGTGGTCATGGCCACTTAATATAGGAAATGAATATAATGTAATATGGGGTAGAATGGTATGGTCTTTTAAGGCTATATGATGCTAATATAATGCAAATAGTTAAACTTGTAATGTTATTAACTGATTACACAAATTGCCTGTTGACCAGTAAATTGGCCGTATAGATTAACATCAGCGTCAGAAAATAAACTTTAAAAAAATAAACGTATACATTTCTTCTTTTCTACTATAAATTTATGTTTCGAGTATATATTTAATATATATGAAATAATCATAGAAGTGATAACATTTGGTTTGAATTATATAAAATATTCTTATATTTTTCACGGTTGGTGAACAGTGAAGAGACGGATATTACAGCTTCATGATAAATACATTTTGAATTTAACGATATGTACAACCAACAATTTTATTCGTCTTGTCGCTCGTTTTTATAGTCTATATTTTTAGATATTTATTTTTTCGTTGTAACTTATTAGTAATGAACATATGTTTATATTCTCCGAGAGTAAGATGTGTTAAAATAAACATTGTGTTGGTTTAAACATAACATTAATTAATAATATTATAAGTATGTGTTTATGTACATTTTTTATCATAATTAACATTAAACATAGATTATTCACTAGTGTGATCGCTACGAAGCTGACCTTTGTATTGGTCATTGGGGACGTTTTCCACGACCCTTTTAGTCAGAAATCTAGGGTACCCGTTAAAAAGTGTAGCAATACATTTCTTAATTTCGATTGCGATGCGAGATATTTAAAACATTACAAAACCAGTGTTGTTATTTAAGTTTATGCACATTTTGCCGGTTGAAGATCGTTCAGGTTGCGATGACAAGTTTTGAATTAGTTTATCGGGAAAGGTTCATTTCATTACAATCTAATCAATTTCATTAAATGTTAATTTAGTATTTTGATTTAGCCACAAATAAGTAATAAACGTAGAATAGAAATATTCTTGATACAAAGTATATATTTAAATGGAATTGTATGATTGAATCATGTGCCAGGGAGAAATAAAGTGTTATTTCTTTTAATGAATGAGTAAATATCGTAAATAATCATACGAAATTTCAAAACAATATAAATTTGGTAATTCTCAAGTCCATCATATAGCATGCATCTTGGAAGGACGAAAAAATGTCAATATTAAAACCATGATTACGAATGGGGACATTCATGACTTCATGAGAGCGAGAGCGATACACACAGGTAAAAGCAACGGTTAGCTATGTCGTACACCTCAACAGAACAATTAAATTAAAATTAAATTGGGTAGGAACACGTGTACTTGCTGAATTTTATAAATGCAAAAGAATATGGGAAGTGATATAAAATTACTGTAACAAGAGGCTAAACATCTTAAATCAAATGTCATTCGGATAATTATTGTGTTGCATGTTGCATTTTCTAGCATACATCGATAGAAGACTTCGATAGGAAACACTCGCTCAAACACAATATCAAGCTGAATAAAAAAATTGAAGCAATCCATTGTGCATTCAAAGTTTCAAATACGAAATATATTACATATAAGCAGAATGCTACGAGTAGAAAATAAATGAAGTTGTAAGAAACGATGACAGTTGCACATACCTCTGCATAAAAAAGAATATTGGTGCGCCATTTGTCGATGGCACCAGTTCATCAATTAAATTAATATACGTAGTAGTAGAAGTAGCAGCAGTAGTAGTAGTAGTAGTAGTAGTAATAGTATTACTTTTTTATTTTTTAGCTCGCCGGGACGAATGTCCAAGTAGAGCTATTGCCATGAACCCGGCGCTGCCGGCATCGTCGTCTGTAGACACCCAGGCTAAACTTTTGCGTTTAGTTTAAGATATCCATGCAACAACTCATTGGATATGAATAAAACTTCGCATGTATGTTCAGCATCGTCAATGGAACACATAGAAAAAAAACATAACTCGGGGTTTCATTTTGGCAGAGTTATGGCCTTTTTGGACTTCCTTTTTCAGGTAAAAGTTTTTTATCAGGTGAGATATCTATGCAACCTATCATTGGATATGAATGAATTTTCACATGTGTGTTCACCATCATCGATGGAACATACAGAGACAAAAAACATAACCCGGGGTTGCAGGTTGGCAAAGTTATGGCCCGTTTGGACTTAATTTTTCGTCTGTAGACACCAAGGTTAAACTTTTGCGTTTAGTTGCGTTTAAGTTTTGGTGTTTGCCTCCAGTCTCAATCTTTTCAAGAGTGGCGTGTTTTATCCCATCGGCGAGTGTTTCACATAGATTAGAACATTAGAACGATTGTGACATAATATTTGTTAACAATAACTACGTCTATTTTGTCTGAATTGATGCAACAAAAGTTATCGTCCACAAATGTTAAAATCTATGTTATAAGATCACACAAATACAAATACCAAAACGTCCAACAGTATATTTTGTGTGCGCTGTGAATGTTTCTTTCTGTACACAGAAGCGGCTGATCATAATACTAGTCGACAACTGACATATTTCAACAGCATACTCATTGAGTGATTCAATATTTAGCTTTATTTTATGCCATCGAGGGCTAACAGACGATCAGTTTACCTAACCACCGTTTTCTGGGATTAACCAGTACTCGAGCACACCCTATCTCCGCAGGTTACTGATAACTTTCCCACTTGAATCAGTGGTGAGAGACGAATGATTATGAGAAAAAATGTCGTATATCAATCATCACGGAGACTGTTGCCGGGCGGGGATTCGAACTCACGACCCCTGGATTAATAATCAGTTGCGTAACCGACTTAGCTAATTGGGCCCGGTGCATACTCATTGAATAAGGCAATATTGACACTACCTCTCTGGGAATCGAACATATGGTATCTGGGTTTTGGTGTATTCCTGCTAACAATACGATATTACGACTCCTTACATCACATTGACATATCATACGAATCCGTAATATTTCGCAGGAATATATCTAGTTCTGGTCGCAGCATAGACCAAAACTTTAGCCAGATTGGCCCAAGTGACATATTCAGTCTTGTCACCTTGCAATCATACGATACACGTGGATGCACCGGTAAGATTATATATTTATTTATTTCTCCTCCGTCGATTGTTGACTTATGCTATTTCTTATTGTTTCGTTTCGTTATGTCCTGTGTGGTATCTGTATTAATGATTGTCTTATGTGTCTTTTTCAGGGATGAATATAACAACTAAGATCCATTAAACCATCAATAAACCAATCATATGTTTAACTTCTATTTTAACGTACTACATGTATCACACATATTCAAACCATTTGTCCCAACATGTTCTTTATGTTGAGTCGTTTATTCACGTTACAGTTGCCTTTTGTAAACGATACGGCTATTTGTGTTAACGTTTCAACTGCAAAACCACCAGAATAAGGAAGAAAATAAAACGATAATATACACATTTCGATGTAGAGTGTTATATATTTATGTGTGTTAAACTTTATTATGATCGTTCAAAGTAATAAAGGTAATATCACAAAGTGTAGCGTGTGGAATTCTGTAAATAAAGTGCTTTTGTACATTGGTATAAATATGTGAAATAACAATGTCGAAACAGGTAAGACATTCTTCAGTTTTAAACATTTTAGATATATACAAGGTATGAGTTGCTTCCACAGATATAACCACTTTGTAGCTGTAGTACAATACGATGTTTGTTTATTTTATAGTCAGGTAGTGGTTATGCATGTAGTACCGACATCAGGTAATTGTAGGTTCTTATCTGTAGTACAGTACAATGTTTGTTTTTTTATAGTCAGGTATTGGTAATGCATGTAGTACCGACATCAGGTTATTGTAGGTTCGTATCTGTAGTACAGTACAATGTTTGTTTATTTTATAGTCAAGTAGCGGTAATGCATGTAGTACCGACATCAGGTTATTGTACGTTCGTATGTGTATTAAATAATAGAAGTATTTCCGATAATCAATCACTGAATCAAATAACATTGGTTATGATAATCTTGAATTGACAAATAAATATAATGTTTTTGAAAGTAAGAACAGAAAGTGTCATCTTCTTGGAGACGTATAATTGAGTTACATCCGAAAGCTTTACGTCTCACACACCAATTAATTTTGTACTGTTCTACATATAGAGACATGCACTTCTGGAACACTGGATACATTACCAATGGTTCTAAAAGTGCCTTATTCCCATAGATAGTCCTCTGTTGGTCCAAATATGCAGAAAAAAACATGGGGTTGACCAGGTTGCTTTTTCACAATTTCGATGGTTTGATGGCACCCCTTCATTTTTGACAATTCTGCCCATTTGTTGCAGTGTATCACTACGCATCTTTAAACTGTTATAGCATCATCAAATAGTTCCCAGGATCAACCAAACTTTGCAGAAATCATGAAAATGTTCCAATGTTCACATATGCATAAAGAAATATGACATTTTATGCATTTTTAATAAAAAAATTACCCGACTGCTTTACACAGTTCTAATTTCTTCGGCGTAATATCTTGCTATTGCTCAGTGAGACCTTTAGTTGCCGAAATCTAAACGTTTTGTATATATACTATAGACATAAAGTATTTTCAGAAACAGCCTTGATACAGTGGTTAACATCTCCGGACGACCATTTTCTCATTCAATTGCCTTTTAAAATTATAATGGTTTAAATACTTTTTAATGTTCGTGTGCATGTTGAAAATATGTTTAACCAATTATCTACAGTATATGTACTTGTTTTCTTGTTTTTTACATCTGGCTTTAGTGTCATTTGTATATTATTTTAGTTTGCTACGACATGTATTGTTGTAGTGTGATAATATGTGAATAAAAGATACACATATAATCAAACCACACCAATCTTACAAGTGAATGTCGAGTTAAAAACATTATATAAACGAAATTGTTTTGTTCAAATAGTTTATTTTATTTTTCTCTCATAGTGTACTATCCACAATATGTTATCATTTGCATTGGTAGTAATACTCGTATTGATAGTTTGTACTCATTTATTTTAACTCGGTTGTAAAGTAAACAAAGCTATTTTATTAATTGCTCTCGAGTTAATGTCCTGGGTAAAACCATCACTAAGTGTTATATTTGAGGGATCATTTGAAAAAAATAAGAAGCCCGTGTGGTTCCGGCTTAGAATAGAATCACTACCGATCTCTGCAGAGGGGTAGGAATCCTCCGAGTGGGTGTCATGTTCATTTTATCATTTTTTTGTCATGTTCACTATTGTGGTTAAATAATAAACCCCTGTGTGGTTTCAGGGAGCCATATGAGTGATTGCAAGAATAGGATCACTGTGGCTCATGCATGTAGTAAGAAGCGACAATTTGAGTAATACGATAGCATTTGCTGAAACTCTGCAGTTCTGCAGGTATCAAGGTTCTAGGTCCTTTCGACATATTCATTTGTTGGTGTATTTTTGTTTAAATCTGTAAATTAATTTGTTGTTGTTTTTGTACATGTGCAGTGAATCTGGATCTTCCTTCCTGTTGGCGTCGTATAACCTATAATGTGTTGGTACGCCGTAAAACCTTATTCATTTATTCATTGACAAATTAAAGAAACCCGTTGAATCATGAAATACAGTAAATCATATGTATTTTATTTTGATAAAGGGATTTAATTGAAATCACAACAACGGGATTTCCGATATTTTGGGTCGATTTTTGGGATCGAAATTCCATTATTGTGACTTCTATTATCTTCATTTATATATATATTTATTTGTGAATAACCAAGACATAAATGTACAGACCAGACTACGGCTAGCACCCCTATCTACAATGCAAACCATAGACACAATATCAAGGCCACTGCCAAACCAAAATATTTGGTGTCGACCATGACTTATATACTATGGAATTACATGCAACACATCTGGACAAGGTGGACCAATTTACATACACGAACTGAAAGCTTTATATGAGTAGGACCCAGTAAGGAATTCATGACTACTCACATGCTTTATAAAGGACAGATTTATAAACCCGTTGGATCATATGAATGCAGTGAATTCATATATATTTAATTTCATAAAGGGAGATAATAAAATACACAACAACGGAATCTACGATTTTTGGGATCTTTTCAGATGCTCATTCTCCATATTTATATATATACGCCCGTTCATTCATCTATCCATCCGTCCACCCCCCCCCCCCCCCAACACACACACACACACACACACACTAAGAAGCAACGATAATTGCTAATATATCAATCTAATCCGATAAACCTATAACTTGTTTTTCAGATTGGACTCAAGATTTGTGCTGTGTTTCTGCTGACAATAACACATTTAACCATAGAAGGTATGTCATTGAAATAACATTTTATAAAGCTAATCTATTGGTTTATTTCATGCAAAATATAATCATATTATTGATAAGAAATTTAGATATTATATAAATTTCTTTAAATAACGTATCAGAGCAGTATACAAAATACATGAGAAAAGGTAAACTGAATCGCAATATGTGATAATAGATATTGAGTAAATAATACAATACATGTTATCACAGTTTGTTAAGGTTGTTCCTTGTGGACTAGTAATCTCAGAATGTTTATCAAAATAGAATTAAATAAGAACTTAAAACGATAATAACACATTGTTTAATACATTTCAATTTATCTTATTCTCATTTGATATATATCACTAAAAAATCGGGCGACGTGAGCAAATTGATGAAATAAGAATATTTATATATTTGATTATCTTCCAGTAAATGTTACATGCCCAACAAACACATGCAAATCTTGCAATTCTACAACTTACTGCACAACATGTAAGAACGGTTACTACAACGGTCAGTTTGAAAATATATACTATACCAACTGTAGTCTATCCTGCATGTCATCTTGTAGAACGTGTCAGTCATACTCCATATGCACAGAGTGTAATCCCGGTTACTTTCAAAATGTTTCAACAAAATACTGTAGTTTAAAGTGTTCCAAAGGTTGTTTAAATGAAACATGTAACGAAACCGGCGGTAGCTGCTCCTGTAAATCAGGATACGCTGGAAACGACTGCTCCGTGTGCGACGATGGACTATATGGATCTAACTGTTCCTTGACATGTTCTGCTGGGTGTAATGACAAGTGTAACAGAGCAGATGGTTTTTGTTCCTGTAAAAGTGGATACACCGGCACAAAATGTGAAAGCTGTGTTAATGGACGTTATGGATTAAATTGTTCACAGCATTGTTCTATTGGATGCACTAATGCCGCATGTAATAAAACCGATGGTTGGTGTATCTGTTTAAATGGGTTTGCCGGCGATATATGTAATAGTTGTATCGAAGGGCTTTATGGAAATAATTGTTCTTTTAATTGTTCTCATGGTTGTAACGGTATGTGTAACGGTATGGACGGTTCGTGTTCCTGTAGGGAAGGTTTTATAGGTGCAACGTGTGACGCTTGTACTGACGGTATGTATGGACCAGACTGTACATTGAGTTGTTCCACGGGCTGTGTAAGTGATACATGTGACTACAAAGATGGTTCGTGCTCTTGTGAAAACAGATATACTGGTAAGACCTGTGATAGCTGTATGGACGGTCTTTACGGATTAGACTGTTTATTTAATTGCTCCATTGGATGCACTGACGGTGTATGTAACATGTCAAATGGGACATGTGTCTGTAAAAATGGCTTTATTGGTGAAATATGTGACAACTGTGCTGGTGGACTGTATGGACAAGACTGTTCGTTGAACTGTTCCACTGGGTGTAACAACTCCATGTGTAACACATCTGACGGTTCATGTTCCTGTAAGTTAGGATTTTCCGGTGATAGTTGTGACCGATGTGTCACTGGTCATTATGGACAAGATTGTTCATTAATTTGTTCTTTAGGATGCACCGAAGGTACCTGTTATCAATCTGATGGCTCATGTGCCTGTTATGAAGGATTTACTGAAAAAACGTGTAAAGACTGCGTTAGTACACGTTATGGAACAAACTGCACATTGGATTGCTCCATTGGGTGCATTGATGGCGAATGTGAAAGTTTAAACGGTTTGTGTTCGTGCAAAGACAACTTTGCTGGTGATAAATGTGAAGAGTGTGTTGATGGGCAGTACGGGCCAACATGTTCATTAACCTGTTCTCGAGGGTGTGAAAATGGAACTTGTAACATATCTGATGGATGGTGCAACTGTACTGGTAATTTTACCGGTGACAAATGTGATAAGTGCTCTGCTGGGGATTATGGAAGTAACTGTTCATCAAAATGCTCATCCACATGCTTTAACGGCACGTGTAACAAATTAAATGGAAGGTGTGGCGCATGTGTGGAGCAATATTATGGAGTAAATTGTGAACATAGATGCCCCCGAAACTGCACTGATAACAACTGCGATGAAGACACAGGCTATTGCACAAAAGGTTGTGTAGATGGACAGTATGGCCAACAATGTGAGAATATCTGCCCTCCAAATTGTTTCACGTGCAGCAGAGATGATCCATGTAGTAGATGTAAAATGGGATTTTATGGACAGATCTGTGACAAAACATGTCCAATATACTGTGTCAACAGCACCTGTAACACTGAAAGCGGTTCGTGTTCACGAGGATGCATGATAAACATGTATGGGCATTTCTGTAACCAGACTTGTGGAACGCATTGTTTAGCTAAAGATGATAAACTCTTTACAAAAGGTTTATTTTCTAAATACAACGGTCGTTATAAGTTTGCTTTTCCACAAATATACTCTTGTGGTTTTTTATGCTGTTATTGCAATCGTCACTTTTCTTCTTTACGCAAATACTGTTAATAAATATTGTCAATATATGTCTTTTAAATGCATTTTTTGTGTAAAAATTCAAAGAAAACGATTTCAAGTTGCAGAGAAGCCATTTGACGATGAAACTTCTAAAGACAGAAACGTTAGTGGCAGAGCTATAGCGGGTGGAGTGGTTGGCGTTCTCGCCACAGCCGCCATTATAGTAGTGTTGGTGTTTCTATGGAGACGACGGTAATTTGTGTCAATGTGTTTAAGTCATTTTTGTATATTAACTTTATGATATAGTACATACAGTAATTTCCCCAGACCGCTCATATCAAAAGGTTATATGTGTAATCTCGAGTAATATGTTACTTGTATTAAACATAGAATATGTCACTTTGGTACATGTTTTGTCAACGAAATTCAACCTACTATATACAGTCAATGTAGGCAAGCTGTTATTACGAAAATAAAATGTATTTGTATTAAGGATAAAGTAACAGGACATGGGAATATGCAGTATATCAAACGATATATGATTTTTAACAATAGTATATGCCTTGGAACAGACGCTCATTGTATAAAGTACATTTAATGTAGACATATACCGTCTTGATGAGAGACATTGTGTTTGCATTCTTAGTGAGCCTGTACAGGCAAACAATAAAATTTGACAAATACATTTGTATGTAGTGCAAAGAAAATAAATCATGTTATCAGGAAATGCATCACGGTATAACAAATCAAATATTTATTCATTTAGAGTAAACACAATAAATTTTATCTACTGCTATTAATTATAGACAAACTGGCATTACACTCAAGAAGGACTACTCAGATGATGTTTGGCGTAACAACAATAAACCACGTTTCAGTTTGAATAGAACTGTATCGTTAATATGTGAGCTTTATGAACATATTTTATTACTTTTTCTATAAAGATATGATAGTCATTTATATTGACTGACTAATCTTAAACAACAGTTTTATTTTTTTTAATGAGATTTGACATAATATTCATTACAGTGCCTTTATTTATGACGTCATGTTTATACTGTAACTTATTTAGGTACAGATTGTCTCAGTTGTACACATGGATCTGATTTGAATCCGCAAGTAGTTTGGAATCTTTCTCATGTATAAACTGTAACTATGTTCCGCATGACAATACGTCATTTCAGATGTTAACAAACATAATAGTTTTTACGTGTTTAAATAACAAATCATGTTTATACTCCTGCCTGTAACTTATTTAGATACAGACTATCTCAGTTGTACACATGGATCTGATTTGAATCCGCAAGTAGTTTGTAATCTTTCTCGTGTATAAACTGTAACTATGTTCCGCATGACAATACGTCACTTCAGATGTTAACAAACATAATAGTTTTTACGTTTTTAAACAACAAATCATGTTTAAAACTGTGACTTTCGGACTGAATGGCGATGAGTTTTTACCTAGGCCTTAAAAGATTGAAGACAGTGATTACTTATCCGTCATCTTAAACCCTTAATTATTATCCATTTGCTGATCTGGTTCTTGGAACGTCACTTGAATGTGTCATCAACCTTGACTTATTTTATTCCGCATTATACACAACATGAAGATGATTACGTACTCGTATTTGTTATATAAATGTCTAGCGCGGCAACGTTAGTTTAAACTGTTTTGTATCATGAAAATGATTACGTACTCGTATTTGTTATAGAAAAGTCTTGCGCGGCAACGTTAGTTTAAATTGTTTTGTATCATGAAAATGATTACGTACTCGTATTTGTTATAGAATAGTCTAGCGCGGCAACGTTAGTTTAAACTATTTTGTATCATGAAAATGATCACGTACTCATATTTGTTATAGAATAGTCTAGCGCGGCAACGTTAGTTTAAACTGTTTCACTTATGATGTGATGACGGAGAAAGAGACAAGTATGGTGTAACCGTAATCAGATGAAAGCTCCTGATTGGAGGTTTTGTTACTGAACATTTTTGTTACTGAACATTTTGTAATTTGTTCTGTATATTCGTACATGTATTATTTTTAATACGTTTGATATTTTGTAGCGGATACTTCATTCAAATGCTCTGTCTTCTACTGGTCACGTATATTCTTTGTTTATTGTTATTGTTATCGTTTTAAACTAGACAGACGTTTCCACACCTTTAACATCAATGTTTAAGACGTAACACTATAAAATGATTACTATATGGCATAAGAATACGGGTGTATATGCTCGTATGCTCCTGACTTCAACATATTTATAGACATTCAAAACTTTACTGTGGTAAACGTTAGAAGATTTCGAGTTATAGCTATAAAAACATTAAACACAATGAATCAAAATTGACAAGCATTGTAAAACTTATTTAAACTCATATTTTCATCAAATACCTCTGCACGTGCTCAATTAATCAAGAATGGTGTTTGTGATCTTCATTTAGTACCAGAAGAAGTATCTGATGCCAACGTAATGCAAATCAACCGAAATCCTGCGAGACCTCCACAACAGTTGCACATGTCTATACATTATGTCACGTCAACCGTGGTAATAGAGGAGAATAAACCGGATACCAAAGAGATTCAAAGACCGCAGTATGATACAGTACATTACAGCGTAGAGAGAAGAAAGAAAGTTGAAAAGCTTGCTGAATACGTTGCCAAGAAAAACACCTCGGACTTTAAAGAGGAATTTCAAGTAACTTATTGATATCTTAACTACACTGAATTTATTTTACAGTTTTGTATTCGGCTGTTATTAAGATATAAGTACTATGACAACTATCAACATAAGTGGTACAGAGATGGATAAATGGAACTGTAACACAAGTTATAAGTATTTATAATACTTTAACATTGATTTATGCGAATGGAATCTTTAATAATGATTGAATGATTATGGTTTTCCTTTCTACTCAGTTGATTTATTTGCTCAAATAATTTAAAAATGAACTTGCTAAGCTTGTCCTTTAATTGTTACGTCTGCTATAGGGAGTATGTTGTTTTAGATACCAAGATATTTAAATAATCAACAACAGTGTGTGCTTATAAGACCACTAATAATCAAATTATAACTAAAAGTAGAAAATAAAAGTTAGCATGTTAAAAATTTTTTACAGTTATGTATAGCAGGTATTAAGGTCTCATTATAGAATACACAAGTTATAATCATTTACAATAATAAAACAACAAATCATTACACTATGTCACTCTTTAAAGAGTTGCAAGAGACTGACATATATCTTTCTGTCATAAAAGCATAAGTTTTAATATTCTATACAGTAATTATTTGTACAGTACAATTATTATACATATTATATACATGTATATATACTCAAACGCAAAAGAAAGTGTGCACATTTATATTTTTGATTTTCTGAAAATCCAATGATGGAATACTATTAATTAGTATCAATTTTTAGCTGAATCAATTACCTTTGCTAACCAATATGTTTATTTTATTGTTTTGAATAAGAAATAAAATGTACGACGCTTCTACGTTGATTTCGAGTCAAAATAAAAATACACAAATTGCAAAAGGAATGTTTTCTTGCGCAGATTCACTATAATTTGTTACAAAAATATGTAAATGTTGCATGAATATCTGTTATGACCGTCATTTGTCTAACAACTTCTAAAATATGCCGCCGCATGGAATGCATGTAACGCTGTACCTCTGCCCAGCATCATTAGGGCGTCAATACGCTGACGTTCTGATAGTCGTGGCATATTCGCTGTTATAAATTTTTAAAATCTACAGTGATATTTGCACTATACATGTGTGAAAGAATGTAGAGAAAACAAGTTTGGCCACTTGTACTTATGTATACATGTTCCACGTGAAATTCCTGCAAAATCGCAATTAGGGCTGTAACGTTATAACTTGCCATAGTTTGACTGTTTTTACGTTGTGGCTATAAACCGTTACGACGGATATTCTTATGTTCCAAATTGTTGACAACTTTATACTTTGTAGAATTAAAATAATCAAAAAATAAAAAGTGCACACTTTCTTTTGCGTTTGAGTATATATATATCATATATATCTGACAGTTACTTCATACTTGTTTTAGATCGAATGGTTTGAGCAAAAAAATAACCAACCATTTACTCATGTTCCTTTCAGGAATTACCGGATGGTCTCATAAAGCCGTATGCTGAATCTCAAAAACCAGAAAACATTGCGAAAAATAGATACCGACGTATTTACCCCTGTATGTGGTTAGACCGATTTGTTTTATGAAAAAAATGTGCAAAAAAACATAAATGACAGAATAAGGAAAACATATATTTTGCATATTTCGCACTTAGAACTTGGCATTTACTGTTTATTTTACTAAAACTGATCAACGAGAATTATCTCATGAATACTTGATATGCACGCGGATATTCTTAAACACTTTTTTTTCTAATGCAGTTTTCTTACTAAAACTAATCAAATTTAAACGGTTTAAAATCATATTGAGGTAACAGCAGTGACAAAATGTAAACAATTGTTTTAACAAATAGCTTTCGCTACTTTAACATTGTATTTGATATGTTACCTATGCATGAAAATGATCAAGATGCTTTAGTTATATGAAAATTATCCATTTTGTTTTAGATGATGAATATAGAGTGAAGCTGGCTGAACCAGGTACAGACTATATCAATGCCAGTTATATCGATGTAAGTTTTATTCACTAGTACCCAGCTATTAAATGGATGTGTTAACTGATAATGTAGTGCTTTTTGCCATTGTATTACCTATTAAAATAGTTGCGTTTACAACATCAACTTGATTTAGTTTGATATATCAGTGCCAGTTTGAAGTCTTATATTTTCAAAATATTATCATTTCATTCTTTTTCACACTTCCTAAAATCGAATTTAGCAAAACCGATACTTACATATATATTTTTCAGGGATTCAATCAGCCAAAGACGTATATTGCGTGTCAAGGTATGGACATTACATTTCCGCATCTATTTTGGACTTAGAACAAATACGAAAGACCATTTCACTTTCTATATAACTACACATAAAACTAAATTGAAAGAGCATGATGACGTTCATGTGTTAAACTGAAGCTCTATGTCGTGAATAAGATAAAACTTCTGTCTCGAATATAAATGAACCTCGCCAGCTTTAAGCATTTTGTTAACTTTTGTACCACGCATGTGTATTGCAAACAATGTTTAAGAATGATATCATGTACGGCAGGCGCATAGAATTGCTGGTTTAACGGCAATAGATAATCTCGTTATGATATGGTTAATGCAATCAGTGTTTGTATATTCATAGTTACGAACAGTTGTCTATTTCATCTCCGAAATCATTCGGACTTCATACAAATTCATCCGCATCGGTCTACACATACCCGCTTTTGTTGTTAGAAACACATTTCCTAAACATTCCTAAAGGTTTGATACACATATTGTTCTCCTGCTGCATTATTGTATGTGTCAGTAGAATGTAAATCATAGGGTACATGTAATATTTGTGAAACAATTTTCCCTATATACATATCATACATTGTAAACGTGAATCTGAAATAATGCCTAAAATCCAAAATTCCGTTGTTGGGATTTCAGTTATCTCATTTAATGAAATAAATACATTTCGTTTCACTGTTTTTTCATGCTCCAAGGAGTTTTTATATCTCTCTTTTATATAGCGTGTGGGAAGTCATGAATTCTTCACTGAATCTACTCATATAGAGCAAACAGTTCTTGTATGTAAATTGCCCCTCCAGTCCAGATGTGTTGCATGTAAATCCATAGTATATAAGTCATGGTTAACATCAATTCTATTGGATTGGTAGAATCCTTGATATTGTGTTTATGGTTTGCATTGTAGCTAGGCGCGCTCGCCGTAGCCTGGTCCGTACATTTATGTCTGGTTGTTCACAAATAATTTCTCCATATGTATATATATTTATCTACATTGATGATGGTTGTGCTGTTGTGGTAGTGAGTCTGGTAAACATACTTCGGGTGGAAAACATTTTCATTTATTTTTGTAACTCGTGAACAAAGATTGAGATTGACCACAAATCAAATGACATTAAACGGTATGATATCTTCATAGAATCGTGGATTGTGTTTCTGTAAGAAGTATGCAGAAGATATAATTAAATATATAGATCTATTGCGTAACGGAATAAAACTAATTATTATATGATTTGACTTCTTTTGTTAGTATACATTTGACTAATTATGTTTATGATTACTGATATGTGAATGTGTTTATGTCATTGTGTTGGCGGTGTCCTTTGAATGTTACGTTTCCTGTTGGATTTATTTTTTAATTATTCGAGTAAAATTGATACCGGCATGATTTTACAATAACAGGTCCCACAACAGATAATTTTGTTTTGTTCTGGCGAATGGTGTGGCAAGAGAACGTGGAGCAAATCGCCATGGTTACAAAGCTCGAGGAAGATGGGGTAATATAGCTTAAACATTTAAATACAATATTTCGTATATAGCAATAAAAGTATGTTCTATTAATGATGAAGGCATTTAATTGCAGCCAGCCATGCACTGAACAATGAGTTTCAAACGTTTTAAACAATATTAGATGAGGATGAATAATGAACTTATATTATATCAACAACTAAACAACGTATGTAATTTGCTTTTCTTGCAGGTTAAGGTCTCACTGAAGAATTACCTCCCCTACATGGCGGTAGCAAGATTATTACGCCCGAGAAATTAGAGCTGTGTAATTTGGTTTGGCTTAGTATTTTTGAAAATGCTTTAAATGCTCATGTTTTTTTCTACAGATGAGAAGAATGGAACATTGTCATGAGTTGTGCCAAGTTTGGCTGACACTGGTTGCTGTTTGATGAAGATATAACAGTTTGAAGATGCGTAGTGATACACTGCAAAAATTGAACAGAATTGTCAAAAATGAAGGGGTGTCCTCAAACCATGGATTTTGTGAAAAAGCAACCTGGTCAACCCCATGTTTTTTTCTGCATATTTGGAGCAACAGATGACAATCTATGGAAACAAAGTGCTTTTAGAACCATCAGTAATGTGTTCAGTGTTCCAGAAGTGCATGTCTCTATATGTAGTACAGTGCAAAATTAATTGGTATGTGAGACGTTCAAGAAACAGACATCTGAAGCAGAAGACGCTGTGTCATTGTGCGTTTGTTTGATGAAGATTGTTTTATTTATCAAACACGTGTGTTTAAACATTCAGAAGTGGATTTTGAAGCTTACAAATGGATTTTAACAAGTATTTAATGATTTTACAGTGTAAAATTGACTACAGCAGGACAAAGTATACAGAATGTATGCTTTATAATAGAGATTTGGGACTGAACAGACATGTGTGTGGTGATAAAGTCATTGAATATGGGCGACAGTCAGTTTTGTTGGCAGGATCTACCAGACAAAAGAACATATTGGCTCACAGAGCACTCTATATGTGTGTAAAATGTGTTTCTGAGTTGCCACAGAACCATGATGTTAGCCATCTGTGTCACAACAGCCTCTGTTTGCGGTTTGACCATCTGAGCCTGGAACCACATTTTGTAAACATGGAGAGACAGAAATGCCTTCACACCATACCAAAGCATTGTCTAGGACATAAACAGTATCCAGACTGCATGCTTCAGGTGAGTTAAACCAGAAATATGTGTATTTGTTCTACTTCTATGATGTTTTATGCATATTTCATACCCCACCCACTCCCTAAAAACAGGTTATGCCAAACTACAAGTTTTAGCCTCAATTACATGTCAAGAAGGTCAGGTGAATATGTTTTGTGCTGTCGGTCAGCATCATATTGTTGAAATTTGACTACTTTTTGTTTGAAACGTGCTTTTTTGTAAGCCAGTGAGCTCTGGCGCATTTTGTCATAGATATTCTTGTCCTGAATTTTTTTAAGTGAGCGCAAAACTTTGGTATTTGATGGGAACTGTGCTCCTACTGCCTTAATTTTTTCTATCGATGAATTTGCCCGGCCGTCGTTTAAACGAGCTGCAGCACTTAATTTTCTGGCTTTGGCATTACGACGGTATGTTACATCTTTTGGATTTGATGCATTTATTCCGCGGTGTAATGCCTCAAGCTTATTGGTGTCTGCAGCTTTTCGTGTTTTAATGATGGCGTCTTTTCCCAGGCGCTTGTCCAAACATTGAAGAAATTTTATTCTATTCTCACCCTGAATTATTAGAGGCTTGCATTTTGGCATAAACTGTTTTTTCCACATGCAGACTGGTGGCTTGCCACCACAACATGTTGAAAACTTGGGACATGTTTCCTTACATTTACCAGTATAACAATCTACAATGGCTGTTTTCACATTCTCACACTTTTCCTGCAGTAGAGACAAATTAGTGTTACCAAATTTCTTTTGCAAATTTTTGAATTCACATTGAACTCTGTGACAGACATCTTTCGCAAACCTTCTTTGCATATAGGTGCAATCTCGTTTTGTGCGAGCGGGAAACATTCCAGGAGAAAATACTGTTCGAGTTATCTTGTTTCTCATTGTTTTTGTTAGGTGAACAACGTCTGCCATTCTTTGCATCGGCTTCCCACACATGGCCATTTGTGCTTCATTTGCTCCCTTGAACGCGTTGCTGTCCCCATCGGTAACCATATTGTTTATTGTTACTGGCGAATCACTGTTTAAAATTGCCTCCATAGCTAGTTTCGCCTCTCTGCGTTCGTCACCTGAAAAAGATATAATGCGAGTGTTTCATTTAATCTTGTAAAATGGAATTTCTTTGGCTTGTGTTAATGTGCTATTCAAATTAAGTCATTGTGTTGGCCAGAGACAAGCATTTAGTGAAGTATAGATATTTCATGATTACATACATTTATGTTGTTATACAGTTTGAAATATATATATATATATGTGTATATAATAAGGATATATGTCAGGCATTAGTAGCTCAGCTTTAAATTATTTTTTTTAAACTTAATAATTTTTATTATCAGTACTATAGAAATATTATTACGCGTTATAGTGTTTCATTTGTTTTTTTCTTGGTTTTTCGTTATTCGTTATTCGTTTTTCATTTACTATTTTTCTCTTTTAAAGAAGAATATTATAAGCTTGCAACTTAGAAATGATAATTGAAAAGAAATATAAGTAATGCACTCTACCTATTGACTGGTTATCCTTCAGATTTTTACTGCACCCTCCCACCTTGTTACAAGTTGCAGCATCTCTATGAGAACAAAGTTTGCTTCCAACATTCATTGCAATCACCTTCTTATGTTTTGTTTGCATCTCAATGATTGTTGTACTGACTTGAGTTGCTGGCTGCATTGGAGTTGTCTCCCCTGTATGTCTCAGACTGTTGTTATACTGGGAATCCACCCCAGCTATAATAGAACAATCCCTGCCAAATCCACAGGCTTCATTGTTTTCGATGACTTGGCACCTGGCTCGGTGAAAACTAGCTTCTGCAACCTCTGTCACTTTATCTGCTGCAAAATTGCAATGAGTTTGCATGGATTTGTAAGATGGAGGCGGTATTTTCAAACAAACCAACAGATATCGCAAGTCGTTTGGACCAATTTTAGTGTCTAGCAGTCCCACTGCTACTGACAGGTTGATATCAGCCGACTTCGGTCCACGTCGACCAGTCTCAAGTTCTCTGTATAAGTTATATGTTTTGCCCGTAAAGCCACATTTAGCACATTTTAGTTTCTCGCGCCATCCAAATGCCATCTGTTTGTCAAATTCCATGTCAAACTCCAATTTTCCTTCACAGGTGTCATCCCAGAATCTGTGTCCTGCATAGTTCTCGAAAAACATATCCGCAGTCTTTCCCAAATGGAAAATACGGTAGGTACACAGTTCCTTTTTTTCACTTTCATCTTTACTACATGGTTTTAGTGCATCTTCTATAGCACTGACAGATGGCTTGCCTGGTCTTAAAATCTTTGTGGCTGGTACCTTCTTGTCAACTGCTCCACACAGTAAAATGTCTGATTTTTTGTCTTGTATGACAACACCATCATAAGCATCTTTCGTCATTCTCTTCAGTGTGGTTGATTGATTGCTGGAATCAATACCAGACCATCTTTCCATGCAAGTTAGTAATCTTCTTGGATCAAATCCTTTTTGGAATTGCGAACTCTTACGCCCTTTATTGAGCATTTTTGAACGATATCGTGTATTTCGCATATTTCCTGATATTCTGATTTTCTTCCACCACAAAATATATTACTTCCTAGCTCTTTCACAAACTTTTGACAATTGATTAATGTTTAACTTATCTACTTATCCCCATACAGGAAAAGGCAGTAGCTAATTGTACAGTACTTTGAGATTTGGACAGTGTCACCTAGGAAGCTGCTGTGTGTGTACATACAGATTATAAACAGATTAGTCAGCCAGGTAAATATATCTACAAACAATGAAGTTCATTTGGAAGCAGAAATAAAAAGTCTAAGACAAGGTTTTGTTAAAATAATAGCAGATTTATTTAAATAAAAACATGTAATTCCATATATGAGCATATATTTGAACATCAACATTACATAATATTACATATGAAATGAAACTTATTAAAGTAAATCATAGAATAATCATTTTAGAAGGCATATTAGCACTTTCAAAGCATTTACTGCATCAGAAAAAAAAATATTCATGATCTAGTGATTCTATGTTGGTGCAGTTTTTTTAGTTTTCATGCTTGCAGAAACCATTATAAGTTGCATGAGATACCCTTCCTCATTTTAACCCTAATTTTAAAAATTGTGGTCAGAAAAAGCCAAGTACTGTTTTTTTATGTAGGGAAATAGTGCAAGTTTTAGCGACAAACATTTGAACGAGTCGCGACTGACCGTTCTGCTCTTCAAGGTCTCACTGAAGAATTACCTCCCCTACATGGCGGTAGCAAGATTATTACGCCCGAGAAATTAGAGCTGTGTAATTTGGTTTGGCTTAGTATTTTTGAAAATGCTTTAAATGCTCATGTTTTTTTCTACAGATGAGAAGAATGGAACATTGTCATGAGTTGTGCCAAGTTTGGCTGACACTGGTTGCTGTTTGATGAAGATATAACAGTTTGAAGATGCGTAGTGATACACTGCAAAAATTGAACAGAATTGTCAAAAATGAAGGGGTGTCCTCAAACCATGGATTTTGTGAAAAAGCAACCTGGTCAACCCCATGTTTTTTTCTGCATATTTGGAGCAACAGATGACAATCTATGGAAACAAAGTGCTTTTAGAACCATCAGTAATGTGTTCAGTGTTCCAGAAGTGCATGTCTCTATATGTAGTACAGTGCAAAATTAATTGGTATGTGAGACGTTAATAAATGTCACAAATACTGGCCTGATTGCCGGAGAGAGTGTTTATTACGGTGACGTCATGGTCACGTGTCATAGTGACGACAAGTATGCAGATTACACTGTGAGAAGTGTTACAGTGTACAAGGTACGATCAAACACAGTGTTGATTTGAAGTATACGAGTTGACGATATCTGTGTGTTTAATTTAGACATATGAGAAGTTCCAAAAACCGAAAATACATAGTTTACCGAAAAGTCATTCATACATTTCATTAAAGCTGGTATTGAAGATTTCCACATGTCCATAAGTCAATCTCAATGAACTCAAAGAATGTAGTAAAACCACGTAGCTTGACGAAGTCTTGAAAATAAAAACGGCAAGGAATTAATGAATGGAAGGGAAATAAACGGACAAAAAGCGCTTGTTGTTTATAGATTTATTAATTTTAATTAAAATGTAATTCGTACATGTAAAAGCAAGAATGATTTATTGAATTTATTAGATATTGTATATTTCTATAAATCAATAGTGCATATATATGCAATATTCAACTGCATTGTTTTTTTAATGAATTGCAGGATTCCGTCAGTAGACCCCTGCATCACATCCATTTCACGGCTTGGCCAGACAAAGGCGTTCCGGATGACATAACGAGCCTGACTGAATTCAGACAGAAGGTCAATAGCACTCAAATGACCCTTAACAGGCCAACCATTGTACATTGCAGGTAGTTCATGTACTTGTAAAAATAAAAAATATATTTCATTAGAAATTATAGATTTAACCGAGTGTATTGATTACAAGAAACTATGCAGGAATATATTATGAAATTGTTATATTTAAGTAACCGGTAGTTCTACTTTTGTTTAGAAAGGATGAATGAATAAATCTGAAGATAACAATAATCTTTGGGAATAATAGCAGATTCGGTTTTATCAAGTTTGTTTATGAGGAGTATTGAAATGTGTAACACCCCATTATCACCCTTATTCAAATGGAAATTGTAAATTTAGACGTTGGCAATGCTTGTTATATTCTCTATATTCCTGTTGAGTATTTTTATCGATCTCGTTTCCATCCGCTAGTGCTGGAGTGGGAAGAACTGGGACGTACATTGCTCTTGATATTCTTACCAAACAAGGGGAGACGACTCAGGCTGTGGATATATTCATGTGTGTGGTGAACATGAGACAGAATAGACCGTACATGGTACAAACAGTGGTACGCATTTAACTCGCCATGTAGACAACAGGGTTTGGTAGTATGTTGTAGCACGGTTTTATTGATGTTCCAGACTTTCTGGTGTCTTTTCAGTATCGTAGGATGTTGGTGTTTGATAATTGTAGCTTATTTCATATGCACGCATTAATTTCATATGCACCTTCTAACCACTCACGAGAAAGTAGTTCTAGATTATTTATGTATCTGTCAGATGATAGTAACTTTTCAATGTGCGAAAATATAAAATAATGACGTTCAAACGTGTTTGAGCCTTTACTTTTGATATTTGATGTCTGTAAAAAAATGCTTTTTAATGGAGCGAAGCGAAGACTGAAATGCAGGAGTGTCAATACTAATTAGCACATCGCATAGCAACAATGAAAGTATTCCCTGAAGCAAATACAACGTTATCCGCTTTCTGTTTGAAAAAATTACCCTGTCGTCAATATTGATTTCGAATCGACGTTTGATTGAAAAATGTTAAACATTATTACCGAAAATTTCTGTAATATATTGTAATAGGCTTTACGGCGTGTAGATTCAGATTCAAGTCATCACTGATTTAAAAGTATAAATTCGTGAAGTATCTGGAACTCGCCTCTTTTGCCAAACTTATTTATTCGTAGCGTATATTGAAGACAAGTAAACAAAATAACGCAAATCGTCAAGGTTTTTCTCAGCATCTTATTTCAACAAAGATAGGATTAAATCACAACTTCACTACAGAATCAGACATTCAAAATACAAACTCATCAATTTTATTAACTTTTAGGTTATCTGATCGTCTTTTTGTCCTAGATGACATAAATATGACTCTTAATATTCAAACAAATAAACAAATGGCGACTCTCAGGATCTTCTGTACTTTGATATATAACCATGTACTCTTCATGTTCATGCTGGACAATAAATAGCACAATTCGTTCGCTTCTCTTCTCGATGGCTGTCACTTAAATTGTAAGTTAAATTAAAACAATAAATGTATAACTAGTAAGTGTTCTTTGATTGTCCTATTGACAGCATCGATAGCAAGATGGTTGGACTTTCGTACTACTTTATATTTCCCACCATAATGCAAGTTTCATGCATATTGTGGAAAAAACATAAAACGCATAAAAGTAAATCACGATGTAAGTTGTGTATACTGTCTTGTGGTGACTATATTTTAACCAACTAGTTGATTTATTCATTAAATCTTCATATTAAGGTTGACACTGACTATACTCATTCTGGTACTAACGTTACAGGAACAATACGAGTATCTGCATCATGCAGTCGTCCATTCCTTGACCACTGACTGTCAGACAATTCCGGCAGACAAGTTCCAGGAGTATACAGCGGCGTTAGATAATGATGATGATATGGCACACATATTTGAGGTAAATATGTACTAGTATATACATTTATATTGTGCAATTTACAGTATCATGTATCGTAGGAAATCATTTACATGTGCTGAAGGTGTTAATGGATTGCGCATGTAAGGTAACAGATCGGATAGTGCAAGTGTAAACATTAAGTGTAATTTTTTTAAACAAATAGGCAATGTTACGCAAAATCGTCTTAAGCTAGTTGTAAACTATTCAGATCGGGTTAACTGTTCTAAATTAATTTCATGTTTGACTTGCTGTTGTTGTTAATGATTATGATTTTGCTGCTGTTGTTGTTTATGACTTGAAATGATAACTGTGACACAAGTTTTAAAACGGTTTATTCGCCAATTTTAATAACATATTTACAAGTAACCTAATAAGAATTAACATCTACGTTTAAGAACTAAACTAAATATTTAATCATAGTAATTTACAAGGTGGGGAAGTATTGTTACACGATTTTTGCGTAAGGTGATGTCTATTTTATCAGCATCAATATTAAAATATAGTCCCTTAAAACACATTTAAAATATAATTTAACAAATATATAAAAGTAATTCGACAAGAACGCTATTATAAACTCGATATTTAATGACATCCATTGATGTTAACGCTAAATATAATAAGAAGAGGAAGAAGGAGGAAGAAGACGACTTTTCTTTTATGTATGAAGTAAATAAAATATATAATATATATAAAAATACATCGATATCTTTAACTTATCTATTTTCTCATTATTATCATAATGTTAGTCAGTGACTCAGTGTATTATGCTATTGTTTAACATCTTACCTATATACATACATTGTTTTATAAATAACATTATTTCACTTAAACAACATCAATACAGAATCGTACGGTATATATAAATCATATGTTTGACATTTGCCTGTAAAATAGAATTTTCTCATAATTGTTATAATATAAAGTCTATTTTGAACACAGTGTGCCATGCTATTGTTTAATATCTTACCTCTATGCATATATTGCTTCATCAATAACTTTGTTTCTGTCAAGCTTTTGGGTGAGTTTCTTGAACTTAAAACGGAATCTTCTGTAAGGTGACTGTGTCTTCACTGGATTAAGCTATGAAACAGCCTAGCTTTAAGCTATGTTAAATAATTTTGTTCAAACTATGTAATATATAAAATTTCCTCACGCTCCTTGCCGCATGCTAAGTAAACTGCAAACAAAAATAATAATAAAATGATTCTAATGTATAGAAAGATAAAATCCAGACCTAGAAAAAAATTAACCTGTTTAGTTTGAGAACGGTTTCAAACTAAAAGCAGTAGTCTAAACTATTGTGCATGAAACAATCCCAAATTCCAGCATAATAAATATTCCTAGGAGTTTCAAACACAAGCCTTCCCAGAGCCTATCGCTAGAAAGACTCTTTGACGCAATGTACACTCCCCATACGCAATTAAGCTTGTCCGAGATTTCAAGTACACTTTGACGCTGAAATTCTCAAGCGGACTTCTTACAACATTGCGTCGATGAAACTAGCTAACATGGTATTGCGTTATTGCGAAGCAGTAAACCGTCCATCATTGTACCAAATAACTCTGACTTTATATTCAGGAAAACATCTAAAGAAAAATGATGTCCAATTCATGATTCATGATTAATATTTCAATAATTAATTAAAATTGTATCATTCATCTTTTTATGATGAATTATCTTTTAAAACGTATATCTGGTATGATATTATATAATAAGAGCGAACAAAATTTGTTACCTCTTCTTAAACTTTTTACAATAATTGCTATATATAGACATTTATGCAATAAAACAACGACATTATTTTGACAGTTTCACTATAACAACATCAATATAGAAACATACAGAACATGTTCGTCATATGTTTGACATTTTACTGTAATGTAGTATTTTCTCGTACTGTGTAAGCGTCAATAATTCAGTGTGCTAAATCTACATCTGAGTTCGTAAACTCCTCATTGCGAGGGGTTCGTGTAAATTTGTTAAAACAGTTGTATAATGTAAAACATATACAAAGATGTTTAAGTCAGTAATGGAAATTAAATATATCGAATTTCATAATATCTAAATTGAATATTATATATTTTAATTTGTTTAATTATTTCATTTTACATTGATATGAACTGCAACAAGTATTGTTTTTACATTCAAAATGCAAAGTTGCATACAAAAGTGGACCAGAAAAATGATGAAGAAATTAAAGCAATTGATAGAAACAAAACACAGACAAAATCTAACCGTGCGGGAGCTGATGTTCCAGGTAAGAAAGCAACATTTATAATAAATTATGATAGTTTAAAACATTTAACCATAACTTTTGTATTCGGAGTATCCCCAGGAAATCACTATGTACTTCGTTCTAATTAAACACCAAACTAACAGTTATATCTAATAAAATTGGTACAGAAAGTGGCTAACCTGGTCATCCTGAATAAAATTAATTCAAAATAAGCAATTATACTAAAAAGAAACGCAATTCAGAACTACAAAATCAGTCTATTGTGAACGGTATTTACAACTTTAGAATGTGTATGTTAATGTGTTTCCTTAATGTTTTTGTTGATATGATCATTATAACTGACAAAGTCGTTAATAAATAAAAAACTGTACCACTTACAATAGTTTGATTATGTGGCTCTGAAATTCACCAGAAGTTTCTTTATTATTTTATTATTTGAGTATACTTATTATGTATCAGTTTTGTCACTGATGCTGCTGTTATTCATGTTGCTGCTATTACCTATTAAATGATTTAATGTAACAACCCAGTATCTGTATAATTTTAGGCGATCTACATAGACCAGTTTTATCACTTGGAAAAATCACGGACTCTGGAAACTATATCAATGCTGTGTACATAAATGTTAGTGGTTTTTTTCTAGATATGACATATTTTTTTACGTGTATAAAAATATTTTAATATGTTACATTGTATTTAAGAATTAATAGTAATACGCATAGATCGTGAAGCGCAATTTTCATATAACATAATGCAACATTTCTATACGCCGGATTCGTATTAATATTAGTTGCAAAGCTTGATTCTCAACAGTCGAATTTTACGTTTGCTATTATTATCTTACAATATAAATACAATATCAACAAATTACCAAATTATACAATGCGTACTGTAACACAGTTTGTAAGTATCTCTGGCGATAGTGAGGATTAAATTACATGTGGCTTTAAAATGGTTTAAGACCGGAGAACTTTGTACAGTCATCCTTAATGCTAGAGAGTCAACTGAGTTCATGGTATTGAAAAGTAGATATGATAGAGGCTACATTAGACAATGGTAATGAGATTAATAGTGTGAAACTTTGATGAAGACAGTTGACCTGCACAACACACTATGAAAATAAGAACATAGATATTAGTTAATGTGACAAACTTGTATATTCAACAGAGTTTCAGGACACGGGACCGTTACATTGTTGCCCAGACACCGTTACCTGACACTGTAGATGATTTCGTCACACTTGTGTTCCAAACTAAATGTCCGTGCATTGTTTCCATGGACAATCTGGATACTCTACAGAACGAGGTAGGAAATTAAGTATCAGAAACAAAGGTTATTGTCTGACGTGCTTTTGAATAATTATATGAAAGAAAAACAACTATAATTAACCAATCTATCCCAGCACCTCCAGAAATCTCAATCAGTCTCTAGGTCTATTTAACCCCAATTATAAAGAAGAAAGAAACTCCTGTTCTACAATTCATTGATGTTGGTTCATGAATTGTGACGTCATTTAACTTTCACTGAAGCAACTGATCAATCAACATGCTCAAACAATGTCATTCCTATTTAACGGATCCAATCTTGAGCACTGGGTCCGTTATACTGACTATGTAATTAACATTTCTTAGTTGACTGTGTTTGTTGTTTTACAGGATGCTGGTAGCTACATCCCAGCCGATAACCAGGACCTAGAAATGAATGCGCTACAAGTCACATCTGTGAAGGGTGATACTACACCTTATTATTTACGTAGGAAAATTACAGTTAAAGATACGAAAGAGGTGCGTACAAAGTTTATGATCGTTGTTAACCATTAGTTCAACAAAAGCATATGTTCAACAGTATCTAATTATAGGACATATTAGTAAAGCAAATCATCATTAAGAAATAGTCATATCAAATACATCATGATAATAACATTCATTCACATGGTTTATTTAGTTTAGTTGATAACAATAAACATAAATGTTATTTATGTGATGCTAAAGTAAGTCTTTGTATGATTAATTTGTCCAGCACATTCTCATTGATCAAAGGATAATCCGGACACAAAAGGCATGCATTCTGTGTAAATGTTTAAAGTAAAAACAACATATTGCCATGTATTATAGGACAATTACACAACAATACTCTATAGTGGTATGTATACCAGAGAAATTAATTATTTGTTTCAGTGAAATGTCAGTTTTGTTTTATCGCGCTCTGCAGTGGTATGACCATAAGTGGAGAGTGACATATTAAATCAAGAGTTCAATAGTGAGATTTAAACGACTTTTATTAAAACCAACGTTTTTAATTTTCTTGTTTTGTGGTTTAAAACATTGAAAATACAATTTATATGTTCACGCGTTTTAACAGAAATATTATTTTTAATAATTCACTTGGTCGTATCTATAATTTTTAGATAAGAAAATAACTTTACTTATTCAGGAGGAATTAACTGTTCACCACTTCCAATATACACAGTGGAATCAACTTCAGAATGTTCCAGACGACCCAAAAACATTTCTACAAATGATCAAAGATATTGAAAACATTGCCAATAATACTGATGATGGTGGACCAATTATTGTTCACTGTCTGTAAGTAATATACCAGTTGGCGTCTTTAAAGCATATTGAATATGTTTATTTTTGTCAAATCGGTGAATGGTGGACCAAATGCCAATCATTTTGGTAAGATCACTTTTTAGGTCAGTAACTCATATGTTTACGTGAATAGACTACATTGGTCCCAAATGAATAACTTGATTTTAATGCCAATAGCATAACCATCACACTGAAACAATTGTAATCCATTTGCATAATAACTAGGCTCAGAAAATTACAGTAATAAATACATATCATAAGTATAGTACTAAACTTTTCCAAATGATAATTGCATATTTGAAGTAAACTAAATATGTAAAGATAAGTATTAGACAATTAATAACTGTTATAACTGATGTATGTTATACATTGACTGACCATTCCATTATGATTGTTATGGCATATACAGAGATGGTGGCTGCAAAAGTGGGCTGTTTTGTGCCGTATCAGTGTTGATACAGAAGATGGAATCGGAACACGAGGTCAGTGTGGTAAACACAGTCAAACATGTCAAGTCCAGGAGAGCTAACGCCATACCCAATAAGGTTGGTCTCACAAATAATGTTTTGATATATATGTAAGGATGGTTTATTATATTTTGTTATTTCAGATATTCAACCATCGGTGAAATTACTAATTAAATAGTTCTACCAAGGTACCTATTGCCTGCTCAATCTATTTTAATTAATGATAATAAGCACGTTACTTTGGTTTTTATGTTCTATTCGGGGAATCGGTTATTATGCAAAGAATGGCGACTATTAATTATTCTATAACTTTATTTTTTTAATAATAGTTTGTTACTTTTACTTTCAACCATTTTAAACAAATAGTTATATTTATATGTATTTTATTTCCAGGAGCAGTTTATGTTCTGCCATCGTGCTGATAGTTCATATCTGCTAACATTAAGCGAATACTCCCAACTTTTCGCTGAAGACATGAAAATAAGCAACTGAGAAATCGTCGGTCAGAAGTTGATATTTGTTGTCACCGTGCTATATAATTAAGATATGTCATTTTAACTTTTAATAACATAAACACAAGGATGTGTTATAGCTAAATTGTTATTCATCCTGTTTCTACTCAGTAAAGGTACACGGAACTCATTTTCTGTGTTAGTTTAGACCACCAATCACACATTACAGAAATATTATGACGCTAAACAATTGCCAATACTTTATTGTTGACACTTTCCTGTGCATAGGTCATGCATGACTGTAAACATGGAGCACATGCTAATGCAAATTAGAGCGGGAAAATAAAACATTTTCAGTTTTCCCACCTTACCTTCAATCAAAATACTGCTTTCAAACATGGATCATTTTGACCTCTCATAACCGTTAACAAACAAATCGTTGTAAGTTGTTTCTTATGCATTTATTTATGTTACTCATGAGACCGCTTTCGACCAATGCAAAATAGTTTAATATATCGTTAGACAGTTGGTTTAAAAAGCACGAAGGAGGAAATCGTCCGCTGACTAGGGAACGTATATAGTTTGTCTTTTATAAAATGTTATGGTAAACTGCCGAAGCTTGTTCATTAAATATCCGATATCGCTATAACAGTGTTGTATGTAAATAACGAAATTAAACGGATGAAGTTACATAAAAGAGGCCCGTTTTACTAACGTTACTTCTAAGTGTAAAATTTGACGATATAAAGAAATGTTGGGAAATTCAGTTTGTGTGTCGATAACGTATTTGTCGATATTTTGCAAGCCTTATTAAAAAGTATTCTTTCTACAATTTTCAAATATAATGAGCAAATGAAACGTTTCTAGATGTCACAATCTGTTCGTATGAAATTCTTCAGACTAACGACGTTTAGTTAAACGGATCCCTAAAATTTAGTTTGTAATACATGGCTGTGTAGGTATTTGATATTAACTGTACGGAGATAGCTGTCGTAAATAAGTAGTGAAGTTATCTGATCGTCAAACAGATAAGCCGGTATATATATATTGACAGTGATGTACCCAAGCTTGTCATATTTTGGGAAATTACTTTAATTTTAAAGATAATTATATTGCTATACAATACAATTCGACACGAGGCAAACCGTGTGGTAGATTGAACTCAACAGAGCGAAGCAACAATCTCCAAACAGGTCACAGTTGAATTTGGCAAAAGTCAAGGCGCATCTGTGTAGTGATACCTTAAAGCCTCATTAAACTTACGAAATGCACAATTTTTGATATTAACAAAACTGATTGTAATTTAATGTGTTTATAGTATTGCTAAAACACTTCCTGTTGACGCCTTAGTGACTGTTTTTAAAAAAGCGAGTTAATAAATAACTTTGATCGAAATGTGTATTCCTTAGACGAACGGACCAAACTTTTAACTTTTGTTTACATTTTTGTAATTCCGTAATGACTCATTTGCCTTTCGATTGTACCTCCAACAGTGATCGGAAGTACACAAATGAACACTGCAATGATGAAGACCGTTGGTTCATTAACAAGATAAAAAAAGTTATGCCTTCACTTATATTATGTATCTTTATTGGGTTTTCTTTTTTTTAAGAAAATATATTGATGTCTGCAATAAAACTGTATCGAACGTAGTACGCATTATTTTATTTGTATGCACTGAAAAACAATGAGTACGCGATACTTGTTTGGTCTAGTAACTCTTGCTCAGGATCCTCCCTTGCATATATGCGTTATAAAAATACTATCGCACACGCTATTACGTCACAAATCACTTATCGCAATCAATATTGAAAGGCTACCAAGGGTGATTTGTTAAGTACAGTTATAGAAAAATATTTTTACTTTTAATTTTATATTGACGAAAGTTTCGTCGCATACGTGCATTTAAATTAGCTCGTGGGTTCCAGTTCAATAATACATTGAGGGGAATAAAGGGAATGTTCTTTAAAACTATCTAACCGCAAGCGATTATTTGATTTTTAACCGCATCCCCTACAGTTTCCCATACTAAATTTCTCTCTGACGTGAATTGATCATAAATTACCGAGCGACGCGTTTCCGAACAAGCTTCGCAACTCCCCGTTTTCTGTCGAAGGTGTTTATCGGAAAGACACGAACATCAATTTGTAAACAAAACCCGTTTTTTAATTATGTACTAATAATGTGCTTTATGTTTATTTTTTCGTTTGCAAAGTCTGTCAGTGTTCAAATAAGCATGTATCCCTTTATCTTGAATAGTAAAACTGACTTAAATTAAAACTGAAAACGACCGTTTCGGAAGTTTAATGAGCCTTTAAGGGAGAGAGAACGTGCTCCTCTTTGTCGACAGAATTTAAAGCGCAACAACTTTAGATATTTACTTGAACAGAAAGTGCATTTAAATGTTGATCTGTGTACAAAATTTGCCATTTTTCCAATAAAAGCTGATTTTTTGTCACATTCTATTTCAATACCTAATGAGCTTTAAGTTTTCAGTTGCTGATTTTTTTTCTTTAAATAATGGCTCTGTATATTGTGTTAGAATGTGTACATTGTCTAATGTTTGTGATATTTTCATGAATTATGCTTATTTTCATTTCCAATTGTTTTAAATATGCTGCTATATGTTAATTACTATTTCATCATTAGCATTAATCATTTGCCAGTTTTAATATAGGCTAGGGATTTTTGTACTCTAACTTACTTAGAAATAAGATGAAAGACTCGTTTGATGTTATTCGATTAATAGTTCAGAAGCATTTGATGAATTCGCGTACAGCCATTAGCTAAACTAGTGTGTTTATCGTAAGAACGGCAAGGCAATCTTTGTATAAGAAACTGAAAAAAGAGACCAAAAAAATGTGATTCTCCAACATAGTCAACAAAATTACAGAATAAAATGACAAGTCGCAACAAGTCGCAAAACACTATAATCTACTGAGAAAGGCACATTGTTTTCCACCGAGATTATGTTGTCTCTATCAAAGGAAGTGGCAATGTTCATTTTTTAAAATGGTATTTAAGAATAAAAACATATTCAGTTTTATGGTGCACACATGTCCACAAGGACATTTAATTATGCAATGACAGCCATTCAATGAAGACATAATGTGATTCCATACTTCTTTCTGAAAACATCTGACACTTTTAAGATACTATGTGAATTGCTAAGTTGGTAGAAACATTTCAATTAACCTCTAGTGCCTAGTACCATACACTCATGAGCACTTCTTTTCACAGCATCACTGCTTAAAATGCCAAACAACTGTTTGATACAAAATGCAATTTAATTTACTTACATGTTCATCAATAAATTAAATTAATATTGTTATGTATTTGTCAAAACCCAATAATTTCTCATGAAGCGGCATTTTGAAATGAGAGTTTCTCTAATAAATATAACTTCCAGCTAAATGATGTTGAACTTATTATTTCAATTCCAAAGTTCATGAATATAAATTATTAATATCAATATTACTTGTGCCACAGTTGTGTAATATCCCGGTAAAATATTATTTGATACCAAAATAAAAAAAAACTTAGTGAGACACCAATTGACAACACAATGACAGACCATTGTGACAATTAGTGATGCACCAGTTGACAGCATAATGACAGACCATTGTAACAATTAATGATGCACTAGTTGACAAACATAGGGACAGGCCATTCCAACAATTAGTGATCAGTTGACAACGTAGAGCGCAGACACCGGTGTGGAATAGCGATAGATCATTGCACCAATTAATTATGCACCAGTTTACAACATAGAGCGCAGGCATTGGTGTGGAATAGCGATAGACCATTGCAACAATTAGTGATGCACCAGTTGACAACGCAGATCGCCGACATGGGTGTGGAATAGCGATAGATCATTGCGACAATAAATGATGCACCAGTTGACAATGAAGAGCGTAGACATGGGTGTGGAATAGCGATAGATCATTGCGACAATTAATGATGCACCAGTTGACAACATAGAGCACAAACATGGGTGTGGAATAGTGATAGATTATTACGACAATTAATGATACACCAGTTAACAACGTAGAGCGCAGACATTGGTGTGGAATAGCGTTAGATCATTGCAATAATTAAAAACGCACCAGTTAACAACATAGAGCGCATACATTGGTGTAGAATAGAAATAAATCATTGCGACAATTAGTGATGCACCAGTTGACAACGTAGAGCGCAGACATGGGTGTGGAATAGCGATAGATCATTGCGACAATAAGTGATGCACCAGTTAACACTATAGAGCTTAGACATGGGTGTAGAATAGCGATAGATTATGCGACAATTAATAATGCACCAGTTAACAACATAGAGCGCATACATTGGTGTGCAATAGAGATAGATCATTGCGACAATTAATGATGCACTACTTGACAACGTAGAGCGCAGATATGGGTGTGGAATAGCGATAGATCATTGCGACAATTCGTGATGCACCGATTTACAACATAGAGCGCAGACATGGGTGTGGAATAGCAATGGATCAAACAACATAGAGCGCAGACATGGGTGTGAAATAGCGATAGATCATTGCGACAATTAATGATACACCGGTTAACAACATAGAGCGCAGACATGGGTGTGAAATAGAGATAGATCATTGCGACAATTAGTGATGCACCAGTTGACAACGTAGATCGCCGACATGGGTTCGGAATAGCGATAGACCATTGCGACAATAAATGATGCACCAGTTGAAAACATAGAGCGTAGATATGGGTGTGGAATAGTGATAGATCATTGCGACAATTAATGATGCACCAGTTGACAACATAGAGAGCAGGCATGGGTGTGGAATAGCGATAGATTAATACGACAATTAGTGATGCACCAGTTGACAACATAGAGTACAGGCATGGGTGTCGAATAGCGATAGATCATTGCGATAATTAATAATGCACCAGTTAAAAACATAGAGCGCATATATTGGTGTAGAATATAAATAAATCATTGCGACAATAAGTGATGCACCAATTGACAACGTAGAGCGCAGACATCGGTGTGGAATAGTGATAGATCATTGCGACAATTAGTGATGCACCAGTTTACAACATAGAGCGCAGACATGGATGTAGAATAGCAATGGATCATTGCGACAATTAATGATACACCAGTAAACAACATAGAGCGCAGACATTGGTGTGGAATAGCGATAGATCATTGCGACAATTAATGATACACCAGTTGACAACGCAGATCGCCGACATGGGTTCGGAATAGCGATAGACCATTGCGACAATAAATGATGCACCAGTTGAAAACATAGAGCGTAGATATGGGTGTGGAATAGTGATAGATCATTGCGACAATTAATGATGCACCAGTTGACAACATAGAGAGCAGGCATGGGTGTGGAATAGCGATAGATTATTACGACAATTAGTGATGCACCAGTTGACAACATATAGTGTAGGCATGGGTGTGGAATAGCGATAGATCATTGCCATAATTAATAATGCACCAGTTAACAACATAAAGCACATACTTTGGTGTGGAATAAAAATAAATCATTTCGACAATAAGTGATGCACTAGTTGACAACGTACAGCGCAGACATCGGTGTGGAATAACGATAGATCATTGCGACAATTAGTGATGCACCAGTTAACACCATAAAGCTTAGACATGGGTGTGGAAGAGCGATAGATCATTACGACAATTAACGGTACACCGGTTAACAACGTAGAGCGCAGACATTGGTGCGGAATAGAGATAGATCATTGCGACAATTAGTGATGCACCACTTGACAACGTAGAGTGCAGACATGGGTGTGGAATAGCGATAGATCATTGCGACAATTAGTGATGCACCAGTTTACAACATAGAGCGCAGACATGGGTGTGGAAGAGCAATGGATCATTGCGACAATTAATGATGCACCAGTTGACAACATAGAGCGCAGACATGGGTGTGGAATAGTAATAGATTATTAGACAATTAGTGATGCACTAGTTGACAACATAGAGTACAGGCATGGGTGTCGAATAGCGATAGATCATTGCGATAATTAATAATGCACCAGTTAACAACATAGAGCGCATATATTGGTGTAGAATATAAATAAACCATTGCGACAATTAGTGATGCACCAATTGACAACGTAGAGCGCAGACATCGGTGTGGAATAGTGATAGATCATTGCAACAATTAATGATACACCAGTAAACAACATAGAGCGCAGACATTGGTGTGGAATAGCGTTGGATCATTGCGACAATTAATGATACACCAGTTAACAACATAGAGCGCAGACATGGGTGTGAAATAGAGATAGATCACTGAGACAATAAATAATGCGCCAGATGACAACGTAGAGTGCAGACATGGGTGAGGAATAGCGATAGATCATTGCGACAATAAGTGATGCACCAGTTGACAACGTAGAGCGCAGACATGGGTGTGGAATAGCGATAGATCATTGCGACAATTAGCGATGCACCAGTTGACAGGTGCATGAGCGTTGACATGGGTGCGGAATAGAGATAGATCATTGCCATGACAATAAGTGATGCTTCTGAATACAATATATATATATATATATATATATATATATATATATATATATAAATATATATAACGTGCTGATTAATTTGCCCAATTATGCAGAAAAAAATTGTGGTTGACCAGGTTGCATTTTCACAAGTTTTGATGGTTTGATGGCGCCCCTTCATTTTTGACAATTCTGCTCATTTGTCTAACTACGCGTCTTTAAACTGTTTTAGCTTCATCAAATAGTTCCCAATATTATCCAAACTTGGCAGAAATAATGAAAATGTTCCAATGTTTCCCATATGCACAAAGAAATATGACAATTGTATGCATTTTCAACCGAAATAATGCCCGACTGGTTTTGTTTCTTGGGCGTAAGAATCTTGCTACCACGTAAAGGGGTTATTCTTAAGTGAGACTTTGAAGTAGATATGGAGTTGTATCTAATAGGGATGTGAAAATGACTCTGAGGTAGGTATGGTAAATTGTTAATTCATATTATATACTAAGCTGTGACTTCAAAAAGCTACATCAGATGTATATTTTTAAATATATGCCATTGTCTATCTCCGGTTTTATACTATGACATTTCTATCATATATATCAATAATTCACATTATTTGTATTGCCATTTGATCAATGGTGAAGGAGTACTAAGTGTTAACCATGTCCGTTCATTATTCGTCCTTGTTTAAAACTGTTTTTCAGTCAATAACTAATAGTCTTTATTGAGAATTAATATTTTGTCTGGTCAGGTTCAATATTTGTCAACTTCGTCAAATTTTATAAAATGTTTGACACCTTTTTACTTAGTTTTCGGTAATTTCATTGGTTTCCGTTAAACAATGTGCGCAATTGTGTCAACAGGCATATTTCTAGTTATATTTATAATGGGGAATCATATATGTAAGCTGTTGTTCTTATCTGATGATACGCAATTCAAACTGATAGCATATTATTTCCCAAAAAAAAGACTTAAGTTAAACTGATCTTTTCGAATTTGAATGTATGAACATGCGAGCACGTGTAGAACATGTTGTCACATTTTAGATAAAATTATGAACACTTCGTTTGTGGCATTGAGGTACATCTTAACAGTGTAGGATATATATCTCTTTTCTGTGTGAAAAGAACTCCGAGTAAAAGTTATTGCTGCGGTCCTGAAACTCTTGTGCATAATTCCATTATGTTGGTCAAAAAAAATTGTATTTTTTTTTCTTTTCTAATATAAGTTTATGTTTCAAGTATATATTTAATATATATATATAACAATCGAAGAAATAACAACATTTGGTTTAAATCATATAAAATATTCTTATGTTTTCCAAGGTTGGTTAACAGTGAAGGGGGTGGTTTTCATATTCTATATATTTTATAGACTTTTATTTTTTCTTGTTTATTATTAGTTATGTGCAGATGTGTAAAATAACGATTGAGTTGGTTTAGTTATAACATTAATTATATAGTGATATGTACATTTTTATCATAATTAATAAAAAAAACTTAGATTATTCACTAGTGTGATTGCTACAAAGATGACCTTGTTTTTGTTGTCGGGGGACGTTTTCGACGACACTTTCAGTCAGAAATATAAGAATACCCATTCGAAAGTGTAGCGTGACATTTCTTAATTTTGATTGCGAGATATTTAAAACACCACTGTTGTTATTTAAGTTCATGCACATTTTGCCCGTTGAAGATCGTTCAAGTTGCGATGACACGATTTGAATTAATTTATCGGGAAAGGTTCATTTCATTACAATCTAATCAATTTCATTAACTGTTAATTTAATATTTCGATTAAGTCACAAGTAAGTAATTAACGTAGAATACAGAAGATTCTTGATACAACGTATATATTTAAATGGAATTGTATGACTGAATCATGTGCCGGTGAGAAATAAGATGTCATTTATTTTTAATGAATTAAAACAATATCAAATCGGTAATTCTCAAGTTCAACCTATAGCATGTATCTTAGACGGAAAAAAATGTGTCAATACTAAAACTATGATTACGAATGGGGAAGCCATACGTTCATAGGGGCAAGAGAGATACACACGAGTAAAAGCAACGGTTAGCTGCTTATGCCGTACACCTCAACAGTACAATTAAATTAAAAATTAAATTGGGTAGGAACACGTGTATATGCTGAATGTTAGAAATGAAAATGAAAATGGGAAATTATATAAAATTACTATAACAAGAGGCGAATCATCTTCAATCAAACGTTATTCTGAATATTATTGTGTTGCATGTCTGAAACATTTTTTAGTTTGTTATGGTTCGCCATCAGACTTCTGGCAAACAAAACATTGCCAAAACGGGACAAGAATTAGAATAGAAAGGGCCGATAGAACCACTTTTCTAGCTTGCATTGATAGAAGACTTCGAAAGGAAACAATCGCTAAAACAAAATATCAAACTGATTGAAAAAAAATTGAAGCAATCCATTGAGTATTTAAAGTTTCAAATACGAAAGATGTTACATATAAGCGGAATGCTTCAAGTAGACATTAAATGAAACTGCAAGAAACGATGACGGTCGCGCTTACCTCTGCATATTTAAAAATTCTTAGTGCACCATTTGTCGGTGGCACTAAAGTTGTACGATCACAAAATAAAGTTCAAGAAAAACTAATGTACAAAGACTTACGACAAAGATCTCAAATATAGAATAGACATTTCTGTCGTTCAAGGTTAACAGAGTGTGGTTCAATGGCTAAATGATCTGATCGTATACACAGACTGTTGCGGAATAGATAGCCAATGTCGGAATAAACTACACACTTTGTTCACGCATGCGCATCTCTCTGTGAGCAGAAACGTTCAGCTGGGTACCAACTTCTCTTTTCCTTGACTATTGTCCATTTCTAACATTGTCATGCTTCTTCATGAGACATAATTCTGTACTGCACAGTATGCATTCCATGTTCCTGGTACTGAAGTCAATTAATATCTGCAAAATCATTTGATATACGTCCATAAACATCGTTGTTTGCAAAGAGCACTGTTACACATTTCATGAAAGGATTTTGTTACGCATTGACCATATAACGAAAACAGAATCTAAGTCCAATTATTTGGAACAGTCTTCCAAATCACCTGGAACAACTAAATTCTCTTAATTCATTTCATAACGATTGACAATGTGTTAAATGGGTGAAATCAAATTATTTACATCTAAATGTCAAATATGTTTTCAGATCACCTAGTCATAAAATCATTATGTGCGCATCGTATGTGAGTCTGTGAATGTGCGTGCATGTGTGCGAGTGTGTGTGCAGGCATGTGTGTAACTTTCTTAAGATATTATTTTCTTCATTATTGATGTATTTATGTGTTACAGTTTATACCCTTGCTGTGTATAACAGATTTTGCATTCCATGTTTTACATGTTAAATTGTTTGTATATCTAATATATATGTATTGAAATAATAGAACAGAACGGAACATATATTTTATTTGACTTATACATAATACATCGTGATATCTATACACATACTAACAAATATGTTTATATCATGTCACGTGGAAACACACACACACACACACACACACACACACACACACACACGTAAATGTAAATAATAGAGGGCCTCATAGAAGATTAGCTTGTAACTAAATGTATTACCCTCTGTTAATAAATTAATTTATTATGATAATAAGTATTAGTTGTAGTAGTAATAGTAAAATATTTTTACTATTATTATTTTATTATAAGTATAAGTATTAGTTATAGTAGTAGTTGTAGAAGTAGTAGTAGTAGTAGTAGTAGTAGTAGTAGTAGTAGTAGAAGTAGTAGTAGAAGTAGTAATAGAAGTAGAAAAAGTAGTTGTAGTAGCAGTAGTAGCAGCAGTAGTAGCAGTAGTAGTAGTAGAAGTAGTAATAGAAGTAGAAAAAGTAGTAGTAGTAGCAATAGTAGAAGCAGTAGTAGTAGCAATAGTAGTAGTAGAAGTAGAAAAAGTAGTAGTAGTAGCAGTTGAAGTAGCAGTAGTAGCAGTAGTAGTAATAGAAGTAGAAAAAGTAGAAGTAGTAGCAGTAGTTGTAGCAGTAGTAGCAGTAGTAGTAGTAGTAGTAGTAGAAGTAGTATTTAAAGTAAAGTAAAGTGTTTGTTTACTATAGTGTCACCTCTATTGAAAGGGCCAGTCACACTGGGCTTATGACACACCTTTATCCCCCGATAGCTAGCATTGCCAACCGCCAGGCTGTACTGCTCAATTTAACTAGCTGCTGGATGAGCAACCGGCCTCATCAGAAAATATTCAAGTGCTTCCAACGGGATTTGAACGTTAGACCTTCTGCTTCCGAGACGGACGCCATGACCACTAAGCAACGAAATACGATATAAGTAGTAGTAACAGTAGAAGTAACAGTAGTGGTAGACGTAGTAGTAGAAGTAATAGTAGTAGTTGTTGTAGTAGTGGTGGTGGTGGTAGTAGTAGCAGTAGCAGTAGCAGTAGAAGTAGCAGTAGCAGTAGTATCATGAGTAATAGTAGTAGTAGTAGTAGTAGTAGTAGTTGTAGTAGAAGTTGCAGTAGTAGTAGCAGTACTGCTAGTATTAATAATAGTAGTAGTAGTAGTAGAAGCAATATGTAGACATAAATAGAACAATATTAAAATATACGTTCTTAATTGCACAATACACAATATCAAAATATAATCATGCTAGCTTCATTAAGTTTCTATATACATGTACATAGTTACGAACGTTGTTAGAATTCGTCTGTAAAGTACGACTGTAACATAATATTTATCAACAATAACTGCATCTAATTTACTAAATTGATACAACACGAGTTATCGTGCTCGAATGTTATAATCTGTATTATAAGATCGCACAAAGGTTAAAAACTAAAATCAATTATTATCAGTTTTTCAGTAAATATAAATTGATTATACGGGATATTTTTGTGCGCCGTTAATGCTTCTTTCTGTACACAGGACCGGCTGATCATAATTGACATACTTCTACAGCATACTCATTGAATAAGGCAGTATGGACATGACCTTTCTGGAAATCGAACATATGATATCTTGATTTCGGTGAATTCATGCTAATAACAATACATTCCAACTACTTACACCCCATTGGCATATCAAATTAACCCATAATATTTCGCATGAATAGACCAAGTTCTGGTCCAGCATAGACTAAACATTTTGCCAGATTGGCCCAAGTGACAGATTCAGTCTTGGCACTTGACAATCATACGATACACGTGGATGCACCAGTAAGATTATATACTTATTTATTTCTCCTCTGTCGATTGTTGTCTAGTGTTATTTCTTATTGTTTCGTTTCGTTATGTCTTGTGTAGTCTCTGTATTTATGATTGTCTTATATGTCTTTTCATGTTTAAATATAACAACTAAGATCCATTAAACCATCAATAAGCCAATAAAATCTTCTATTTTATTATACCACACCTGTTACACAAATTTAACCATTTGTCCCAGCATGTTTTTGATGTAAGAGAGTATATTTTCTTTATTATAGTTGTGTCGTTTTGTCACGTTAGTGTTACCTTTTGTAAACAATACGGTCATTTGTGTGTTGTTAACGTTTCAAACACAAAACCACCTGAACGAGGAAGAAAATAAAACGATATTATACACATGTTGACATTTGGTGTAGAATGTTATATATTTGTGTGTGTTAAGCTTTATAATGCTTGCTTAAAGTAATAAAAGGTAATATCACAAAGTACTGCGTGTGGAATTCTGTTAATTAAGTGATTTTGTACATTGGTATAAGTACGTGAAGTAACAATGTCGAAACAGGTAAGAAATTCTTCAGTTTTAAAAATTGAAGATAGTTACAAGGTACGTTGTATCCATAGATATAATCGCTGTGTATCTCTTGTACAGAACAATGCTTGTTTATTATATAGTCAAGTAGTGGTTATGCATGTAGTACCGACATCAGGTAATTGTAGGTTCGTATCTGTAGTACAGTACAATGTTTGTTTAGTTTAAAGTCAAGTAGTGGTTATGCATGTAGGACCGACATCAGGTAATTGTAGGTTCGTATCTGTAGTACAGTACAATGTTTGTTTAGTTTAAAGTCAAGTAGTGGTTATGCATGTAGTACCGACATCAGGTAATTGTATGTTCGTATGTGTATTTAATGATTGAAGTAACATTGGTTATGATAATCTTGAATTAACAAATGAATATAATGTTTTTGAAAGTAAGAACGGAAAATATCGTCTTCTTGGAGACGTTTAATTGAGTTACATTCGAATGCTTTGGTTGCCTAAATATACTATAGACATAAAGTATTATAACTCCTGTTATAGAAGTAATGATAGACAGTTGATCTATTAAGATCGGCCTACCATGATAGAACTATAGATAGAGATAAAAAGTACGGAACAGATGTACAGACATACGCACGGTAAGACCTAAAGCTACATAATAACGACGGACATTAGAAGAAATTAACGAAATATTTAACTTGATATAAAATTAATATAGTCTTTAAATTTATATATAAAATGTATAAATCAGAAACAGCCTTGATACAATGGTTTACATCTTCAGACGACCATTCTCTCATTCAAATGCTGTTTAAACGTTAAATGTTTTAAATACTGTTTTTTAATGTTCGTGTGCACGTTGAAAATATTCTAACCAATTATCTACAGTATATGTATTTTTTCCCCAGTTTTTTTTACATCTAGCTATAGTTTCATTTGTATATTATTTTAGTTTGCTGCATGACATGCATTGTTGTATATGATGATATTTGAACAAAAGATACTCATATAATCAAACCATATCAATCTTACAAGTGAATGTCGAGGTAAAAACATTATCTAAACGAAATCGTTACGTGCAAACAGTTTATTTTATTTTTCCCTCATAGTGTCCACAATATGCTATCGTTCGCATTGGTAGTAATACTCGTATTGATAGTTTGTACTAATTTATTTTCGCTCAGTTGCAAAGTAAACAAAGCAATTTTATTTATTGCTCTCGAGTTAATTTCCTGTGTAGAACCATTACTAAGTGTTATATTTGAGAGATCATTTGCTCGAATTCTCGACCTCTGTCCTGAGAAGCCAACACTATATCAGCTACACTACTGTCCCGCTTATTAAAAATACAAGACGGTATTATTAATCTTGATCATCAGCAAGCACGTATGGCTTGTTAACATTGTACACTACACTATCACGTGTTTAACTAAATGAATCCTCATAATACTAATTTAAAATACGTGTGTCAAAGAAAACACTATCTGCATGTACCGAAATATAATTTGTTTTTTACATCAGTTATTTTATTCACACCCTTTGACAATGGTGACATGATGCATAATCAACTGTGACTCAGACCTCTATTGCTTATTGTGTTTAAATTTGTATAGTACATATTATGATTATATTTATCCGAGTAAGCCCAAGGCTACCCAGGCTATAGCGACCGTAAACAGTTGTTGATCTATTAATAAAGGCTTCAATTTTTTTAAAGAATATCCATGTCCAACAGGGGGACGTAGCATGTAAAGGAAACAATCATCAAAGAAGGAGATAAGTATTTATGAATTACCAAGACATACATGTACAGACCAGACTATGGCGAGTGTGCCTAGCTACAATGTAAACCATAGACACAATAGCAAGGCCTCTACCAATCCAATAGAATTGATGTCAACCATGGCTTAAACTATGGTTTTACATGCAAGACATCTGGACTGGACGAACAATTTATATACATGAACTAATATATGAGTAGGATCTAGTAAAGTATTCATGACTACTGACATGCTATATAAAGGACAATTTTAGAAACCCGTTGGATCATGAAATATAGTGAAATCATATGTATTTTATTTCATAAAGGGAGATAATTGAAATCACAACAACGGGATTTCCGATATTTTTGGTCGATTTTTGGGATCGGAAATTCCGTTATTGTGATTCAAATCATCTTCCTTTATATTTATAAATACTTGAAACATACATACATACATACCATACCATACCATACCATACCATACCATTACATTACATTACATTACAGTACATACCATTACATTACACTACGCTACGCTACGCTACGCTACACTACATACATACATACATACATACATACATACATACATATTTATCTATAACCTCTGGTCAGAGGCTTAAATCACAGATGTGCGGCGCCTATCAAATACCAGTCTGTCCGACCGCTCGTTCATTCATCTATCTATACATCCGCCCCACCAAATACACACACACACACACACACACACACACACACACAGAAGCAAAGAACATTGCAAATATGACAATCTAACCCGATTAACCTACAACTTCTATTTCAGATTGTATTCGAGATATGTGCTGTGTTTCTGCTATCAATAACACATTTAACCATAGAAGGTATGTCATTAAAATACCATTTTATAAAACTATTCTGCAAGTTTATTTCATGCAAAATATAATCATATTTGGTTTTAAGAAATTTGGATATTATATAAATTCCTTTAAATTACGTATCAGAGCTGTATATGAAATAAATGAGATACGCTAAACTGAATGGCAATATTTGATAATAAATATTGAGTAAATAATACAATACATATTATCACAGTTTGTTTAGGTTGTTACTTGTGGAATAGTCATCTCAGAATATTTATCAAAATAGAATTTAATAAGAACTAAAATTGATAATAACACATTGTTAAATACATTTCCATTTCTCTTATTCTCATTTGATGTAACTAAATAATCGGGCGACGTGAGCAAATTGATGAAAATAGAGTATTTATATACTTGATTATCTTCCAGTAAAAATTACATGCCCATCACACACATGCGAATCTTGCAATTCTACAACTTACTGCACAACATGTAAGGACGGTTACTACAACGGTCAGTTTGACAGTATATACCATACCAACTGTAGTCTTTACTGCCACTCATCTTGTAGAGCGTGTCAGTCATACTCCATATGCACAAAGTGTAATCCCGGTTACTTTCACAGTGTTGCCACACACAACTGTAGGTTAAAGTGTTCCAAAGGTTGTATAAATGACACATGTAACGAATCCGGCGGTAACTGCTCGTGTAAATCAGGATATACTGGAAACAACTGCTCTGTGTGTGACGATGGACTATATGGATCTAACTGTTCATTGACATGTTCTGTTGGGTGTAATGACAAGTGTAACCGAGCAGATGGTTCATGTTCCTGTAAAAGTGGATACACCGGAAAGTGTGAAAGCTGTGTAAATGGACGTTATGGATTAAACTGTTCACAAAATTGTTCTATTGGATGCATTAATGCCTCGTGTAATAAAACCGATGGCTCGTGTGTTTGTTTACATGGGTTTGCCGGCGATATGTGTGATAGTTGTATCGAAGGACTTTATGGAAAAAATTGTTCTTTTTATTGTTCCCATGGTTGTAACGGTGTGTGTAACGGTACGGACGGTTCGTGTTCCTGTAGAGAAGGTTTTACAGGTACAACATGTGACAAATGTAATGACGGTATGTATGGACCAGACTGTACAGTGAGTTGTTCCACGGGCTGTGTAAGTGATTCATGTGACTACAAAGATGGTTCATGCTCTTGTAAATACAGATATACTGGTAAGACCTGTGATAGTTGCGTAGGCGGTCTTTACGGTTTAGACTGTTTATTTAATTGCTCCATTGGGTGCACTGACGGTGTATGTAACATGTCAAATGGGACATGTGTCTGTAAAAATGGCTTTATTGGTGAAATGTGTAACAATTGTGCCAATGGAGTTTACGGACAAGACTGTTCGTTGAACTGTTCCACTGGGTGTAACAACTCCATGTGTAACACATATGACGGTTCGTGTTCCTGTAAATATAGATTTTCTGGTGATAGTTGCAACAGTTGTGTCACTGGTCATTATGGACAAGATTGTTCATTAATTTGTTCTTTAGGATGCACCGAGGGTACCTGTAATCAATCTGATGGCTCATGTGCCTGTAATGATGGATTTACTGGAAGTAACTGTTCATCAAAGTGTTCACCCAAATGCTATAACGGCACGTGTAACAAATTAGATGGAAGGTGTGACGCATGTGTGAAGCAATATTATGGAGTTAATTGTGAACATAGATGTCCCCGCAACTGCACTGATAACAGCTGCGATGAAGACACAGGCTACTGCACAGAAGGTTGTGTAGATGGACAGTATGGCCAACATTGTGAGAATATCTGCCTTCCAAATTGTTTCACGTGTAGCAGAGAGGATCAATGTTATCAATGTAAAGCGGGATTTTATGGACAAATATGTGGCAAAACATGCCCAATAAACTGTGTCAATAGCACCTGTAACACTGACAGCGGTTCGTGTTCACGAGGATGCATAATAAACAAGTATGGGCATTTCTGTAACCAGACTTGCGGATCGCATTGCTTAGCTAATGATGATAAACTCTCTACAAAATGTTATCATACTAACGGCACGTGTACTTATGGATGTGAATCTGGTTTCTACGGTTACAAGTGTAACTTGTATTGCAATGAGACTTGTAGGAATGACACATGCGAAAGACTAACTGGTAACTGTCTGGTGGGATGTATTGGTGATTACACGGGATCAACTTGTTCTGAAGGTAAGCCTTTTCAGAAATCAATTTGCTTGCAATGAGAACTGTTTATAAATAGGTTTATTTTCTAAATACAACGTTCGTTATAAGTTTGCTTTTCCACAAATATACTCTTGTGGTTTTTTATGCTGTTTTTGCAATCGTCACATTTCTTCTTTACGCAATTACTGTTAATAAATAGTGTCAATATATGTCTTTTAAATGCTTTATTGTGTAATAATACAAAGCAAACGATTTGAAATTGCAGAGAAGCCATTTGACGATGAAACTTCTAAAGACAGAAACGTCAGTGGTAGAGCTATAGCGGGTGGAGTGGTTGGCGTTTTCGCCACAGCCGCCATTATAGTAGTGTTGGTGTTTCTATGGAGACGACGGTAATTTGTGTCAATCTGTTAAAGTCATTTTTGTATATTAACTTTATGATATAGTACAACAGTAATTGCCCCAGACCACTCATATCAAAAGGTTATATGTGTAATCTCGAGTAATATGTTACTTGTATTAAACATAGAATATGTCACTTCGGTACATGTTTTGTCAACGAAATTCAACCTACAATATATAGTCAATGTAGGCAAGTTGTCATTACGAAAATAAAATGTATTTGTATTAAGGATAAAGAAACGGGACATTGGAATATGCAGTATATCAAATGATATACGATTTTTAGTATATGCCTTGGAACGGAAGCTCAACGTACAAAGTACATTTAATGTAGACATATACCGTCTTGATGAGAGACATTGTGTTTGCATTCTTAGTGAACCTGTACAAGCAAACAATAAAATTTGACAAATACATATGTAAGTACTGCCACAAAAATAGATCATGTTATCAGGAAATGCATCACGGTATATCAAATCAAATATTTATTCATTTAGAGTAAACACAATAAATATTATCTACTGCTATCAATTACAGACAAACTGTCATTAAACTCAAGAAGGACTACGCAGATGATGTTGGAGGTAACAACAATAAACCACGAAACAGTTTGTTTAAAACTGTATCGTTAATATGTGAGCTTTATGAACATTTGTATTACTATTTCTATTAAGATTTGAATGTCATTTATAAAGACTGACTAATCTTTAACAACAGTTTTTTTTTTTTTTAAATGAGATTACACATAATATTCATTGCAATGCCTTTATTTATGACATCATGTTTATACTCCTGCCTGTAACTTATTTAAGTACAGATTGTCTTTGAATCCGCAAGTAGTTTGTAATCTTTCTCGTGTTAAACTGTTACATTTTTCCGCATGACAATACGTCACTTGAGATGTTGGCAAACATAGTAGTTTTACGTTTTTAAACAACAAATCCTATTTAAAACTGTGACTTTCGGACTGAAGGGCGATGAGTTTTTACCATCCTTAAAAGAGCGAAGGCAGTGAATACTTATCCGTCTTCTTAAACCCTTAATTATTATCCATTTGCTGTTCTGTCTCTTGGAACGTCACTTGGATGTGTCATAAACCTTGATCTTTTTTATTTTGCATTATACACATCATGAAGTTGATAACGTACTCGTATTTGTTATAGAATAGTCTAGTGCGGCAACGTTAGTTTAAACTGTTTTGTGTCATGAAAATGATTACGTACTCGTACTTGTTATAGAATAGTCTAGCGCGGCAACATTAGTTTAAACTGTTTTGTATCATGAAGATGATTACGTACTTGTATTTGTTATAGAATAGTCTAGCGTGGCAACGTTAGTTTAAACTGTTTTGTATCATGAAGATGATTACGTACTCGTATTTGTTATAGAAAAGTCTAGCGCGGCAACGTTAGTTTAAACTGTTTTGTATCATGAAATTGATTACGTACTCGTATTTATTATAGAATAGTCTAGCGCGGCAGCGTTAGTTTAAACTGTTTTGTATCATAAAAATGATTATGTACTCGTATTTATTATAGAATAGTCTAGCGCGGCAACGTTAGTTTAAACTGTTTCACTTATGATGTTACGACGGGGAAGGAGACAAGTATGGTGTAACCGTAATCAGATGAAAGCTCTTGATTGGAGGTTTTGTTACTGAACATTTTGTCATTTGTTCTGTATATTCGTACATGTATTATTCATAATACGTTTGATAAATTATTTTGTAGTGGATACTTCATTCAAATGTTCCGTCTTCTACTGGTCACGTATCTTCTTTGTACATTGTTATTGTGGTCCTTTTAAACTAGACAGACGTTTCCACACCTTGAACATCAATGTTTAAGACGTAACACTATAAAATGGTTACTATATGGCATAAGAAGATGTGTGTATATGCTCGTATGCTCCTGTCTTCAACATATTTATAGACATTCAAAACTTTACTGTGGTAAACGTTAGAAGATTTCGAATTATAGCTATAAGAGCATTAAACACAATGTACCAAAATTGACAAGCATTGTAAACTCACATTTTCACCAAATACCTCTGCACGTGTTCAATTAATCCAGAATGGTGTTTGTGATCTTCATTTAGTACCAGACGAAGTATCTGATGCAAACTTAATGCAAATCAACCGAAATCCTGTGAGACCTCCACAACAGTTGCACGCGTCTATACATTATGTCACGTCAACCGTGGTAATAGAGGAGAATAAACCGAATACCAAAAAGATTCAAGGACCGCAGTATGATACAGTACGATACAGCATAGAGAGAAGAAAGAAGGTTGAAAAGCTTGCTGAATACGTTGCCAAGAAAAACACCTCGGACTTTGAAGAGGAATTTAAAGTAACTTATTGATATTTTCACCGATACACAAGTAATATGTATTTATAATACTTTAACATTGATTTATGCGCATGGAATCTTTAATAGTGATTGAATGATTATGGTTTCCTTTCTATTCAGTTGATTTATTTGATAACATTTGCTCAAATAATTTGTTCCCGATTAGAAATGAATTTGCTAAGCTTGTCCTTTAATTGTTACGTGTGCTATAGGGAGTATGTTGTTTTAGATACCAAGATATTTAATTAATCAACAACAGTGTGTGATTATAAAACCAATTATAATCAAATTATTACAAAATGTAGAAAGTAAAAGTAAGCCTGTTAAATAAATGTTACAGTTATGTATAACAGGCATTAAGTTCTCATTATAGAATATACAAGTTATAATCATTTACAATAATAAAACAACAAACCATTACACTATGTCACTCATTTAAAGGGTTGCAAGAGACTGAGAGAAATCTTTCTGTCATAAAAGCATACGTTTTAATATTTATACAGTAACACTAAAAATATGTACCTATTTTTCTAAAAATTATTATACAAATTATATACATTTATATATACTCAAACGCAAAAGAAATTATGCACATTTATACTTTTGATTTCTGAAAATCCAATGATGGTATAATATCATGTGTGGTATCATTTTTTAGCTTATTCAATTACCTTTCTAACCAACATGTTTATTTTATTGTTTTGAATTTGGATAAAACGTACGACGCGTCTACGTGGATTAGGGGTCAAAATAAAAAATACACAAATTGCCAAAGGGATTTTTTATTGTGTATAATCACTTTGATATGTTGCAAAAGTATGTAAATGTTGCATGAATATCTGTTATGACCGCCATTCTATCCAATAACTTCTCAAATACGTCGCCGCATGGAATGCACGTGACGGTGTACCGCTGCCCATCATCATTAAGGCGTCAATACGCTGACGTTCTGATAGTCGTGGCATATTGCTGTTATAAATTTTCAAAATCTACAGTGATATTCGCACTATATATGTGTGAAAGAATGTAGAGAAAACAAGTTTGGCCACTTGTACTTATGAATGCATGTTCCGCGTGAAATTCCTGCAAAATCGCAATTAGTGCTATTATGTTATAACTAGCCATAGTTTGACTGTTTTAACGCAGTGGTTATAAACCGTTACGGCCGATATTCTTATGTTCCAAATTTGACAATGTTATACTTTGTTGAATTAAAATTAAAATAATCAAAAAAAAAAAAGCGCACACTTTCTTTTGCGTTTGAGTATATATATATATATATATATATATATCATATATATCTGACAGTTACTTAATACTTGTTTAAGATCGAATGGTTTGAGCAAAAAAATTAACCAATCATTTATTCATGTTCCTTTCAGAAGTTACCGGATGGTCTCATAAAGCCGTATGCTGAATCTCAAAAACCAGGAAACATTGCGAAAAATAGATACCGACGTATTTACCCCTGTATGTGGTTAGACCAATTTATTTCATAAAAATGTGCAACAAAACATAACAGACATAATGAGAAAAACATATGTTTTGCATATTTCGCTATTAGAACTTGGCATTTGCTGTTTATTTTATTAAAACTGATCAGCGAGAATTATCTCATGAATACTTGATATGTACTCGGATATTCTTAAACAATTTTTTTAACTGCAGTTTTCTTACTGAAACTAACTAAATCTAACCGGTTTAAATCATATTGAGGTAACAACAGTGACAAAACGTGAATAATTGTTTTAACAAAAAGCTTTTGCTACTTTAACATTTTATTTAATATTCCACTAATGCATGAAAATGATCAAGATGCTTTAGTTATATGAAAATTATCCATTTTGTTATAGATGATGAATATAGAGTAAAACTGACTGAACCAGGTACAGACTATATCAATGCCAGCTATATCGATGTAAGTTTTATTCACTAGTACCCGGATATAAATGGATGTGTTAACTGATAATGTAGTGCTTTTCGCCATGTTATTACCTATTGAAATAGTTGCGTTTACTACATCAACTTGATTTAGTTTGATATATCAGTGCCAGTTTGAAGTCTACTATTTTCAAAATATTATCATTTCATTCTTTTTCACACTTCCTAAAATCGAATTTAGCAAATCCGATACTGACATATATATTTTTCAGGGATTCAATCAGCCAAAGGCGTATATTGCGTGTCAAGGTATGGACATTACTTTTCCGCATCTATTTTAGACTAAGAATAAATACGAAAGAGCGCGTGGTCCAGTAGTAGAGCACCGCACTCATGATCGGAGGGTCGTGGGTTCGATCCTCCGCTACGACTATGTGTAGTGTCCTTGAGCAAGACACTTTTTCCGCATATGCTTTGTACTGGTTCTTCCCAGGAAAACTTCGAGCGTGATTTGTCTAAGTTGTAAGAACTTGTTTCACAATCGAAGTAAAATACATAAGTTTAAACTAAACTACGAAAGACTATTTCACTTTCTATATAACTACACATAAAACTAAATTGAAAGATCATGCTGACGTTCATGTGTTAAACTGAAGGTCTATGTATTGAATAAAATAAAACTTCTGTCTCGAATATAAATGAACCTACCCAGCTTTAAGCATTTCGTTAACTTTTATTCCACACATGTGTGTATTGCAAACAATGTTTAAGTATGATATCATGTACGACAGGCGCTTAGAATTGCTGTTTTAACGACAATAGATAATGTAGTTATGCTATTGTTAATGTATTCAGTGTTTGTATATTCAAAGTAACGAACAGTTGTCTATTTCATCTCCGAAAACATTTGGACTCCGTACAAACACATCCGCATCGGTTTACACATACCCGCTATTTGTTGTTAGAAACATATTTCGTAAACAATCCTAGAGGTTTGATACACATACTGTTCTCTTGCTGCATTAGTGTATGTGTCAGTATAATGTAAATCATAGGGTACATGTAATATTTGTGAAACAATTATCCCTATAAACATATCATACATTGTAAACGTTATTCTGAAATAATGCCTGTAACCGAAAATTCCGTTCTTGGGATTTCAATGATCTCACTTAATGAAATAAATACAATTCGTTTCACTGTATTTCCATGCTCCAACGAGTTTTTATGTCTCTCTTTTATATAACGTGTGGGTAGTCATGAATTCTTCACTGGATCCTACTCATATAGAGCAAACAGTTCTTGTATGTATATTGCCCCTCCAGTCCAGATGTGTTGCATGTAAAAACTTAGTATATAAGTCATGGTTAACATCAATTCTATTGGGTTGGTAGAATCCATGATCTTCATTGTAGCTAGGCGCGCTCCTCATAGTCCGGCCCGTACATTTATGTCTGGTTGTTCACAAATAATTTCTCCATATATAAATATATTTATCTACATTGATGATGGTTGTGCTGTTGTGGTAGTGAGTCTGGTAAAAGTACTTCCGGTGGATATACATTTTCATTTTATTTGTAACTGGTAAACATAGATTGAGATTAACCGCCAATAATATGACATTAAACGGTATGATATCGTCAGAGAGTCGTGCAATATATTTTTGTGAGAAGTATACAGAAGATATAGTAGAATATATAGATCTATTGCGTAACGGAATAAGACGAATTATTATATGATTTCACTTCTTTTGTTAGTTTACATTTGACTTATTACGTTTATGATTACTGATATGTGAATGTTTTTATGTCATTGTGTTGGTGGTGTCCATTGTATGTTACGTTTCCTGTTGAATTTATTAGTTTTAATTATTTGATTAAATTGATACCGGCATGATTGTACAATAACAGGTCCTACAACAGATCATTTTGTTTTGTTCTGGCGAATGGTGTGGCAAGAGAACGTTGAACAAATCGTCATGGTTACAAAGCTCGAGGAAGATGGGGTAATATAGCTTAAACATTTAAATATAGTATTTCTTATATAACCATATAATTATGTTCCATCAATGGTGAAGACCATTTAATTGCAGCCAGGAATGTACTGAACAATGAGTTTCAAACGTTTTAAACAATAGTTGATGAGGATGAATAATGAACTTATAAACCATAATATCAACAACTAATTCACATAATTATGTGATGTGCTTTCCTTGCAGGTTAATAAATGTCACAAATACTGGCCTGATGCCGGAGAGAGTGTGTATTATGGTGACGTCATGGTCACGTGTCATAGTGACGTTAAATATGCAGATTACACTGAGAGAGGTTTTACAGTGTACAAGGTACGACCAAAGAAAGTGTTGATTTGAATCAGACGAGTTAACAAACTAGTATTCATGCATGTGTGTTAAATTCAGACATATGAGAAGCTCCAAAAACCGAAATACATAGTTTACCGAGAAGTCATACTTACATTTCATTGAAGCTGGTATTGATGATTTCCACATGTCAATAAGTCATTCTCAGTGAATTCAAAGAATCTAGTAAAACACGTAGATTGACAAAGTGTTGAAAAAAGAACGGCAAGTAATTAATGGATGTAAAGGAAATAAACGGACAAAAAAACTGGTTGTTTATATATTTATAAATTTTAATCAAAATGTAATTCGTAAATGTAAAAGCAAGAATGATTTATTGAATTGGTTAGATAACGTATATTTTTATGAATCAATAGTGCGTACCTAAGCAATATTTAACTGCACTGGTTTTTTTATGAATTGCAGGATTCCGTCAGTAGAATTCTGCATCACACTCATTTCACGGCTTGGCCAGACAAAGGCGTTCCGGATGATATAACGAGCCTGATTGAATTCAGACGGAAGGTCAATATCACTCAAATGACCCTTAACGGGCCAACCATTGTGCATTGCAGGTAGTTCATGTAAAAATAAATAAAACATATCATTAGATTTAACCGAGCGTATTGATTACAAGAAACTTTGCAGGAATATGATATGAAATTGTTATATTTAAGTAACGGGTATATCTACTTCTGTTTGGAAAGGATAAATGAAAAAAGCTGAAGATAAGTTTGTTGGTGAAATGTGTAACACCCACTTCTTACCATTAACCCTTAATGGAAATTGCAAATGTAGACGTTGACAATGCTTGTTATATAATCTATATTCCTGTATGATACTGCTATAATTTCTTCGGAAACTATTGCTTTATTTTACTATGCTACTTTAATATGACCGCGTATTAACCATTGAGGAATCTTAAAGACCAACATGTGTTGAGTGTTTCTATTGATCACGTTTCCATCCGCTAGTGCTGGAGTGGGAAGAACTGGGACGTACATTGCTCTAGATATTCTTACAAAACAAGGAGAGACGACTCAGGCTGTGGATATATTCATGTGTGTGGTGAACATGCGACAGAATAGACCGTACATGGTACAAACAGTGGTACGTATGTTACCCGTCATGTACTGAAGGCGACAGGGTTTGATATGTTATATAAGTATACATTCGTGAAGTGTCTGGAATTCGTCTCTTTCGCCAAACTAATTTTATCGTAGTGTATATTGAAGACAAGTAAACAAAACAACGCAAATCGTAAAGGTTTTTCTCAGCATTTTATTTCAATAAAATAGGATAAAATCACCATTTGAAACGGTTTATTTTGTACATAAATTGAAGAATTTGTTTAGAACAAAAAATATGAAGAAAACACCTGGATGTCGCCCACCGGATGTTGACAAATTTGAGAAACACTGTCTAAATGTCGGCGACTTAAAAAATCGGATACATAAAATCAGCTCATTGGTTACTGAGGTCATAAATAAGTGATGTATTCAGACTTTATATTAATGTTTTCTTTTATAAAATTCTTATTTATTTAGATATACAAACATATCTAATGACAGTATTCTTTATTACAGAATCAGACATTAAAAATACAAACTCATCAATTGTATTAACTTTGAAAAGGGACAAGTAGGCCATAAAAAACTTTTCTATATTTTTATGGCAACACTATTTTAATATAGAATAGAAACATATACTTGAAATGCATCATTAATGCATCGTGCGATACTGTTGGTGTCAATTTTATACATCATGATAGATGGAGAGTATAGGAATTGGCACCTGGAATTATACGACGATGCATTAATGTATACAAAACTTAAATTATTCTCAACACAAGATGAGATACCCATATGTACCCACCCCATCTCATTTTTTGTTCCATATACTTCTGAGGAAAACACTGAAATGTTTTTATATGACTTAGCTACGATTTTCTAACAATAATGACTTTATAATTGGTCAATTTTGGTATTTCCCCCTTTGGCGAGCGTATTTCTATCTATGGTTCATTAGTTTTAATCCCATCCAGCCATTGTTACCATGACGATTGATATACACATTACGTCACATTGACATTCGTCTCTCGTTGTCATTCGTCTCTCACCGCTGATTCAAGTAGGGAAGTTATCACTTACTTGCCGAGCTGGGTGTAATCGAGTACTGGTTAAACTTTGAGGATCCCAAGAAAGAGCAGTTATGTCAGCTTTAGATAGCATAAAACTGAATATTAATATTTAAACAAAAAACAAATGGCGACTCTCTGAGGATCTTTTGTCCTTTGATATATGACTATGTACTCTTCGTGATTGGCGTACGAGTTCCTCATTTCTTTTATGATTACTCCTCTGCTTACTTGCAACGATTTTGTTAAAACGCTCGACAATACATAGTACAATTCGTACGCTTCACTGCTCGATGGCTGTCACTTAAATTGTTACTTAAATTAAAACGATAAACGTACAATTACATTATATTTCCGTTTTAGAAAGTGTTATTTGATTGTCTGATCGCAGCATCGATAGCAAGATAGACTTTCGTATTTTCCCACTATAAAACAGGTTTCATACATATAATGAAAATAAAAACATAAAACACATAAAAGTAAATCACGATGTTAGATGTGTATTCATACATATAATGAAAAAACATAATACGCCTAAAAGTAAATCACGATGTTAGATGTGTATCCATACATATAATGAAAAAACATAAAACGCGTAAAACGCGATAAGTAAATCACGATGTTAGATGTGTATCCATACAGATAATAAACAAAACATGAAACGCGTAAAAGTAAATCACGATGTTAGATGTGTATTCATGCAGACAATAAATAAAACATGAAACACGTAAAAGTAAATCATGATGTAAGTTGTGTATACTATCTTGTGACGACTATAATTTAACCAACTAGTTGATTTTTTCATTAAATCGTGATAGTAAGGTGTCTGAGTGTACGTTGATTCTCAGTTGAACGTTGGCTGTGATAACATACTAATTCTCGTACTAACATTACAGGAACAATACGAGTATCTGCATCATTCAGTCGTCCATTCCTTGACCACTGACTGTCAGACAATTCCGGCAGACAAGTTCCAGGAGTATACAGCGGCGTTAGATAATGATGATGATATGGCACATATATTTGAGGTTAATATGTACTAGTATATACATATATATATTGTGCAATTTACAGTATCATGTATCGTAGGAAATCATTTACATGTGTTGAAGGTGTTAATGGATTGCGCATGAAAGGTAACAGCTCGGATAGTGCAAGTGTAAAATTTAAGTATAATTTTTTTAAACAAATAGACAATGTTACACACAATCGTCTTAAGCTAGTTGTAAACTATTCAGATCGGGTTAACTGTTCTAAATTAATTCCATGTTTGACCTGCTGTTGTTGTTAATGATTATGCTTTTGCTGCTGTTGTTGTTGTTTATGACTTAAAATGATAACTGTGATAAAAGTTTTAAAACGTTTTATTCGCGAATTTTAATAACATATATACAAGTAACCTAATAAGAATTAGCATCTACGTTTAAGAACTTAAAAACTAAATATTTAACCATAGTAGTTTACAATGTGGGGAATTATTGTTACACGAGTTTTGCGTAAGGTGATGTCTATTTTATCAGCATAAATATTAAAATATAAGTTTCTAAAAGCACATTTAAAATATTATCTAAATAATATATAAAAATAATTCAACAAGAACGTTATTTGAAACACGATATTTAATGACATTCATTGATGATAAAGCTAATTATAATAATAATTAGAAGAAGGAGGAAGAAGACGACTTTTCTTTTATGTATGAAGTAAAAAAATATAATACATATATTAAAATACATCGATATCTTTAACTTATCTATTTTCTCATTATTATTATTATTATTATAATGTAAGTCAGTGAGTCAGCCTATTTTGAACACAGTGTATTATGCTATTGATTAATATCTTACCTATAAACATACATTGTTTTATAAATAACTTTAATTACCTTTAACAACATCAATACAGCAACGTAAGATATATATATATATATATAAATCATGTTTGACATTTGCCTGTATAATAGCATTTTCTCATAATTGTTATACTGTAAAGTCTATTTTGAACACAGTGTGAAATGCTATTGTTTAATATCTTACCTCTATGCATATGATTTTTTATCAATAACTTTGTTTCACTATAACAACATCAATATAGAAAAATACATGTTCATTATATGTTTGACATTTTACTGTAGTATTTTTTCGTACTGTGTAAGCGTCAATTGAGTGTGCTAAGTTACGGTTTAGTATCTCAATAGCATTGCATTTACATCTGAGTTCTAATACTCCACATTGTGAGGGTTTAGTGTAGAGTTGTTAAAACCGTTGTTTAATGTAAAACATATACAAAGATGTTTAAGTCTGCAATGGAAATTAGATATATCGAAATTTATAATATGCAAAATGAGTATTATATATTTCTATGTGTTTAATTATTTCATTTTACATTTATTTGAACTGCAACAAGTATTGTTATAACATTCAAAATGTACAGTTGCATACAAAAGTTGACAAGAAAACTGATGAAGAAATTAAAGCAATTGATAGAAACAAAACACAGACAAAAGCTAATCGTGCGGGAGCTGATGTTCCAGGTAAGAAAGAAACATTTATATTAAATTATAATAGTTTAAAACATTTAACCATAACTTTTGTATTCAGCTTATTCCCAGGAAATCATTATTTACTTCGTTCTAATTGAACACCAAAACAACAGTTATATCTAATAAATTTGGTACAGAAAGTGGATAACCTGGTCATCCTGAATAAAATAAATTCAAAATAAGCAATTATACTAAAAAGAAACGCAATTCAGAACTACAAAATCAGTCTATTGTGAACGGTATTTACAACTTTAGAATGTGTATGTTAATGTTTTTCCTTAATGTTTTTGTTGATATGATCATTATAACTGACAAAGTCGTCAATAAATAAAAAACTGTACCACTTACAATAGTTTGATTATGTGGCTCTGATATTCACCCTAAGTTTCTTTATTATTTCAGTATACTTATTATATCTCATTTTGTCACTGATGCTGCTGCTATTCATGTTGCTGCTATTTCCTATTAAATGCTTTAATGTAACAACCCATGTATAATTTTAGGCGATCTACATAGACCAATTTTATCACTTGGATACATCACGGGCTCTGGAAACTATATCAATGCTGTGTACATAAATGTTAGTAGTTTTTTTAGATATGAAAATGAACATTTTACGTGTATCGAAATATTTAAATATGTTACATTGTATTTGAATCTAATAGTAATACGCATAGATCGTGTAGCGCCATTTTTACTTAATATGATGCAATATTTCTATACGCCGGATTCGTATTTAATTTAGTTGCAAAGCTTGGTACTCAACAGTCGAGTTTTACGTTTGCTATTTTTATCTTAAGATATAAATACAATACCAACAAATTACCAAATTATACATTGCGTACTGTAACACAGTTTGTAGATATCTCTGGCAATAGTGCGGATTAAATTACATGTGGCTTGAAAATTGTTTACGACCGGAGAACTTTGTACAGTCATCCTTAATGCTAGAGAGTCAACTGAGTTCATGGTATTGGTAAATATGATAGAGGCTACATTAGACAATGGTAATAAGATTAATAGTGTGAAACTTTGATGAGGAAAGTTGACTTGAACAACAAAATATTAAAATAAGAACATAGATAATAATTAATGTGACAAACTTGTATATTCAACAGAGTTTCAGGACAAAGGACCGTTACATTGTTGCCCAGACACCGTTACCTGACACTGTAGAGGATTTCGTAAAACTTGTGTTCCAAACCAAATGTCCGTGCATTGTTTCCATGGAAAATCTGGATACTATGCAGAACGAGGTAGGAAATTATGTATCAGAAACAAAGAATTTTGTCTGACATGCTATTAAATAATTATACGAAAGAAGAGGAACTATTATATAATTAATCAATCTATCCCAGCACCTCCAGAAGTCTCGAGAAGTCTCTAAGTCTATTTAATCCCAATGATAAAGAAAAAAAGAAAACTCCTGTCCTACAACTCATTGATGTTGATTCAAGAATTGTGACGTCATTTAACTTTCACTGAGGCAACCGATCAATCAACACTGGGTCCGTTATGCAGACTATGTAATTAACATTTCTTAGTTGACTGTGTTTGTTGTTTTACAGGATGCTGGTTGCTACATCTCAGCCGATAACCAGGACCTAGTAATGAATACGCTACAAGTCATATCTGTGAAAGGTGATACTACACCGTATTGTCTACTTAGGAAAATTACAGTTAAAGATACGAAAGAGGTGCATACAAAGTTTATCATTGTTAACTATCAGTGTAACAAAAGCATATGTTCAACAGTATCTAATTAATATGACATATCAGTAAAGCAAACAATCATCAAGAAATAGTCATATCAAATACATAGTGATAATAACATTCATTCACATGGTTTAATTAATTTAGTTGATAACAAGAAACATAAATGTTATTTATGTGATGCTAAAAACGTCCTTGTATGATTAATTTGTCCAGCACATTCCCATTGATCAAAGGATAATCAGGACACAAAAGACATGCGTTCGATTGTTTAAACTAAAAACAACATATTGCCTTGTATTATAGAAGAATTGTACGACAATACTCTGTAGTGTATATATATGTATACCAGAGGAATTAACTATTTGTTTCAGTGAAATGTCAGTTTTGTTTAATCGCGCTCTGCAGTGGTATGAACATAAATGGAGAGTGACATATTAAATCAAGTGTTCAATAGTGAGAATTAAACGACGTTTATTGAAATCAACGTTTTTAATTTTCTTGTTTTGTGATTTAAAACAATGAAAAAACAATTTATATGTTCACGCGTTTTAGCATTAATATTATTTTTAATTATTCACTGGGCCGTATCTATAACTTTTAGATAAGAAAATGACTCTACTTATTCAGGTGGAATTAACTGTTCACCACTTTCAATATACACAGTGGAATAAACTGCAGAATGTTCCAGACGATCCGAAATCGTTTCTACAAATGATCAAAGATGTTGAAAACATTGCCAATAATACTGATGATGGTGGACCAATCATTGTTCACTGTCTGTAAGTAATATACCAGTTGGCTTCTTTAAAGCATATTGAATATGTTTATTTTTGCCAAATCGGTAAATGGTGGACCAAATGCCAGTCATATTGGTAAGATCACATTTTGGGTAAGTAACTCGAATGTTTACATCAACAGACTACATTGGTCCCCCCCCCCACCCACACACACACACCAATGAATAATTAGATTTTAATACCAATAGCATGACCATCACACTAATACAATTGTAATCCATTTGCATAATAACTAGGCTCAGAAAATTATCTTAATAAATACATATCATTAGTATTGTACTAACCTTTTCCAAATGATAATTGCATATTTAAAGTATACTAAATATGTAAAGATAAGTATTAGACAATTTATAACTGTTATAACTGATGTATGTTATACATTGACTGGCCATTCCATTATGATTGTGATGACATATACAGAGATGGTGGCGGCAAGAGTGGGCTGTTTTGTGCCGTATCAGTGTTGATACAGACGATAGAAGTGGAACACGAAGTCAGTGTGGTAAACACAGTCAAACATGTCAAGTCCAGGAGAGCTAACGCCATACCAAACAAGGTTGGTTTCACAAGTAATGTTCTGATGTATATGTAATGATGGTTTATTATATTTTGTTATTTCAGATATTGAAACATCGGTAAAATTACTAATAAATAGTTTTACCCGGGTACCTATTGCCTGGTAAATCTATTTTAATTAATGATAATAAGCACGTTACTTTGGTTTTTATATTCTATTCAGGGAATCAGTTAGTTTGCAAAGAATGACGACTGTTAATTATTCTATAATTTTATTTTTTATCAACAGTTTATTACTTATACGTTCAACCAAACTTTCAAACAAATAGTTATATTTATATGCATTATATTTTGTTTCCAGGAGCAGTATATGTTCTGCCATCGTGCTGTTAGTTCATATCTGCTAACATTAAGCGAATACTCCCAACTTTTCGCTGAAGACATGGAAATAATCAACTCAGAAATCGTCGGTCAGAAGTTGGAAGTTGATTTTCGTTGTCACCATGCTATATAATTACGATATGTCATTATAACCATCATTTCAAATAAACAAAAGGATGTGTTATAGCTAAATTGTTATTCATCCTGTCTGTACAAAGTAAAGGTACACGAAACTCATTTTCTGTTGATGTTGTGACCACTTATCACGTATTGCAGAAAAAATATGACGCTTAACAATTGCCAATAACAAATTGTTGTCACTTTCCTGTGCGTAGGTCATGAATGACTGTAAACAACGAGAACATGCTCATGCAAATTAGACCGGGAAAATAAAACATTCTCAGTTTTCCCACCTTACTTTCAATCAAAATTCTGCTTTCAAACATGGATCATTTTGACTGTCATAACCGTTAACAAACAAATCGTTATAAGTTGTTTCTGATACATTTATTTAAGTAACACACGAGACCGCTATCGACCAATAAAAATAGTTTCATATATCGTTAGACGATTGGTTTAAAAAACGAAATCGTCCGCTGACTAGGGAACGTATATAGTTTGTCTTTTATAAAATGTGTTGGCTAACTGCCGAAGCTTGTTTATTAAATATCCGACCGATATCTCTATAACAGTATTGTATGTGAATAACGAAATTAAACGGATGAAGATACATTATAACGGGCCCGTTTTATTAACGTTTTAAAGAAATGTTGGGAAATTCGATTTGTGTGTCGATAACTTATTTGTCGATATTTTGCAAGCCTTATCAAAAAGTATTCTTTTTACAATTTAAAAATGTAATGAGCAAATGAAACGTTCCTAGATGTCACAATTTGTTCGTACGAAATTCTATAGACTTACGAAGTTTAGTTAAACGGGTCCCTGAAAGCTAGTTTGCAATAAATGACTTTGTAGGTATTTGATATCAAATTTACAGAGAAAGCTGCTGCTGGTAAGTAACGAAGTTATCTGATCGTCAAACAGATATATTATGACAGTGACCCAGACTTACTTGTTTTATTTTAATTTTAGCTATATAGCTACACATTGCAGTTCGATAACCCGTGTGGTTGCTTGAACACAACAGAGCGTAGCTGCAATCTCCTAAAATGTCACAGATAAATTTGGCAAAAATCGCGGCGCAACTGTGTAGTGATACAATAAAGGAGAGAGCGCATGCGCCACTCTGTCGGCACAAATTAAAGGGCAACGACTTTAGATAATTATCTGAACAGAAATTGCATTTAAATTTCAATCTATGTATCTTTTAAGGACTAATTACTTCAGACAAGCTTAATAGTTTAAACAAAATTTGCCATTTTTCCACCATTTAAAGCTTTTTAATAGCTAATGAGCTTTAAGATTTCAGTTGCTGATTTTTTTATTTAGAAATACATCTGTATATTGTGTTAGAATGTGTGTATATTGTCAAAAATGTGCGATATTTTAGTGAATTGTGTTTAATTGCATTATCAATTCAGTGATTTAATAGGCCATCATACGTAAATTGATATTTCTACATAAAATTAATCATTTGCCAGTTTTAATATAGGCTAGGGTTTATTTTGTACTCTAATGTATTTAGAAATATGATGAGAGACTCATTTGATGTTATTCCATTAATAGTTCAGAAGCATTTTGAAGCATTCACGTATAGCCATTAGCTAAAAAAGTGTGTTTACCGTACGAATGGCGAGGCAATTATTTGTATAAGAAACTGAAAAAAGAAAAAAAAAAACGATACGATTATTCCAACATAGTCAACAATATTACAGAATAAAATGAATGGTCGCAACAAGTCGCAAAACACTATTGTTTTATTTTAATTGTAGCTATATAGCTATACATTGCAGTTCGATAACCCATGTGGTTGCTTGAACACAACAGAGCGGAACTGAAATCTCCTAAAAGGTCACAGTTAAATTTGGCAAAAATCGAGGCGCAACTGTGTAGTGATACCTTAAGGGCGAGAGCACATGCGCCACTCTGTCGGCACAATTTAAAGCGCAACGACTTTTGATAATTATCTGAACAGAAGTGCATTTCAATGTCAATCTATGTATCTTTTAAGGACTAATGACTTAAAAAAATTGCCATTTTAAACCACTAAAAGTTTACTTTTTTCTCACATAATATTTCAATAGCTAATGAGCTTTAAGTTTTCAGTTGTTGATTTTTTCCTTTAAAAATAACTCTGTATATTGTGTTAGAATGTGTATATTGTCAAATGTTTACGATATTTTAGTAAATTATGCTTAATTTCATTATCAATTCAGGTATTTAATAGGCCCTTATACGTAAAATGCTTTTTCAACATTAAAATTAATTATTTGCAGTTGTAATATAGGCTAGGGATTATGTTGTACTCTTATGTATTTAGACATAAGATGAGAGACTCCGTTGATGTTATTTCATTAATAGTTCAGAAGCATTTGGTGAATTCGCGTATGTCCATTAGGCTAAGCTAAAATAGTGTGTTTACCGTAAGAATGGCAAGGCAATAATTGGTATAAGAAACTGAAATAAGAAACAAACCAAAAACAATAATACGATTATCCAACAAAGTCAACTAAATTACAGAATAAAATGAATACTCGCAAAACACTATATACTACTGAGAAGGGCACATTGTTTCCCACCGAGATTATGCTGACTGTATAAAATGAAGTGGTGGGGTATATTTCTCAAATGGTCTATGGGAAAGAATACATGTACTCATTACATGGTGCAAACATGTCCATATGGACATTTGAACATGTAATTCCAGCCATTCCATGAAGACAGAATGTGATTTCATACTTCTTTCTGGAACTGGCAACATCTTGCAATTTGTAGATACTTTGTGAATTGCTAAGTTGTTAGAAACATTAAAATTAACCCCTAGTGCCTAGTATCATACACTCATGAAATCTTCTTTTCACAGCATCACTGCTTGAAATGCCAAACAAAAGTTTGATACAAAATGCAATTTGTTTTACTTACATGTTTATCAATAAATTCAATTAATATTGTTACGTCATTTCAAAACCAAATGCTTTATTATGAAGCGTCAACTTAAAACACTCAAATTCGCTAAATTAACTGTTTCTGAGAATGTACTAAAATAATAAAATGATTTGTGTTATTTTTTGGCACTTGTTTCAATCACTTTATCATATTTAAACTAGTATTTTAATTAAATAATTTTTTTGATTAAATAAGCCTAGAATTTCCACGTTAAAACAAAATTTCCATAGAGAATCTGTTTTAAAGAATTTATTTTCATAGCAGGAATGTATTTGCACATGAAAATGCACAATAGCTGGTGGGTTGACCAGTTTTCTCCTGAAGATTGTTTTTAAAAAGAATTCTTCAAATGCTCATAAATACCTGCATCTATTAAATCCTATAAAAGTAACATTTTTAGTTGTGGTTAAATTAGCGAATCGATGTTAAATTATTAATGGGCGTTAAGGATCCATGTAGTTAAAGATGTTGTTAGAGGTGACACACTGAGTATTGTATATCTGTAGTTCATCAAAATGTGTGTAGTCATGTTTGATTGGTAGCAGGACACCATAATATGACGTCTGCAGCGAACATATTTAATAATATAGGTTATTTCTCGATAACTTGTTCTAAAATGCTCGAATAAGTAATTAGACAACTACATGTAGAGGATCGCGTAAATATGATTGAACACAAAGTGACCTATATAATGATTATTATACTGTCTAAAATAACACTTTTCACACATCTCACATTAACTGTTGCATGTAAAAATGATTTGAAGTGTAAAGCAAATCCTCTGTTGTTGGGTTCGGGATTACCATGAAGGTAAAATCTGAATTAAATAAAGTGTTTAAATATGTATTTATATTTGGAACAAATTAAACATCATGAAGCAATGTGTACCAATGCATGCCCATAATGTATTTTCTGTATGTATGATGTTGTGCTATCCTTTTCGTGTCATCTCTTCTTGTGGACGTTAACGTTTTATTTTAATTGTTTCGCTAATAAATATAACTTTCAGCTGAATGATTGTGAACTTATTATTTCAATTCCATTACATGACAATGTTCATGTATATAAATTATTGAAAACAACATTGCTGGTGCCATAGTTATGTTATACCAGCAGAGTATTATTTGATACCAATTAGTAAGACGCCGGTTGACCACAAACTTACAGACCATTGCGACAATTAATGATGTACCAGTTGACAGCATTGCGACACACCATTGTAACCATTACAGATGCAGTAGTTGACAACATAGTGCATGAGCGTAGACATGGGTACGGAACAGCGATAAATCATTGCGACAATTAGAGATGTACCAGATGACAAACATAGGGACTAGCCACTGCAACAATTAATGGTGCACCAGTTGATAACATAGTGCATGAGTGTAGATATGGGTGCGGAACAGCGATAGATCTTAGCGACAATAAGTGATGCTTCTGATGACAATATAGGGATATATTTTGACTTGCTGATTAATATGCAAGCGTTCTATTTTTGTGTCAATACCGTAGTTGTATCAAATAGTGATGTGAACATGATTATGAAGTAGGTGTAGTGAATTGTCAATTCATATTAATACTAATACAAATCTGTGACTTTAAAGAGAGTTGGCCGATCACGCCAGCGGTTGCGGGTTTGGTTTTATCATATTTAATTGCATTTATAATTGCAGTAAAGTTTTGACAACATTAGTTACGGCCCTTCCCTTAAAATATTACTAATAATTGAAAAAAACATGACATGGCATAACACATGATAAAGTGTTAAAGTAAATGCAAAATACAAAGAGACTAACCACAGTGTGTACACAATAGGGATGCAATATATGCATTTAGACACTATGCTGACTTGTAACACAACAATTAAAAAAAACGTTAAGCCTGTATTATCAGAATTGTTGTCATTAAAGTAACTGTTTACATATTATAGATATCAATATTGATTATGAATGTTTGTCAATAGTTATAGAAAGCTTTTCTTGTTTTATCTTATTGGATATAACAATGCTCTTTATGAAGGCTTTCTTAATTAGTACTCAGATTCAAATCTTTTTGAAGATTTAATATTAACCTTAAACCATATTGCGTGGAATTTTTGAAGCTACATATATGTCACATTTAAAAAGGTAGTGCTCAGCATCTTCAGTCAAATATCCACAACTACAGACAGGATTATTGCAGTTATTTCTGATTTTATCATGCAGAGTTGATAAGTATCTGTTGCCCTACGAGTAATAATTTGGAGGTTTTTTGAGGAGACATTTTGATATTGTTTTTAAAAGCATATATACTTGAGTCTATCCTTTTTATTGCTGGGTCCACCTCCAACTTGTTCCACAATGCTATCGAAGAAGGTATACAAGATTGCCTACTTATTTCTGTTCTGCAGTAAGTGGTTGCTACATTAACTGAATTTCTTAATTGATAAACAGAAGTGATGCGAATCAAAGGAGGTATCAAGTCGCTTATACAGGACGGGATCATATTATTTGTAGCTTTGTACATGCATCTAAGTTTATGTTGCTTTCGCCTTTCTTTGAGAGAAACCATTGCAATTGAGCTAAAATGAATTAGTATAGAATGAAATATACATTATAGAAGTATACCCCATTGTCTCTCTCCGGTTGTTCACTGTCAAATTACCAACATATATCAGTAATTCATATTACTTTTTATCGCCATTATATGAAACGTGACGGAGTATTAAGTGTTACCCCTGTCTGTCCGTTCATTCATCTTCGTTAAAACTGGTTTAATTAATATTTTTAATGAATGGTGAAGGAGTGGATTGCCTCTGTATGTCTATCCCTTTGTCCTTGTTTAAAACTGGTTTTCAATCAATAACTAATGAAGAGGTCAATATATATTTGTAATTAATATTCATTTTGGCAGGTTAAATATTTGTCATCTTGGTCAAATTTTACATGAGTTAATATTCCTTTTCTACATAGGTTTCTGTAATTTATTGGTTTCCGATCAACAACTTGCTCAATTGTTTCAATAGATTCTTTCTAGTTATATCAGCAATGGGGGAACCATATATGTAAGCTGTTGTTCTTATCTGATGATATGCAAATGCCAACTGATAACATGTTATTTCTCAAGAACAAGACTTAAATTGAACAAATTTTTAATTTAAATGTATGAATATGCGAGCCAGTGCTGTGTTTCCTCTTATAGCTACAACAGTAGAACATGTTTTATGATCATATCTATTGTGTAACTACTTGTCTTAATTTTATTTTATTTCACATTTTAACAGTTTTGTATAAATAGCATAATCATCCAAATATTATTCATCTGTATTCATACATTCCTGTTTCTTTAATATTATCAATATTAGGTGGATTACTTGGTATAGTTAAGAACTTGAAATAAATGACAATTAGATTTAAAAGTACTGATGTCATAAGCTGTTTACTTACAACCTTTTAGATAAAATAATGTACATTTGATGTGTGGTGTTCATCTCCAAAGTGCAAGATAACAAGCTTTACTGTATGAAAAGAACTCCAGCTCCAAGTCCTAGTTGGGGTCCTGAAACTCTTATACAAGCTAAAAATTCCATTTTGTTGGTCAAAAACATGACTGTGTAAAAGATTAAGTTAACACTATGCCAATCTGTACTAACCAACAATGAAAGTCGTCATGGCAGCTTAACACAGGAAATGAATATAATGTCATATGGGATAGAATGGTATGGTCTTTAAAGACTTGATGATGTTGATATAAACTAGTAAAGTTATTAGCTGATTACACATATTGCCTGTTGACCAGAAAATGGGCCGTATAGGTTAACATCAGCGTCAGAAAATAAAGTTAAAACTATTCATATACATGTCTTATTTTCTAATATTGGTTTATGTTTCAAGTATATATAATTTTAATAATGTAAACCAATCAAAGAAGTGATAACATTTTTCTTAAATTATTTAAAATATTTTTATGTTTTCCAAGGTTGGTGCACAGTGACATTACAGATTCATGACAAATACATTTTGAATATAACGATTTGTACAACTAACAATTGTATTTGTCTTGTCGCCTGGTTTCATAGTTTATGTTTAAAGACTTGTTTTTTGTTAACTATTAGATATGTACATATGGTTATTCTCTGAAAGTAAGATGTGTAAAATAAACATTTTGTTTATTTAACCATAACATCAATTAATAATAATATAAGTATGTGTTTATGTACATTTTAATCAAAATTAACATTAAACATATATTACTCACTAGTGTGACCGCTAAGATCATTTACGCTAGAAATCTTACCTTGGTACTGTTCATTGGGAACGTTTTCGACGACCACTTCAGTCAGAAACCTAAGAATACCCGTTCGAAAGTGTAACATGCCATTTCTCAATTTTGATTGCAAAATAAAAACATTACAAGATCATTTTTGTTATTTAAGTTCATGTATATTTTACCTGTTGAAGATCGTTCAAGTTGCGATGACAAGTTTTGAATTAGTTTATCGGGAAAGGTTCATTTTATTACAATCTAACCAATTTCATTAACTGTTAATTTATTATTTTGATTTAGCCACAAATAAGTAATAAACGTAGAATACAGAAGATTCTTGATACAAAGTATATATTTAAATGGAATTGTATGACTGAATCATGTGCCGGTGAGAAATAAGATGTTATTTCTTTAAATGAATGAGTTAATACCGTAATATAATAATACAAGATTTTAAAACAATATCAAATGGGTAATCCTCAAGTTCAACATATAGCATGTATCTTGGAAGGAAAAAAATGTGTCAATATTAAAACTATGATTACGAATGGGGAAGCCATGAGTTCATAGGGGTAAGAGAGATACACACGAGTAAAAGCAACGGTTAGTTGCTTATGTCGTATACTCAACAGAACAATTAAATTGGGTAGGAACACGTGTACATGCTGAATTTAAGAAATGCAAAAGAAAATTAGAAGTGATATAAAATTACTAGAACAAGAAGCGAAACATCTTAAATCAAATGTCTTTCTGAAAACTATTGTGTTGCATGTCTGAAACATTTCTTTGTTTGTTATGGTTCGCCACCAGACTTCTGGCAAACAAAACATTGCCAAAATGGGACAAAAATTAGAATAAGAAGGGCCGACATAGCTTGCATTGATAGAAGACTTCGAAAGGAAACAATCACTAAAACACAATATCAAGCTGATTGAAACAAATGTGAAGCAATCCATTGTGCATCCAAAGTTTCAAATACGAAAGATGTTACATATAAGTGGAATGCTACGAGAAGAAATTAAATGAAGCTGCAAGAAACGATGACAGTCGCACATACCTCTGCATATTTAAAAATTCTTGGTGCACAATTTGTCGGTGGAACTAAAGTTGTACGGTCACTAAATAAAGTTCAAGAAAAACTAATGTGCAAAGACTTACGACAAAGATCTCAAATATAGAATAGACATTTCTGTCATTCAAGATTAACAGAGTGTGGTTCAAGAGCTAAATGATCTGATCGTATACACAAACTGTTGTGGAATAGATGGCTCATGTCGGAATAAACTACACACTTTGTACACGCATGCACATCTCTCTGTGAGCAGAAATGGTCAGTTGGGTACCATCTTCTCTTTTGCTTGACTAACGCCCATTTCTAACATTGTCATGCTTCTTCATGAGTCCAAATTCTGTTCTGCACAGTATGCACTCCATGTTCCTGGTACTGAAGTCAATTTATATCTGCAAAATCATTAGATATACGTCCATAAACATCGTTGTTTGGAAAGAGCACTACTACACATTTCATGAAAGGATTGTGTTACGCATTGACCATATAACAAAAACGGAATCTAAATCCTATTATTTGGAATAATCTTCCAAATCACCTGAAACAACTAAATTCTCTTAATTCATTTCATAACGATTGGCAATGTGTTAAATGAATGAAATCAAATTAGTTACATCTAAATGTTAAATATGTTTTCAGATCACCTAGTCATAAACTTATAATGTGCGCATCGTATGTGAGTCTGTGAATGTGCGTGCATGTGTGCGAGTGTGTGTGCATGCATGTGTGTAACTTTCTTAAGATATTATTTTCTTTCATCGTTGATGTATTTATGTGTGACAGTTTATACACTAACTGTGTATAACAGTTTTTACATTCCATGTTTTACATCTTAAATTGTTTGTATATCTAATATATATGTATTGAAATAATAGAAAAGAACGGAACATATATTTTATTTGACTTATACATAGTACATCGTCATATCTATACACATGTTAACAACTATGTTTAGATGATGTCACGTGGAAACACACACACACACACACGTAAATGTAAATAATAGAGGGCCTCATAGAATATTAGTTTGTTACTAAATGTGTTACCCTCTGTTATTAAATTAAATTATTATGATAATTATTATTAGTAGTAATAGTAAAATATTTATATTATTATTATTTTATTACAAGTATAAGTATTAGCAGTATTAGTAGTAGTAGCAGTAGTAGTAGCAGTAGTAGCAGTAGTAGTAGTAGAAGTAGTATTTAAAGTAAAGTAAAGTGTCTGTTAATTATAGTGTCACCTCTATTGAAAGGGCCAGTCACACTTTGCTTATGACACATCTTTATCTCCCGAAAGCTATCATTTCCAAGCGTCAGTCTGTTAGACATTTGGTACCACTCAGTTTATATAGCTGCTATATGAGTAACCGGCATCATTAGAAAAATCCAAGTGCTTTCATCGGGATTTGAACTTAGACCTCCCGCTTCCGAGGCAAACGCCTTGACCATGAAAGACGGTAGTAGCAGTAGTAGTAGTAGAAGTAGTAGTAGTAGTAGTAGTAATAGTAGTAGTAGTAGTAGTAGTAGTAGTAGTAGTAGAAGTAGTATTTAAAGTAAGGTAAAGTGTTTGTTAAGTATAGTGTCACCCCTATTGAAAAGGAGTCACACTGGGCTTATGACAAACCTTTATCCCCGTATAGCTAGCATTGCCAAGCGTCAGGATGTTAGATAATCGGTACCGCTCAATTTTAGTAGCTGCTGGGTGAGCAACCGGCCTAATCAGAAAATATCCAAGTGCTTCCACCGGGATTTGAACGTTAGACCTCCCGCTTCCGAGACGGACGCCTTGACCATTAGGCCACGAAATAGTGTATTAGTATTAGTAACAGTATAGGTAACAGAAGTTGTAGACGTTGTATTAGTAGTAGTAGTAGTAGTACTAGTAGTAGTAGTAGTAGAAGTAGTAGTAGTAGTAGTAGTAGTAGTAGAAGTAGTAGTAGTAGTAGTAGTAGTAGTAGTAGTAGTAGTAGTAGTAGTAGTAATAGTAGTAGCAGTATTATTATTATTATCATTATTATTATTATTAGTAGTAGTAGTAGTAGAAGTAGCAGTAGTAGTTGTAGAGGTAGTAGTAGTATTAGAAGTAGAAGAAGAAGTATTAATAGTAGTAACAGTAGTAATAGTAGTAGTAGTAGTAGTGGTGGTGGTTGTAGCAGTAGCAGTAGTAGTAGAAGTAGCCGTAGTAGTAGTATCAGGAGTTATGGTAGTAGTAGTAGTAGTAGTAGTAGTAGTAGTAGTAGTAGTAGTAGAAGAAGTAGCAGCAATAATACTAGTAGTAGTAATAGTAGTAGTAGCAGAAGCATTATGTAGACATGAAGAGAACAATATTAAAATATACATTCTTAATTGCACAATACATTGTCAAAATGTAATCGTGCTAGCCTTATTAAATTTCAATATACATAGATTAGAACATTATTAGAATTCGCCTGTCAAGTACGATTGTAACATAATATTTGTTAACAATAACTGCGTCTATTTTACTGAATTGATGCAACACGAGTTATCGTCCTCAAATGTTAAAATCTGTATTGGAAGATCACACAAATGTTAAATACTAAACTCAATTATTATCAGTTTTTCAGTAAATAGTATATGATTATACAGGATATCTTTTTTGCGCCGTGAATGCTTCTTTCTGTACACAGGACCGGCTGATCATTATACTAGCCGATAGCTGACATACTTCTACAGCATACTCGTTGAATAAGGCAGTATGGACATGACCTCTCTGGGAATCGAACATATGATATCTTGATTTCGGTGAATTCATGCTAATAACACGACATTACAACTCCTAACATCCCATTGACATAAGAAACGAACCCATAATATTTCGCTTGAATAAACCTAGTTCTGGTCCAGCGTAGACTAAATATTTTACCAGATTGGCCAAAGTGACAGATTCAGTCTTGTCACTTGACAATCATACGATACACGTGGATGCGCCGTTAAGATTATTTACTTATTTATTTCTCCTCCGTCGATTGTTGACTATTGGTATTTCTTCTATTTTTTTGTTTCCTTATGCCCTGTGTAGTCTCTGTATTTATGATAGTCTTATGTGTCTTTTCAGATTTTAATATAACAACTAAGATCCATTAAACCATCAATAAACCAGTCCTATCTTCTTTTTTAATATACCACACCTAAACCATTTGTTCCAGAGAGTATATTTTATTTATTATAGTTGTGTCGTTTAGTCACTTAACAGTTTGTAAACAATACGGCTATTTGTGTGTTGTTTACGTTTTCAAATACAAAACCACCTGAACGAGGAAGAAAATAAAACGATATTATACACATTTTGACTTTTATGTAGAATGTTATATATTTGTGTGTTTTAAGCTTTATAATGCCTGCTTAAAGTAATAAAGGTAATATCACAAAGTGCGGCGTGTGGAATTCTGTAAATAAATTGATTTTGTACATTGGTATAAGTATGTGAAATAACAATGTCGAAACCGGTAAGAAATTATTCAGTTTTAAACACTTAAGATATATACAACGTACAAGTTGCATCCATAGATATAACCACTTTGTATCTGTAGTACAATACAATGTTTGTTTATTTTAAAGTCAGGTAGCAGTAATTCATGTAGTACCGACATCAGGTTATTGTAGGTTCGTATTTGTAGTACAGTACAATGTTTGTTTATTTTAAAGTCAGGTAGTTGTAATGCATGTAGTACCGACATCAAGTTATTGCAGCAGGTTCGTATGTGTATTAAATAACCGAAGTATTTCCGATAATCAATAACTGAATCAAATAACATTGGTTATGATAATCTTGAATTAACAAATGAATATAATGCTTTTGGAAGTAAGAACAGAAAAGTATCCTTTTCTTGGAGATGGTATAATTGAGTTACATCCGAACGCGTTGGTTGCCTAAATCTGAATGTTTTATATATATACTATAGACATAAAGTATTATAACTGCTGTTATAGAAATTATGATACACAGTTGATCTGTTAAGATCGGCCTACCATGAATAGAACTATACAGTAGAGATAAAAATTACGGAACAGATGTACAGACATACGCACGGTAAGACCTAAAGCTACATAATAACGACAGACATTAGATGATATTAACGAAATATTTAACTTGATAAAAAAAAATAATATAGAATACTAAGTATTTAAATTTAGATACAAAATGTATAAATCAGAAACAGCCTTGATACAACAGTTTAAATTTCCGGACGACCATTTTCTCATTCAAATGACGTTTAAATCATAATGTTTTAAATACTGTTTAAATGTTTGTATGCATGTTGAAAATATTTTTACCCAATAAACAACAGTATATGAATTTGTTTACAGTTGTCTTTTTATGTCTTGCTATAGTTTCATTTGTATATTATTTAGTTTGCTTTGCCATGTGTTGTTAAAATGCGAATAAAACATAACATATAATCAAACATGTTACTATATTGTGAGAAAATATCTGAATATGACGATGCTAACTATCTTTGACCAGATATTGATTTGAAACATTGTGCAAACATGTAATAGATAAAACAAATCTTACTCAAAAACAACATTTATCCTGTATTTAACTACGCTAGCAACATCAATCTTACAGGCGAATGTCGAGTTGAAAATATCATCTAAACGGAATTGTTGTGTGAAAACAGTTTATTTTAAGTCTCCCTCACAGTGTACTCTCTGTCATTTGTAGAGGTAGTAATACTCGTATTTATAGTTTGTACTAATTTATCTAAGATCAGTTGCAAAGCAAACAAAGATATTTATGAATTGCTCTTGAGTCAATTGCCTGGGTAGAACCATTACTAAGTGTTATATTTGATGGGTCATTTGCTCCAAAAATTGACATGTGCGGCTTGTAAACGTTGTACACTACGTTATCACATGTTGTAATTAAAGGGAAGCTCATAACACTAATTCAAGAGAAAAACTGTCTACATGGACCGGAATATAATTTGTTTTATACATTAGTCTTATTCACAACGTTTGTCGATGATGGAGTGATGTTTAATTGGGTGCAACTGTAACACAGACCCCTATTGCTAATTTTGTTTATACATGTTTTTGTTTTGTACCTATTATGATTATGATTTTATTTTATCCAAAAAGTCCAAGGCAACCAAAGCGTTAGCGGTCGTAAACCGTTCTTGATCTAATTTGACCATGTTTTAATGAATGCTTTGTGGTGATTTTGTATTTTTTGTAGTATTAAATCGTGAGTGTTTTTGCCATTGTTTTCCATTAATCAATGGTGAAAGATATGATTAAAATGAAAAAGACAATGACAATGTGAAATTGCAACCATCCGTCCACCTCCACTCATATACATACACACATTCATACACACACATGCACACACTCATGTTTACTTTCAATGGAAGTTAATGTGCTCGTATCAAGGTTGTTTGTTGACTACATTTATTACATAATATCGTAATTATTGTAAAAAAATAAACCCATAATCGATCTGAATCTAATATACGCAGCTGCAGATGTTTGCCTATCATGTTAATAAGGAAACAGTTTGTATGACAGCTGCACCTGATCTAAATCGATAAAAGCGACACTTTCTATTTCAGATTGGACTTGAGATATTTACGGTGTTTCTGCTCATAATAATACACTTAACTGTAGAAGGTATGTCATCATAATACCGTTTCATAAAAATATTACGTCAGTTTCTCTCATGCAAAATGTTATTTCATAGGAAAAGCATTTTCTTATATATTTAGATATATATTTCTTTAATTACTTATCTACTTATCAGTAAAAGTATATGAAAGAAATCTTATTATACCCGATTACAAGGACGCATATAGATTTTGCGTGAATACGCGAGCATTCACGAAATTCAATCAGTTGCCTTTCCTTCTCTATATAATTCCTGATAACACTGTTTGTTTATATTGTTACTGGTGGAATAATTATCTCAGAATGTTTATTAAAATATAATTAAATAAAACCTAAAAACGATAATTACATGTTGTTTAATACATTTCGATTTTTCTTATTCTCATTTGATCTCACTAAACAATCGGGCGCCGTGAGCTAATTGAAGAAATGAGAATATTTTTATAATTGATTATCTTACAGTAAATATTACATGCCTATCAAACACATGCCTAGCCTGCAATTCTACAACTTACTGCACAAAATGTAAGGACGGTTACTTTAACGGTCAGTTTGACAAAAAAGTATATTCTAACTGTAGTCTACATTGTAATCCATCGTATAAAGGGTGTATGTCATACTCTTTTTGCACTGAATGTAATCCGGGTTACTTTTACAATGTGTTCAAAGACTGTAGGTTAAAGTGTTCAAAAGGTTGTATATATGAAACATGTAATGATTCCGGCGGTAGCTGCTCTTGTAAATCAGGATACGCTGGAAACAACTGCTCGATTCTCATTTAATATCACTAAATAATCGGGCCCCGTTACCAAATTGATGAAATGAGAGTATTTTTTTACTTGATTATCTTCCAGTAAATACGGATATTGGATGTCCAGACACATGCGCAGCCTGCAATTCTACTACTTTCTGCACAGCATGTATTGACGGTTTCTTCAACGGAAAACGTGACAATATATACCATACTGACTGTAGTCTACACTGTCGACTTTCTTGTAAAGGCTGTACGTCATTCTCTATTTGTACCGAGTGTCAACACGGTTTATATGATCAAAATTATGGATATCATTGCACAAATAATTGCTCTAACGGTTGTATGAATGGTACTTGTAACAAGTCAAACGGTAGTTGCACGTGCAAGCCGGGATACACTAGAAACAATTGTTCCGTGTGCGACGATGGACTATATGGATCTAACTGTTCATTACCATGTTCTGCTGGGTGTAATGACAAGTGTAACCGAGCAGATGGTTCATGTTCCTGTAAAAGTGGATACACCGGAACAAAGTGTGAAAGCTGTGTTAATGGACGTTATGGATTAGATTGTTCACAAAAGTGTTCTATTGGATGCACTCATGCCTCGTGTAATAAAACCGATGGTTCGTGTGTCTGTTTACATGGGTTTGCCGGCGATATGTGTGATAGTTGTATCGAAGGACTTTATGGAAATAATTGTTCTTTTTATTGTTCCCATGGTTGTAACGGTATGTGTAACGGTACGGACGGTTCGTGTTCCTGTAGGGAAGGTTTTACAGGTGCAAGGTGTTACGCTTGTGCTGATGGTATGATGTATGGACTAGACTGTACATTGAGTTGTTCCACGGGCTGTGTAAGTGATGCATGTGACTACAAAGATGGGTCGTGCTCTTGTAAATACAGATATACTGGTAAGACCTGTGATCGCTGCGTAGACGGTCTTTACGGGTTAGACTGTTTATTTAATTGCTCCACTGGGTGCACTGACGGTTTATGTAACATGTCAAATGGAACATGTGTCTGTAAAAATGGCTTTATTGGTGAAATGTGTAACAATTGTGCCGATGGAGTTTATGGACAAGACTGTTCGTTGAACTGTTCCACTGGGTGTAACAACTCCATGTGTAACACATCTGACGGTTCATGTTCCTGTAAATATGGATTTTCTGGTGATAGTTGCGACCGTTGTGTCACTGGTCATTATGGACAAGATTGTTTATTAATTTGTTCTTTAGGATGCACCGAGGGGACCTGTAATCAATCTGATGGCTCATGTGCCTGTAATGATGGATTTACTGGAAGTAACTGTTCATCAAAATGCTCACCCACATGCTTTAACGGCACGTGTAACAAATTAGATGGAAGGTGTGACGCATGTATGGAGCAATATTATGGAGTTAATTGTGAACATAGATGCCCCCGCAACTGCACTGATAACAGCTGCGATGAAGACACAGGCAATTGTACAAATGGTTGTGTAAATGGACAGTATGGCCAACAATGTGAAGATATCTGCCCTCCAAATTGTTTCACGTGCAGCAGAGAGGATCAATGTAGTGGATGTAAAACGGGATTTTATGGACAAATCTGTGGCAAAACATGTCCAAAATCCTGTGTCAATAGCACCTGTAACATTGACAGCGGTTCGTGTTCACGAGGATGCATAATAAACAAGTATGGGCATTTCTGTAACCAGACTTGCAGATCGCATTGTTTAGCTAAAGATGATAAACTCTCTACAACATGTTATCATACTAACGGCACGTGTATTGATGGATGTGAATCTGGTTTCTACGGTTACAAGTGTAACTCGTATTGCAGTGAGACTTGTAGGAATGACACATGTGAAAGACTAACTGGTAATTGTCTGGTAGGATGTATTGGTGACTACACGGGATCAAATTGTTCTGAAGGTAAGTCTTTTCACAAATCAGTTTGCTTGCAATGTGAAATGTTTATAAATAGGTTTATTTTCTAAATACAACGGTCGTTATAAGTTTTCTTGTAGTTTTTTATGCTGTTATTGCAATCGTCACTTTTCTTCATTACGCAATTACTGTTAATAAGTAGTGTCAATATATGTCTTTTAAATGTATTATTGTGTAAAAATACAAAGCAAACAATTTGAAATTTCAGAGAAGCCATTTGACGGTGGAATTTCTAAAGACGGAAACGTTAGTGGCAGAGCTATAGCGGGTGGAGTTGTTGGCGTTTTCGCCACAGCCGCCATTATAGTAGTGTTGGTGTTTCTATGGAGACGACGGTAATTTGTGTCAATCTGTTAATGTTAGTTTTGTATATTAACTTTATGATATAGTACAACAGTACTTGCCCCAGACCACTCATATCAAAATGGTATATGTATAATCTTAATTAATATGTTACTTGTATTAAACATAGGATATGTCACTTCGGTACATGTTTTGTGACCGAAATTCAACCTACTATATACAGTCAATGTAGGCAAGCTGTCATTACGAAAATAAAATGTATTTGTATTAAGGATAAAGTAACGGGACATGGGAATATGAAGTATATCAAACGATATACTATTTTTAACAATAGTATATGCCTTGAAACGGACGCTCAACGTACAAAGTACATTTAATGTAGACATATACCGTCTTGATGAGAGACATTGTGTTTGCATTCTTAGTGAACCTGTTCAAGCAAACAATAAAATTTGACAAATACATTTGTAAGTACTGCCAAAAAAAATAAATCATGTTATCAGGAAATACATCACGATATATCAAATCAAATATTTATTCATTTAGAGTAAACACAATAAATATTATCTACTGCTGTCAGTTACAGACAAACTGTCATTAAACTCAAGAAGGACTACGCAGATGATGTTGGACGTAACAACAATAAACCACGTGGTAGTTTGAATAAAACTGTATCGTTAATGTGTGAGTTTTATGAAAAAATTTTATTACTATTTCTATAAAGATATGAATGTCATTCATATCGCCTGACTAATCTTAAACAACAGTTTTATTTTTGTTAATGAGATTTAACATAATATTCATTACAATGCCTTTATTTATGACGTCATGTTTATACTGTAACTTATTAAGGTACAGATTATCTCAGTTGTACACATGGATCTGATTTGAATCTGCAAGTAGTTTGTAATATTTCTCATGTATAAACTGTAACATTATTCTGCATGACTGTACGTCACTTCAGATGTTGGCAAACATAATAATTTTTACAATTTAAACAACAAATCATGTTTAAAACTGTGACTTTCGGACTAAATGGCGATGAGTTTTTACCTAGGCCTTAAAAGAACGAAGGCAGTGAATACTTATCCGTCTTCTTAAACCCTTAATTATTATCCATTGCTGATCTGGCTCTTGGAACGTCACCAGGATGTGTCATAAACCTTGACATATTTTGTTTTGCATTATACACATCATGAAAATGATTACGTACTCGTATTTGTTATAGAAAAGTCTAGCGCAGTAACGTTAGTTTGAACTGTTTCGCATCATGAAAATGATTACGTACTCGTATTTGTTATAGAAAAGTCTAGCGCGGCAACGTTAGTTTGAAATGTTTCGCATCATGAAAATGATAACGTTCTCGTATTTGTTATAGAATAGTCTAGCGCGGCAACGTTAGTTTGAACTGTTTCGCATCCTGAAAATGATTACGTACTCGTATTTGTAATAGATTAGTCTAGTGCGGTAACATAAGATTAAACTGTTTCGCATCATGAAGATGATTATGTACTCGTATTTGTTATAGAATTGTCTAGCGCGGTAACGTTAGTTTAATCTGTTTTATATCATGAAAATGATTACGTACTCGTATTTGTTATAGAATAGTGTTGCGCGGCAACGTTAGTTTGAACTGTTTCGCATCATGAAAATGATAACGTACTCGTATTTGTTATAGAATAGTCTAGCGCGGTAACGATAGTTTAAACTGTTTCGCATCATGAAGATGATTACGTACTCGTATTTGTTATAGAATAGTCTAGCGCGGCAACGTTAGTTTGAACTGTTTTATATCATGAAAATGATTACGTACTCGTATTTGTTATAGAATAGTGTTGCGCGGCAACGTTAGTTTGAACTTTTTCGCATCATGAAAATGATAACGTACTCGTATTTGTTATAGAATAGTCTAGCGCGGTAACGATAGTTTAAACTGTTTCGCATCATGAAGATGATTACGTACTCGTATTTGTTATAGAATAGTCTAGCGCGGCAACGTTAGTTTGAACTGTTTTATATCATGAAGATGATTACGTACTCGTATTTGTTATAAAATAGTCTAGCGCGGCAACGTTAGTTTGAACTGTTTTATATCATGAAAATGATTACGTACTCGTATTTGTTATAGAAAAATGTTGCGCGGCAACGTTAGTTTAAACTGATTTAGATCATAAAAATGATTACGTTCTCGTATTTGTTATAGAATAGTCTAGCGTGGTAATATTAGTTTAAACTGTTTTATATCATAAAAATGATTACGTACTCGTATTTGTTATAGAATAGTCTAGCGCGGCAACTTTAGTTTGAACTGTTTTATATCATGAAAATGATTACGTACTCGTATGTGTTATAGAATAGTGTTGCGCGGCAACGTTAGTTTAAACTGTTGTTTTATATCATGAAAATGATTACGTACTCGTATTTGTTATAGAATAGTCTAGCGCGGTAACGTTAGTTTGAACTGTTTTATATCATGAAAATGATTACGTACTCGTATTTGTTATAGAAAAGTGTTGCACGGCAACTTTAGTTTGAACTGTTTCATTTATGATGTAACGACGGGGAAAGAGACAAGTATGGTGTAACCGTAATCAGATTAAAGCTCCTGATTGGAGGTTTTGTTACTGAACATTTTTGTAACTGAACATTTTGTAATTTGTTCTGTATATTTCGTACATGTATTATTCTTAATACGTTTTATATACTATTTTGTAGCGGATACTTCATTCAAATGATCCGTCTTCTACTGGTCAAATATCTGCTTTGTCTATTGTTATTGTGATCCTTTTAAACTAGACAGACCTTTCCACACCTTGAACATTAATGTATAAGACGCAACACTATAAAATGGTTACTGTATGGCATAAGAAGATGGGTGTATATGCTCTTATGCTCCTGTCTTCAATATATTTATAGACAATCAAAACTTTACTGTAGTTAACGTTAGAATATTTCGAGTTATAGCAATAAGAGCATTAATCACAATGTACCAAAATTGACAAGATTTGTAAAACTTATTTAAACTCACATTTGCACCAAATACCTCTGCACGTGTTCAATTAGTCCAGAACGGTGTTTGTGATCTTCATTTAGTACCAGACGAAGTATCTGAAGCCAACGTAATGCAAATCCACCGAAATCCTGTGAGACCTCCACAACAGTTGCCCACGTATGTACATTATGTCACGTCAACCGTGGTAATAGAGGAGAATAAACCGGATACCAAAAAGATTCAAAGACCGCAGTATGATACAGTACATTACAGCGTAGAGAGAAGAAAGAAGGTTGAAAAGCTTGCTGAATACGTTGCCAAGAAAAACACCTCAGACTTTGAAGAAGAATTTCAAGTAATTTATTGATATTTTCACTACACTGAATTTATTTTACAGTTTTGTTTTCGGCTGTTATTACGTTATAAGTACTGTGACAAATATCAACATAAGTTGTACGGAGATGGATAAATGGAAAATAATGTTTTTGGAATCGGTTTTGATTTGCATCTGTAACACAAGTAATATGTATTTATAATACTTTAACATTGATTTATGCACATGGAATATTTAATGGTGATTGAATGATTATGGTTTTCCTTTCTACTCAATTGATTTATTTGATAACATTTGCTCAAATAATTTGTTCCCGATTAGAAATGAATTTGCTAAGGTTGTCCTTTAATTGTTACGTCTGCAATAGGGAGTAGATAGAGTAGAGTTTTAGATACCAATATAGTTAAATAATCAACAACAGTGTGTGATTATAAAACCAATTATAATCAAATTATTACAAAAAGTAGAAAGTAAAAGTAAGCCTGTTAAATAAATGTTACAGTTATGTATAGCAGGCATTAAGGTCTCATTATAGAATATACAAGTTATAATCATTTACAATAATTAAACAACAAATCATTATACTATGTCACTCTTTAAAGAGTTGCAAGAGAGTGAGAGATATCTTTCTGTCATAAAAGCATACGTTTTAATATTCTATACAGTGAAATATATTATACATATTATATATATTTATATATACTCAAACGCAACAGAAAGTGTCCACATTTATATTTTTGATTTTCTGAAAATCCAATTATGGAATACTATCATGTGTGGTATCAATTGTTAGCTTATTCAATTAACTTTCAACTTTCTAACCAATATGTTTATTTTATTGTTTTGAATTTGGATAAAACGTACGACGCGTCTACGTGGATTATGGGTCAAAATAAGAAATACACAAATTAACAAAGAGATGTTTTCTTCTGTAGATTCACTATAATTTGTTGCAAAAGTATGTAAATGTTGCATTAATATCTGTTATGACCGCCATTCTGTCTAATAACTTCTAAAATATGTCGCCGCATGGAATGCACGTAACGGTGTACCTCTGCCCAGCATCATTAAGACGTCAATACGCTAACGTTCTGATAGTTGTGGCATATTCGCTGTTATAAATTTTTAAAAATCTGCAGTAATATTCGCACTATACATGTGTTAAAGAATGTAGAGAAAACACGTTTGGCCACTTGTACTTATGTATACATGTTCCACGTGAAATTCCTGCAAAATCGCAATTAGGGCTATTACGTAATAACTAGTCATATTTTGACGGTTTTTACGTTGTTGCTATAAACCGTTACAACCGATATTCTTATGTTCTAAATTTGACAACTTTATTCTTTGAAGAATTGAAATAATCAAAAAATAAGAAGTGCACACTTTCTTTTCCGTTTCAGTATATATTTATCATATATATATCTGACAGTTATTAAAAACTTGTTTTAGATCTAATGGTTTGATCAAATATTTACTAACCATTTATTCATGTTCCTTTCAGGAATTACCGGATGGTCTCATAAAGCCGTATGCTGAATCTCAAAAACCAGAAAACATGGCGAAAAATAGATACCGACGTATTTACCCCTGTATGTGGTTAGCCGATTTATTTTATTAAAAATTTGCAACAAAACATTACAGACAGAATAAGGAAAACATATAGTTTGCATATTTCGCACTAGAACTTGGCATTAACTGTGTATTTAACTAAAACTGATCAACGAGAATTATCTCATGAATACGCGTATATTCTTCAACATTTTTTTTCAAATGCAGTTTTCCTACTGAAACTAACTAAATCTAAACGGTTTAAAATCATATTGAGGTAAAAACAGTGACAAAACATGAACAATTGTTTTAAAAAAAGCGTTCGCTACTTTAACATTGGATTTATTCCACTAATGCATGAAAATGATCAAGATGCTTTAGTTATATGAAAATTATCCATTTTGTTTTAGATGATGAATATAGAGTGAAGCTGACTGAACCAGGTACAGACTATATCAATGCCAGTTATATCGATGTAAGTTTCATTCACTAGTACCCGGCTATTAAATGGATGTGTTAACTGATAATGTAGTGCTTTTCGCCATTTTATTATCTATTATAATAGTTTCCTACATCAACTTGATTTAGTTTGATATATCAGTTCAGTCTACTATTTTCAAAATATTATCATTGCATTCTTTTTCACACTTCCTAAAGTCGGATTTTGCAAAACCGATATTTACATATATATTTTTCAGGGATTTAATCAACCAAAGGCGTATATTGCGTGTCAAGGTATGGACATTACTTTTTCGCATCTATTTTAGGCTACGAATAAATACGAAAGACCATTTCACTTTCTATATAACTACACATAAAACTAAATTAAAAGAGTATGCTGACGTTCATGTGTTAAACTGAATGACTATCTCATGAATAAGATAAACTTCTGTCTCGAATATAAATGAACCTCGCCAGCTTTAAGCATTTCGTTAACTTTTGTACCACGCATGTGAATAGAAACAATGTTTAAGAATGATATAATGTACGGCAGGCGCATAGAATTGCTGTTTTAACGGCAATAGATAATGTCATTATGATATTGTTAGTTTAATCAGTGTTTGTATATTCGTAGTTGCGAACAGTTGTCTATTTCATCTCCGAAATCATTCGGACACATCTGTATCGGTTTACACATACCCGCTATTTTTGTTAGAAACATTCCTAGAGGTTTGATAAACATATTGTTCTCCTGCTGTATTACTGTATGTGTCAGTATAATGTAAATCATAGGGTACATGTAATATTTGTGAAACAATTATCCCTATATACATATCATACACTGTAAACGTGAATCTGAAATAATGCCTAAAATCGAAAATTCCGTTGTTGGGATTTCAATTATATCAATTTATGAAATAAATTCATTTCGTTTCACTATATTTCCATGCTCCAACGAGTTTTTATGTCTCTCTTTTATATAGCGTGTGGGTAGTCATGAATTCTTCACTGGATCCTACTCATATAGAGCAAACAGTTCTTGTATGTATATTGCCCCTCCAGTTCAGATGTGTTGTATGTGAAACCGTAGTATATAAGTCACGGTTAACATCAATTCTATTGGGTTGGTAGAATCCTTGATATTGTATCTGTGGTTTGCATTGTAGCTAGGCGCGCTCGCAGTAGTCTGGTCCGTACATTTATGTCTGGTTGTTCACAAATAATTTTCTCCATATGTAAAAATATTTATCTACATTGATAATGGTTGTGCTGTTGTGGTAGTGAGTCCTGTAAACGTACTTCCTGTGGAAAATATTTTCATTTTTATTTTGTAACTGATAAACATAGATTGAGATCGACCACCAATGATATGACATTAAACGGTTTGATATCGTCAGAGAGTCGTGCATTGTGTTTCTGTGAGAAGTATACAGACGATATAGTAAATTATATAGATCTATTGCGTAACGGAATAAGACTAATTATTATATGATTTCACTTCTTTTGTTAGTTTACATTTGACTTATTATGTTTATGATTACTGATATGTGAATGTGTTCATGTTATTGTGTTGGTGGTGTTCATTGAATGTTACGTTTCCTGTTGGATTGATTAGTTTTAATTATTTGAGGAAACTTGATACCGGTATGATTGTACAATAACAGGTCCCACAACAGATCATTTTGTTTTGTTCTGGCGAATGGTGTGGCAAGAGAACGTGGAGCAAATCGTCATGGTTACAAAGCTCGAGGAAGATGGGGTAGTATAGCTTAAACATTTAAAAATAATATGTCTTATAAAGTAATAAAATTATGTTCAATGGTGAAGGCATTTAATTCCAGCTAGCAATGCACTGAACAATGAGTTTCAAACGTTTAAAACAATTGTAGATGACGATGAATAATGAACTTATAAACTATCATATCAACAACTAATTAATATATGTAATTTGTTTTCTTGCAGGTTAATAAATGTCACAAATACTGGCCTGGTGACGGAGAGAGTGTGTATTATGGTGACGTCATGGTCACGTGTCATAGTGACGACAGGTATGCAGATTACACTGCGAGAAGTTTTACAGTGTACAAGGTATAACCAAAGACAATGTTGATTTGAAGTAGACGAGTTGACAATACCTGTGTGTTAAATTCAGACATTTTAGAAACTCCAAAAACTGAAAATACATAGTTTACCGAAAAGTCATTCATACATTTCATTAAACTTGTCTTGAAGATTTGCACATGTCCATCAGTCAATCTCAATGAACTCAAAGAATCTAGTAAAACCACGTAGCTTGACAAAGTTTTGAAAAAAACGGTAAGTGATTAATGAATGGAAGGGAAATAAAACGGACGAAAAGCGCATGTTGTTTATAGATTTATTAATTTTAATTAAAAATGAATTGCAGGATACCGTCAGTAGACCTCTGCATCACATCCATTTCACGGCTTGGCCAGACAAAGGCGTTCCGGATGACATAACGAGTCTGATTGAATTCAGACAGAAGGTCAATAGCACTCAAATGACCCTTAACGCGCCAACCATTGTGCATTGCAGGTAGTTTATTGACTCATAAAACTAGATAATATATTTCACTAGAAATAATAGATTTAACCGAGCGTATTGATAACAAGAAACTTTGCAGGAATATATTATAAAATTGTTATATTTAAGTAACCGGTAGTTCTACTTTTGTTTTGAAAGAATGAAAGAATAAATCTGATGATAGCAATAATCTTTGGGAATAATAGCAGATTCGGTTTCATCAGGTTTGTTCATGAGGGGTATTGAAATGTGTAACACCCCCTTCTCACCCTTAACCACGCTTGCATATATTTTGGACTCAAATGGAAATGTAAATTTAGACGTTGACAATGCTTGTTATATTCTCTATATTCCTGTATGACACTTGTATATTTTCTTCAGAAACTATTGGTTTAATTTACTATGCTATTTAAATATATAACCGCGTATTAAGCACTGAGGAATCTAAAAGACCAAAATGTTTTGAGTATTTTTATCGATCTCGTTTCCATCCGCTAGTGCTGGAGTGGGAAGAACTGGGACGTACATTGCTCTAGATATTCTTACCAAACAAGGGGAGACGGCTCAGGCTGTGGATATATTCATGTGTGTGATGAACATGCGACAGAATAGACCGTACATGGTACAAACAGTGGTACGCATTTAACTCGGCATGGAGAAAACAGGGTTTGGTAGTATGTTGTAGCACGGTTTTATTGAGGCTCCAGACTTTCTTGCGTCTTTTTAGTATCGTGGGATATTGGTAGTTGACAATTGTAGCTCATTTCATATGCATGCATTTATTTCAAATGCACCTTTTAACCACTTAAGAGAAAGTAGTTCTTGATTATTTATGTATATGTCAGATAATAGTAACTTTTCAATGTGCGAAAAATATAAAATAATGACGTTCAAACGTGTTTGAGCCTTTACTTTTGATATTTGATGTCTGTAAAAAAATCTATTTAATGGAGCGAAGCGAAAACTGAAACTATTAGCACATCGCATAGCAACAATGAAAATAGTCCCTGAAGCAAACAAAAACGTTATCGACTTTCTGCTTGAAAAAATTAACCTGTCGTCAATATTGATTTCGAATCGACGTTCGATTCAGAAATGTTAAACATCAATACAGAAAATTTCTGTAATATACTGTAATAGGCTCTACGTCAATGTAGATTTAGATTGAAATCATCACTGATCTAAAAGTATAAATTCGTGAAGTATCTAGAACTCGCCTCTTTTGACAAACTAATCTAATCGTAGTGTATATTGAAGACAAGTAAACAAAACAAGGCAAATCGTAAAGGGTCTTTTTTCAACAAAGATAAGATTAAATCACCACTTAAAACGGTTTATTGTGTACATAAATTGAAGAATTTGTTTTAAGAAAAAATATATGAAAACAACCAGATGTCGCCCGCAGGATGTTGACAAATTTGAGAAACACGGTCTTAAAGTCGGCGTCTTCAAAAATCAGATCTTAAAAGTCGGCTCATTGGTTACTGAAGTCCCGGTTAGAAATGATGTATTAAGACTTTATACAAAAAATGTCTTTTAGAGAATTCATATAGATTTGGAAATACACACATATCTAATGGAAGTATTCTTCGCTACAGAATCAGACATATTGTATTAACTTTGAAATATGACAAGTTGACCATTCAAAACGACTCCTATACTATATTTTTATCGCAATAGTATTTTAATATAGAATAGAAACATGTATTTGAAATGCATCATTAATGCATCGTCCGATACCAGCGGGTGCCAATTTTATATACCATAATAGATGGAGAGTATCGCAACTAACACCTGGAAGTATTCAACGATGCATTGATGAACACAAATTTTGTTTTCAACACAGGATGAGATACCAATCCTGTACCACCCCATTTCATTCCTTGATTCATTTATTTCTGAGGAAAACACTGAAATGTATCTATGGTTTTTATATGAAGTAGCTACCATTTTTTAACAAGAATTGCTTCATAATTTGTCTATATGAGTATTTCCCAGTTGGCGACCCTATCAATCAATGGTGCATGAGTTTAGATCCCCATCCAGCCACAGTCTCCGTGATGATTGATATATACATTACGTCTAATTAACATTGGAAAGTTGTTAGTTACCTGCTGAGATGGAAGTAATCGTGTACTGGTTAACCTTCCAGGATCCCAAAAAAGAGCAGTTAGGTTATCTGATCGTCTTTTACCATAGAAGGCATAAAGATGACTCCTAATATTAAAACAAACAAGCAAATGGCGACTCTCGAGATTTTCTGTCCTTTGATATATAACCATGTGCCCTTCATGTTCATGCTGGACAAAAAAACACAATTCGTTCGCTTCACTGCTCGATGGCTGTCACTTAAATTGTAAGTTAAATTAAAACAGTAAACGTACAACTACATTATATTTGCGTTTTAGTAAGTGTTCTTTGATTGTCTGATCGACAGCATCGATAGCAAGATGTTTGGACATTCGTACTACTTTATATTTCCCACCATAATACAGGTTTTATGCATATAGTGAAAAAAACATAAAACGCGTAAAAGTAAATCACAATGAAGTTGTATATACTGTCTTGTGGCGACTATAACTTAACCAACTAGTTGATTTATTCATTAAATCTTGATAGTAAGGTTTTTAAATGTACCTTGATTCTCAATTGAACGTTGACTCTGATTATTTACTCATTCTGGTACTAACATTACAGGAACAATACGAGTATCTGCATCACGCAGTCGTCCATTCCTTGGTCACTGACTGTCAGACAATTCCGGCAGACAAGTTCCAGGAGTTTACAGCGGCGTTAGATTATGATGATGATATGGCACACATATTTGAGGTAAATATGTAATAGTATATACATATATATTGTGCAATTTACAGTATCATGTATCGTAGGAAACCATTTACATGTGTTAAAGGTGTTAATGGATCGCGCATATAAGGTAACAGATCGGATAGTGCAAGTGTAAACAATAAGCATAAAAAATTATAAACAAATAGGCAATGTTACGCACAATCGTCTTAAGCTAGTTGTAAACTATTCAGATCGGGTTAACTCTACTAAATTAATTCCATGTTTGACTTGTTGTTGTTGTTAATGATTATGATTTTGCTGTTGTTGTTGTTGTTGTTGTTGTTGTTGTTGTTGTTGTTGTTGTTGTTTATGACTTAAAACGATAACCGAGATAAAGGTTTAAAACGGTTTATTCGCGAATTTTAATAACATATATATAAGTAACCTTATCAGAATTAAGATCTACGTTTAAAAACTTAAAAACTAAATATTTAACTATAGCAATTGACAAGGTGGGCAAGTATTTTTATACGATTTTTTAGTAGGGTGATGTCTATTTTATCAGCATCAATATCAAAATATAGTCCCTTAAAACACATTTAAAATATAATCTAACAAATATATAAAAATAATTCAACAAAAACGCTGTTTTAAACTCGATATTTAGTGACATTCATTGATGTTAAAGCTAATTATAATAAAAGAGGAAGAAGGAGGAAGAAGACGACTTTTCTTTTATGAATGAAGTAAAAAATAAATATATTATATATATTAAAATACATCGATATCTTTAAATCATCTATTTTCTCATTACTATTATTATCATAATGTAAGTCAGTCACTCAGTCTATTTTAAACACAGTTTATTATGCTATTGTTTAATGTCTTACCTATATGCATACATTGTTTTATAGATAACATTGTTTCACTTTAACAACATCAATACAGCATCGTATGGTATATATAAATCATATGTTTGACACTTGCCTGTATAATAGCATTTTCTCATAATTGTTATAATGTAGAGTCTATTTTGAACACAGTGTGTCATGCTATTATTTAATATCTTACCTCTATGCATATATATTGTTTTATCAATAACTTTGTTTCTGTCAAGATATTGGGTGAGTATCTTGAACTTAAAATGGAATCTTCTGTAAGGCGACTGTGTCTTCACTGGATTAAGCCTCATGATAAGTAACCTTCAAACAAAAATAATAATAAAATGATTCTAATATATAGGCATAATAATCATACCAATCAACTATATACAGTATAATGATTCAAACCTTGTAGAGTTGAACTAACTGTTGTTCAACACTATTTTAATATTAAGACCAGCTGTTCAGACAACGTGTCTGGAGAGCATACGTTTGAGACTTGTTTAAAACTCAAACCAAAACTGTATGTCTGGAACACTGCTCAGTTCACGCATAACAGTACGATTATATGTTTGAAGACTGTTTCAAACCTAAGTCTTCAAACTAAGCTAAAGCGCTTGAAACAAAACCAAGTTTCAGCACGAAAATAAAGTAATTGTTTGAGAACGGTTTCAAACTAATAACTAAAATGTATGCTTTAAACAATGCTCAGTTCCAGCATAAATATACACTTATACGTTTGGAAACTGTTCAAAACCTGTCTTCGAACTAAGATAAAAATCCAGTTTTAGCACAAAACTAACCTGGTAAGTTTGAGAACGGTTTCAAACTAAAAGCATCAGACTAAACTATTGTGCATGAATCAATCCTAAGTTCCAGCACAATAAATATTCCTAGGAGTTTCAAACACAAGCCTTCCCAGAGCCTATCGCTAGAAAGAATCTTTGTCGCAATGTACACTCCCCCCAACGCAATAAAGCTCATCCGAGGTTTCAAGTACACATTGACGCTGAAAATCTCAAGCAGCCTTGCAACATTGCGTCGAAAGAAACTAGGTAACATGGTATTGCTTTATTACAAAGCAGTTGACCGTCCTTTTTTGTACCAAAAAACTCTGACCTTATATTCAGGAAAACACCTAAAGAAAAATGATGTCCAATACATGATTCATGATTAATATTTCAATCATTGATTATAATTGTATCATTCATCTTTTTATGATGATTTACCTTTTAAAACGTATATCTGGTATGATAATATATAATAAGAGCGAAAACAATTTGTTACCTCTTCTTATAATAATTGCTATATATAGACATTTATGCAATAAAACAACGACATTATTTTGACAGTTTCACTATAACAACATCAATATAGAAACATACAGCACTTGTTCATTATATGTTTGACATTTTACTGTAATGTAGTATTTTTTCGTACTGTGTAAGCGTCAATTGAGTGTACTAAGTTACGGTTTAGTATCTCAATAGCATTGCATCTACATCTGAGTTCTAAAACTCCACATTGCGAGGGGTTCGTGTAAATTTGTTAAAACCGTTGTATAATGTAAAACATATACAAAGATGGTTAAGTCTGCAATGGAAATTAGATATATCGAAATTTATAATATCCAAAATGAGTATTATAAATTTCCATTTGTTTAATTATTTCATTTTACATTTATTTGAACTGCAACAAGTATTGTTTTTACATTCAAAATGCATAGTTGCATACAAAAGTGGACATGAAAACTGATGAAGAAATAGAAGCAATTCATAGAAACAAAACACAGACAAAAGCTAACCGTGCGGGAGCTGATATTCCAGGTAAGAAAGAAACATGTATAATAAATTATAATAGTTTAAAACATTTCACCATAACTTTTGTATTCGGATTATCCCCAGGAAATCACTATGTACTTCGTTCTAATTAAACACCAAAACAACAATTATATCTAATAAAATTGGAAAAAGAAAGTGGCTAACTAAATAAAATTAGTTCAAAATAAGCAATTATACTCAAAAGAAACGTAATTCATAACTACAATATCAATTTTTTGTAAACAATATTAACAACTTTAGAATATGTATGTTAAAAATGTGTTTCTTTAATGTTTTGGCTAATATGATCATTATAACTGACGAAGTCGTTAATAAATAAAAAAAACTGTACCATTTACAATAGTTTGATGATGCGGCTCTGAAAATCAGCCGAAGTTTCTTTATTATTTCAGTATACTTATTATATGTCAGATTTGTCACTGATGCTGCTGCTATTAATGTTGCTGCTATTACCTATTAAATGCTTTAATGTAACAACCCATTATCTTTATAATTGTAGGCGATCTACATAGACCAGTTTTATCACTTGGAAAAATCACGGGCTCTGGAAACTATATCAATGCTGTGTACATAAATGTAAGTGTTTTTTCAAGATATGACAAATAATGTTTTACGTGTATCGAGATATTTAAATATGTTACATTGTATTTGAGAATTAATAGTAACACGCAAAGTTCGTGTAGCGCAATTTTTACTGAACATGATGCAATATTTCTATACACCGGATTCATATTTATATTAGTTGCAAAGCTTGGTACTCAACAGTCGAATTTGACGTTGGCTACTCTTTATCTTACGATATCAATACACTACCAAAACATTACCAAATTATACCTTGCGTACTGTAACACAGTTTGTAAGTATATCTGGCGATAGTGCGGATTAAATTACATTTGGCTTTGAAATGGTTTAAGACCGGAGAACTTTGTACAGTCATCCTTAATGCTAGAGAGTCAACTGAGTTCATGGTATTGAAATGTAGATATGATAGAGGGTAAATTACATAATGGTTATGAGATTAATAGTGTGAATAATGAATAATGAAGAAAGTAGACTTGCACAACAAACTATGAAAATAAGAATATAGATAACAGTTAATGTAACAAACTTGTATATTCAACAGAGTTTCAGAACACAGGACCGTTACATTGTTGCCCAGACTCCGTTACCTGACACTGTAAAGGATTTCGTAACACTTGTGTTCCAAACTAAATGTTCGTGCATTGTTTCGATGGAAAATCTGGATAGTCTGCAGAACGAGGTAGGAAATTAAGTATCAGTAACAAAGAAGTTTGTCTGACATGCTATTGAATAATTATACGAAAGAAAAGCAACTATTATTATAATTAGACAATTCATACCAGCACCTCCAGAAGTTTCGAGAAGTCTCTAAGTCTATTTAACCCCAATGATAAAGAAGAAAGAAAACTCCTGTCCTACAACTCATTGATGTTGAGTCATGAATTGTGACGTCATTTAAATTTTACTGAAGCAACTGATCAATCAACATGCTCAAATATCATTGCTATTTAACGGATCGTACCATGAGCACTGGGTCCGTTATACAGACTATGTAATTAACGTGTTTTAGTTGACTGTGTTTGTTGTTTTACAGGATGCTGGTAGCTACATCCCAGCCGATAACCAGGACCTAGTAATGAATACGCTACATGTCACATCTGTGAAGGGTGATACCACACCGTATTGTTTACGTAGGAAAATTACAGTTAAAGATACGAAAGAGGTGCGTACAAAGTTTATCATTGTTAACCATTAGTCTAACAAAAGCATATGTTCAACTGTATCTAATTAAAAGGACATATCAGTAAACCAAAGCATCATTAAGAAATAGTCATATCAAATACATCGTGATAATAACATTCATTCACATGGTTTATTTAGTCCTTGTATGATAAATTTGTCCAGCGCATTCTCATTGATCAAAGGATAATCCGGACACAAAAGGCATGCATTCTGTGAGAATGTTTAAACTAAAAACGACATATTGCCTTGTATTATAGGACAATTGCACGACAATAGTCTATAGTGGTATGTATACCAGAGAAATTAATTATTTGTTTCAGTGAAATGTCAGTTTTGTTTTATCGCGCTCTGCAGTGGTATGACCATAAGTGGAGAGTGACACATTAAATCAAGTGTTCAATAGTGAGATTTAAACGACGTTTATTGAAACCAACGTTTTTTATTATTCTTGTTTTGTGATTTAAAACAATGAAAATAAAATTGATATGTTCACGCGTTTTAGCAGTAATATTATTTCTAATAATTCACTGGGCCGTATCTATAATTATAAGATAAGAAAATAATTCTACTTATTCAGGAGGAACGACTGAGCTAATCGGGCCCGGCTCTCAGCAGGAAACAAAGGAATGCTGAAACTATAAACGATGCATTTCTGTGTACTACATGACAACAGTTACCACATGCTTACAATATCTTGTAATATAACACAGTACTACATGACAACAGTTACCAAATGATTACAATCTGTTGTAATATAGCACAGTACTATATGACAACAGTTACCTCATGGTTTCAATCTTTTGTAATATAGCACAGGAATAATTGTGTACTATATGACAACAGTTACCACATGATTACAGTCTGTTGTAATATAGAACAGGAAATAGTTGTGTACTATAGGACAACAGTGACCACATGATTACAATGTTGTAATAAAGCAGGAAATAAGTGTTGGTTCCAGTGAAACATCAGTTTGATTTTATCATTTTAGCAGTGAAATGTTATGTTTACTAGTGGCGAATGACATTGAATTTAGTATTCATGAGTGAAACATCAGTTTGATTTTATCATGTTATCATTGAAATGTTATGGCTACTAGTTGCAAGTGACATTGAATCTAGTGTTCATGAGTGAAACATCAGTTTGATTTTATCATGTTAACGTTGAAATGTTATGGCTACTAGTGGCGAATGACATTGAATCTAGTGTTCATGAGTGAAACATCAGTTTGATTTTATCATGTTATCATTGAAATGTTATGAGTACTTGTTGCGAGTGACATTGAATCTAGTGTTCATGAGTGAAATCTAATTGATATTTCATTGAAACCAACATCACGTGTATCATTACCTTTTTAGCAGTTATATTATTATTGAATATTCATTTAGAAATATATATTATTCATAAGAAAACAACAATACTTGTTCAGGAGGAGCTGACTGTCCACCACTTCCAATATACACAGTGGAATAAACTGCAGAATGTTCCAGACGATCTAAAGTCGTTTCTACAAATGATCAAAGATGTTGAAAACATTGCCAATAATACTGATGATGGTGGACCAATCATTGTTCACTGTCTGTAAGTAACATACCAGTTGACATCTTTTAAGCATATCGAATATGGTTATTTTTGTCAGATCGGTGAATGGATGGTGGACCAAATGCCTTTGTAAGATCACATTTTGGGTCAGTAACTCATATGTTTACGTGAACAAACTACCCCCCCCCTCCCCCCCATGAATAATTTGATTTTAATGCCAATACAATAACTAATACAATTGTAATCCATTTGCAAAATAACTAGGCTCAGAAAATTGCATTTATAAATACATATCATAAGTATTGTACTAAACTATAAAAATTGCGTATTTGAAGTATACTAAATATGTAAAGATAAGTATTAGACAATTAATTACTGTTATAACTGATGTATGTTATACATTGACTGACCATTCCATTATGATTGTGATGGCATATACAGAGATGGTGGCGGCAAGAGTGGGCTGTTTTGTGCCGTATCAATGTTGATACAGAAGATGGAAGTGGAACACGAAGTCAGTGTGGTCAACACAGTTAAACATGTCAAGTCCAGGAGAGCTAACGCCATACCAAACAAGGTTGGTCTCATAAGTAATGTTCTGATATATATAAATATGGTTTAGTATATTTTGTTATTTCAGGTATTCAAACATCGGTGAAATTACTAATTAAATAGTTCTATCCAGGGACCTTTTGCCTAGTGAATCTATTTTAATTAATGTTATAAAGCATGTTACTTATATTCTATTATGGGAATCAGTTAGTTTGCAAAGAATGACGACTGTTAAACATTTCAAAATTTAATTTTTTTAACAATAGTTTATTACTTTTATATTCAACCAAACTTTCAAACAAACAGTTTTATTTATATGCATTATTTTTTGTTTCCAGGAGCAGTATACGTTCTGCCATCGTGCTGTTAGTTCATATCTGCGAACATTAAGCGAATACTCCCAACTTTTCGCTGAAGAAATGAAATGAATCAACCGGGTAATCGTCGGTCAGAAGTTGGAAATTGATTTTTGTTGTCACCATGCTATATAATTACGATATGTCATTATAACCATCATTTCAAATAAACACAAGGATGTGTTATAGCTAAATTGTTATTCATCCTGTCTGTACAAAGTAAAGGTACACGGAACTCATTTTTTGTGTAAGTTGTGACCACTAATCACGTATTTCAGAAACAATATGACGCTAAACAATTGCCAATAGCTTATTGTTGTCAATTTCCTGTGCATAGGTCATGAATGACTGTAAACATGGAGCACATGCTAATGCAAATTAAAGCGGGAAAGTAAAACATTCTCAGTTATCCCACCTTACTTTCAATCAAAATACTGCTTTCAAACATGGACCATTTTTACCTGTCATAACAGTTAACAAACAAATCGTTGTAAGTTGTTTCTTATACATTTATTTTAGCAATACATGAGACCACTATCGACCAATGAAAAATAGTTTCATATATCGTTAGACGATTGGTTTAAAAAAACAAGGGAGGAAATCGTCCGCTGACTAGGGAACGTATATAGTTTGTCTTTTATAAAATGTGGTGGCTAACTGCCGCAGCTTGTTCATTAAATATCCGATATCGCTATAACAGTATTGTATGTAAATAACGAAATTAAACGGATGAAGTTACATATAAAAAGCCCTTTTTACTAACGTTCGTAAGTTTACGAACTTCTTAGTGTAAAATTTGAATATTTAAAGAAATGTTAGGAAATTCGGATTGTGTGTCGATAACTTATTTGTCGATATTTTGCAAGCCTTATTAAAAGAATTCTTTCTACAATTTTCAAATATAATAAGCAAATGAAACGTTCCTAGATGTAACAATTTGTTCGTACGAAATTCTTTAGACTAACGAAGTTTAATTAAACGGGCCCCTGAAAGCTAGTTTGCAATAAATGACTTTGTAGGTATTTGATATTAAATGTACAGAGAATTTCAAAGCTGTCGTAAATAAGTAATGAAGTTATCTGATCGTCAAACAGATATACAATGACAGTGATCCAAAATTACTTGTTTTATTTTAACTGTAGTTATATAGCTATACATTGCAGTTCGATAACCCGTCTGGTTGCTTGAACACAACAGAGCGTAACTGAAATCTCGTAAAAGGTCACAGTTAAATTTGGGAAAAATCGGGGCGCAACTGTGTAGTGATACCTTAAGGGAGAGAGCACATGCGCCACTCTGTCGGCACAATTTAAAGGGCAACGACTTTAGATAATTATCTGAACGGAAAGTGCATTTAAATGTCAATCTATGAATCTTTTAAGCACTAATGACTTCACACAATCTTAATATTTTAAACAAAATTTGCCATTTTTCACCACTAAAAGCTGACTTTTTCTCACACAATATTTCAAAAGCTAATGAGCTTTAAGTTTTCAGTTGCTGATTGTTTCCTTTAAAAATAACTCTGTATATTGGGTTAGAATGTGTATATTGTCAAAGGTTTGCTATATTTTAGTAAATTATGCTTAATTTCATTATCAATTCAGGGATTTAATAGGCCTTATACGTAAATTGCTATTTCAACATTAAAATTATTCATTTGCCAGTTATAATATAGGCTAGGGATTATTTTGTACAATTATGTATTAAGAAATATTATGAGAGACTCCGTTAATGTTATTCCATTAATAGTTCAGAAGCATTTGGTGAATTCGCGTATAGCCATTAGCTAAAATAGTGTGTTTACCGTAAGAATGGCAAGGCAATAATTTGTATAAGAAACTGAAATAGGAAACAAACAAAAAATAATAAGATTATTCCAATATAGTCAACAAAATTACAGAATAAAATGAATCGTCGCAACAAGTCGCAAAACACTATTAACTACTGAGAAGGGCACATTGTTACTCACCAAGATTATGCTGACTCTATAAAATAAGTGGTGGGGTACATTTCTCAAATGGTCTATGACAAATGGTCTTTACATGGTGCAAACATGTCCACATGGACATTTGATCATGCAATTTCAGCCATTCCATGAAGACAGATGGTGATTCCATACTTCTTCTTGGAAACATCTTGGAATTTGTAGATACTCTATGAATTGCTTTGTTGGTAGAAACATTAAAATCAATCCCTAGTGCCTAGTATCATACACTCATGAGCACTTCTTTTCACAGCATCACTGCTTGAAATGCCAAACAACTGTTTGATACAAAATGCAATTTGTTTTACTTACATGTTTATCAATAAATTAAATTAATATTGTTATGTTTTTGTCAAAACCCAATGCTTTCTCATGAAGCAGCAACTTAAAACAAATTCGCTAAATTAACTGCATCTTATAATATACTAAAAGAATAAAACGATTTTTTGGGCACTGTTTTCAATCATTTTATCTTATTTGCACTATCCAGTTGATTTTTTGTTTGTTTTAAATGAAATTTCCATAGAGATTTTTTTTAAAGAATTTATTTTCACAGCAGGAATGTATATGCACATGAAAATGCGCAATATATGGTGGGTTGACCAGTTTTCTCCTTAAGATTGTTTTAAAAAATAAGTCTTCAAATGCTCATAAATGCATGCATCTGTCAAATCCTATAAAAGCCACATTTTTAGTTGTGGTTAAATTAGCAAATCGATATTGGTTAATAAGCGTTATGGACCAATGTAGTTTAAGCATGTTGTTAGAGGCGACACATTGAGTATTGTATATCTGTCGTTCTTCAAAATGTTTGTAGTGATGTTTGATTGGTAGCAAGGACACTATAATGTGACGTCTGCAGCGAACATATTTCATAATATAGGTTATTTCTCGATAACTTGTTCTAAAATGCTCGAATACGTTATTATGACAATTACATGTAGAGGATCATGTAAATATAGTTAAACACAAAGTGATCTATAAAGTGATTATTATACTGTCTGAAATAACATCTTTCACACATCTGACATTAACTGTTGCATGTAAAAATGATGAAGTGTATATCAAATCCTCTGTTGTTGGGTTCGGTATTACCATGATGGTAAAATCCTAATTAAATAAAGTGTTTAAATATGTATATATATATTTGGAGAACATTAAACATCATAAAGCAAAGTGTACCAATGCATACCCATAATGCATTTTCTGTATATATGCTGTTGTGCTATCCTTTGCGTGTCATCTCTTCTTTTTAAACATTTATGTTTTATTTTTAATTGTTTCACTAATAAATATAACTTTCAGCTGAATGATGTTGAACTTATAATTTCAATTCCAATACATAACAACGTTCATAAATATAAATTATTAAAATCAACATTTCTTGTGCCATAGTTGTGTTATCTGAACTGACAGACCACTGCATCAATTAGTGATGCGCCAGTTGACAGCATAGTGACACACCACTGTTACAATTACAGATGCACCAGTTGACAAACATAGGGACTGGCCATTGCAACAATTAATGATGCACCAGTTGACAACATAGTGCATGAGCATAGAAATGAGTGCGGAACAGCGATAGATCATTGCGACAATTAGTGATACTCCTTATGACAACATAGTGTATGAGCGTAAACATGGGTGCGGAAAAACAATAGATCATTGCGACAATTAATTAATTTGGTTACAAGTTATAATTTTACGATAGATTTATACTCACCTATACTTAATATACATAAGGATTATATCCCTTGTTTACGTTCACAATCCGCAAGATAAAGCGTCTATAGACCTTGAACAAAATGATCATGATCAGTTAGGCGCTAGCCCTAATACGGGGTACTCCCCAGTTTTATGGCGAACCAAACGTTCACACAAAAACAGAGAAAATACCCGGGGAGGTGGGTGGGTAGTTTAGGTGAGTATAAATCTATCGTAAAATTATAACTTGTAACCAAATTAATTAATTTTACTTCTCGATTTATACTCACCTATACTTAATATACATTAGGATAGACTTCAAAGCACTACGGTTTGATTACCTTTTAAAGAAGCTGAGGTCCTGTATTGTCTCTGAATCTTCTTCTTAGGTAGCTGTATCCCTTGTAAGATTTCTTGATCTGCTTCAGGTTTAACTTTCTTAGTTACCAATCTTTGGTTTGTCTTTGTTACAAATACATTTAGGTTTGAAAGTATATATCCCCTCTATGTACAATTATTATTATACAACATATACGCAATCCGTCAGGAATAAACAGTTTACTTATTATTCTTGTGCTTACTTAGCACTGTATTGTCTACATTCCTTAAATAAAATTTTGTAAATGTACTTTATCTGGACCAGTCAGCAGCATTTAACACTGAATCCATAGATGCTCCATAATATAAAGCCCAGGATGGCCCAATAGCACGCGTTGAATGTGCTTTAACCTTTTTGTTAGAGTCATTATATGCCATACGTATAACTCCAGTTATCCACTTAAAGATTGTCTGCTTTGACACTACATTATGTGGTTGATTTAAGGATAAAAAAGTCAGGTGATATCTTTACCATCCTTATTCCTGAATTCTTCCGTTTTCTTCAAATAAAAAGTTAATGCCCTTTTTGGGTCTAACAGTTTGTTTTGTTCAAAACTTGGTATGAATATTTTTGAACATATGTGTCCTGGACGATCCTGCTTAGAAAGTCCTTGTCTGACAAAGGTAACTCCTCGAGTCTGCACAGATACTCTTCTCTCTCCTAATTTAAGCGACAGTATGTCCCCGCACCTCCTGAAGGTCGTGATTGCTACCAGAAAAACAGTTTTGTAAGTTACATGTTTTAAACTTGCTTTCCTTAATGGTTCAAATGGAAACTTTTGAAGCATACTCAAAACCTTAGGTAAGTCCCATTCTGGCAATAGATTTACTCTGGGTGGTCTTAAATTAAAAATCCCTTTAAGAAGTCTAATAACATTAGAATGTTGTCCAACTTGTATGTTATCTATTGGGGGAAGCACTGCGGACAGCATAGACCTATATCCCGCAATGGTTCTGTATTGGAGACAATCATGAAACAGTGATGTTAAGAAATCAGCTCATTGGGCTAAAGATGCTGTATATGTATCAATTTCCCTTCTACTACACCAGCTACTGAATTTTTTAAATTTACTGGTGTAATCTTTTTGAATGCCGCTTTTCCAGGAAGCTGTGACAAGTTTCTTGATTTCTTATAAAAACCTTTCTTTCTAAATAATCGGTTGACAGCATCCATGCAGTTAGATGGAATACTTCTGGGTTTGGGTGATAAATTGCTGACATTGGTTGATGTAGCAATTTTGGTATTGGTTGAAGTTTCAATGGTTTTGCTATTGACATTTGTAACAGATGTGTATACCACTGGCGTCTGGGCAATAGTGGAGCTATCAGTTTTAATCGGCAATGATACTGCCTCATGTGTTGAATGACCTTGGGTATGAGGCAAATGGGGGGAAAGGCGTAAGCAAACATCCCCTCCCATGGTACTGAGAATGCATCTGTTGCATAAGCATTTGGGTGTGGTATCCATGTGCAAAACATCTGTGTCTTGCAATTCTAGATTGATGCGAACAAATCTATGTATGGGGTCCCCCAAATACTGAAAATTTGTTCCACTACCGAATCCATTCTGTCTGTCTGATTTTCAATCGACTTTGATGGTCTGGAAGAATATTCAATTTCCCTGCAATATGAGCTGCTTTCAACTCCATGTTGTGTTGAATTGCATAATTCCACAGGTCCAAGGTGAGATAACAAAGCTGTGGAGAATGGGTCCCCCCTTGTTTGTTTATGTATTGGATGACAGTAGTATTGTCGCTCCGAACAAGAACTTTTTGATTTTTCAACGTTGGAAGAAATTTCTGTATTGCAAGGTATATAGCTTTCAATTCGAGGCAATTGATATGAAGCTGTTTCTCTGTGTTTGTCCAAAACCCTTGAGCTATTTTGTTTTGTATGTTCGCACCCCACCCACTCATCGAAGCATCTGTGCTCAATGTGATTGTTTTTGACCATTGTTGCAAAGATTTGCCTTTCAAAGTTTTGGCTGGAAGCAACCACCATTTTAAATGACGTTGTAGGTGTGGTGTAAATGGAACCTGGAAATCCAGTTCCCTCGAGGCTGGTTTCCAAAAATGTAGCAGATGCAGCTGAATTGGACGCATGTATAGCCTCGCATTGGGAATTATCTGAATGCAAGATGCCATCAACCCCAATAGATGTAAATAGTCCCTGTCTGTAGTTTGACTTTTCAATAAATTCTGAACAGCAAGTTTGATCTTGTGTATCCTTTCTAAAGTTGGACACACTATCCCTTTTAGGAAGTCGAAATGCCCCCCCTATGTAGGTTATCTGTTGTGTAGGTACTACTTGGGACTTCTTTAGATTTATTATGAAACCTAATTCTATTAGAAGAGTTAGGGCTTTCTCTCGATCTAACAGAAGTAACTCTTTTAACAAATTTATCAGCAACCAGTCGTCGAGATATACGGCTAACCTGGGCTGCAACTACTGCTATTATTTTTGTAAACACGCGTGGAGCAGACGTTGGTCCGAATGGCAGGCACCGGAACTGATAGGCTTGGCCGTTTATATAAAATCTCAAGTATTTTTTGTGTCCCGCATAGACAGGAACATGAAGATAAGCATCTTTCAGATCGAGAGAAATTGCCCAATCTCCCTGATTTACTAGATTTAAAATACTTGTCATAGTGTCCATTTTGAAATGTTTCTTTCGGAGATAACTGTTGAGGGGTCTCAGATTTATAACAGGTCTCATTTGTCATTTTTCTTTAGAACTAGAAAAATTTACTGTAAAAACCTTGATTTATTTCTTTTTGGGAAACATGCTCTATAGCATTTTTGTTTAACAATTCGTTTACCTCCTACTGTAAAATATTGATATTTTCTTTGTAAGTTTTGGTTGTTCGAATCCCATTGAAGAAGGGAATTTTTTCAAACTCTAGTTTGTAACTGTTTCTTATTTTCGACAGCACCCATTGGTCGTCTGTTATTTGATCCCATTTTTTTATAAAAAATCTGAGACATCACCCCACAGGTACCTCCGGCCTCAACATCAACACATCTTTTTCCAAGTCAATTTTTCTTTGGAAAATTCCGAAAAGAACCTACCGTAGCTGGTTTGTTGTTTGTTTTTCCGAATTTTTGAGGTTTGCCTGTATTCTGAGGCATCCGATTTTGAGGTGCATTTGTAGATGACTGCGTCCTAGGACGTTTGTCCTCGTACCTGGGTTTCTTCCACTGTGGTTCAGGTGTAAACGACACAGTACTAGGAATTGACCGTTTATGGTTATTGTTCTTATCCACTTCAGATTACAGTTCTGTCATTTTTTTTCTCTTGTCTGTCCTTCAGTGTTTTTTCTAATCCCGCACCAAACACACCTTCACTTGATAAAGGCAAATTCCAAATTTGGTTCTTTATCTCTTTCAACTCATGGAGATTTGTATCTTCCATTGCTGTGCGTCTTCTGATCATATGATATAACGCTCCTGACCTAGCAACTTGATCTAGGCTTTTTGTTGACATAGCAAATATGTCGCCAACACATTGAATGGCACTATCCAAATTTGGTGATTTTTGAGTCAAATAGTTTAACAACATACTAAGTACTTGTTGCATATACAAGTCAATAACTATTCCCATACGTGCGCTGCACTGTCCTTGAAATGCCAATTTTTCAATACTTTTCAAAGGCTGAGAATATAAACACTGCGACTTACTGAAAGCAGCTTTACACCCGAAAAGTTTTATTAACAAGCTTTCCACCATGCTGTCTAGGTTTGGGATAGCCAACATTTTTTCTGCACTATCATGCACTGGGAATGAATGTTTATACGTGTCTCTATAAACTGTCAATTTGTCATGCTCTGCGCATATAAACGATGATGACAACACTTCAACCTGACGTTGGTCTAAACTAATCCCAACACTTTCCTTAGATAATAAGGTTGTTGCATCCTCTCCAAAAATTTCGGACAACATGTTATTGTTATTGTCTAATGTGGCCTCCTTGCCATATTTAGAAAATCTAACGGACGTCGTGTGATTATTTTCCTCAATCTCTCCATGAGACGACGATTGATCTGACCCAAACAAGTCTACCCGTTCTTTTTGGCCAGGATGTAACGAAATTTCGTCGCAATCACGATTCTCCCTGCCCTGACGGCTACGAGTGTCTAAATTTAAATCACAAATCTCCTTGCTCTGAAGGCTTCGTTTATCAAAATTCTGATTATTTATCGGTCTCTGCTGAACAGTATCCGAAACAATCTCCCCTTCTTCAAACGGTCTCTCCTTATGAGTATCCGAAAATGAAGAAAATAAAGTTAAAATAGACTCTAGTTTCTCGTCCAAACTGGTCATATTTGTATCCATTTCTGCCCGTAAAGATTCTACCTCATTTACCTTTGTAGCTATCTTACGCTTAGTTTTCTCGGATTTGTTTGATACAGCCGACAACACTGATCTATTATCATCCTCCGATAAAGCTTTATTCTCGGGAAGCAACGATGCTTCCGCCATTCTCTTAATGTTTATTAATCAAATAAACTTACGATTTAATACAAAATATCCGTATAAAAATACAAAATTTTAATTAAATTCAGCGATAAACTTTTCGCACATGTGAACTTTTTGTTCGCCCGTATTATGGCTAGCGCGTAGCTGATCATGATCATTTTGATCAAGGTCTATAGACGCTTTATCTTGCGGATTGTGAACGTAAACAAGGGATATAATTCTTATGTATATTAAGTCTAGGTGAGTATAAATCGAGAAATAAAATTAGTGATACTCCTTATGACAACATAGTGCAGACATGGCAGCGTAGACATGGATGCAGAATAGCAATAGATCATTGCGCCAATTAGTGATACTCCCGATGACAACATAGTGCAAAAGCGTAGACATATGTGCGGAACAGCGATAGATCATTGCGCCAATTAGTGATACTCCTGATGACAACACAGTGCATGAACGTATACATGGGTGCAGAACAGCGATAGATCATTGCGACAATTAGTACTACTCCTGATGACAACACAGTGCATGAACGAAGACATGGATGCGGAACAGCGATAGATCATTGCGACAATTAGTGATGCTTCTGATGACAATATAGTACTTGAGCGTAGACATGGATGCGGAACAGCGATATATCATTGCAACAATTAGTGATGCTTCTGTTGACAATATAATACTTGAGCGTAGACATGGATGCGGAAAAGCGATAGATCATTGCGACAATTAGTGATACTCCTTATGACAACACAGTGCATGAGCGTAGACATGGATGCGGAACAGCGATAGCTCATTGCAACAATAAGTGATGCTTCTGATGACAATATAATACTTGAGCGTAGACATGGATGCGGAACAGCGATAGATCATTGCGACAATTAGTGATACTCCTGATGACAAAATAGTGCATCAACGTAGACATGGGTTCGGAAAAGCGATAGATTATTGCAACAATTAGTGATACTCCTGATGACAACACAGTGCATGAACGTAGACATGGATGCGGAACAGCGATAGAACATTGCGATAATTAGTGATGCTTCTGATGACAATATATTACTTGAGCGTAGACATGGATGCGGAACAACAATAGATCATTGCGCCAATTAGTGATACTCCTGATGACAACATATTACATGAGCGGAGACATGGATGCGAAACAGCGATAGAACAATGCGACAATTAGTGATACTCCTGATGACAATATAGTGCATGCGCGTAGACATGGATGCGGAACAGCGATAGCTCATTGCAACAATTAGTGATACTTCTAATGACAATATAATACTTGAGCGTAGACATGGATGCGGAACAGCGATAGATCATTGCGCCAATTAGTGATACTCCTGATGACAACATAGTGCATGAGCGTAGACACGGATGAGGAACAGCGATAGATCATTGCGCCAATTAGTGATATTCCTGATGACAACACAGTGCATGAACGTAGACATGGATGCAGAACAGCGATAGATCATTGCGCCAATTAGTGATACTCCTGATGACAACACAATGCATGAACGTAGACATGGGTGTGGAACAGCGATAGATCATTGCGACAATTAGTGATGCTTCTGATGACAATATAGTACTTGAGCGTAGACATGGAATCGGAACAACAATAGATCATTCCAACAATTAGTGATACTACTGATGACAACATAGTACATGAGCGTAGACATGGATGCGAAACAGCGATAGATCAATTCGACAATTAGTGATACTCCTGATGACAATATAGTGCATGCGCGTAGACATGGATGCGGAACAGCGATAGATCATTGCAACAATTAGTGATGCTTCTAATGACAAAATAATACTTGAGCGTAGACATGAATGTGGAACAGCGATAGATCATTGCGCCAATTAGTGATCTCCTGATGACAACACAGTGCATGAACGCAGACATGGGTGTGGAACAGCGATAGATCATTGCGACAATTAGTGATACTCCTGATGGCAACACAGTGCATGAACGAATACATGGAGGCGGAACAGCGATAGATCATTGCGATAACTAGTGATGCTTCTGATGACAATATTGTACTTGAGCGTAGACATGGGTGCGGAACAGCGATAGATCATTGCAACAATTAGTGATGCTTCTGATGACAATATAATACTTGAGCGTAGACATGGATGCGGAACAGCGATAGAACATTGCGACAATTAGTGATACTCTTGATGACAACATAGTCTATGAGCGTAGACATGGATGCGGAACAGCGATAGCTCATTGCAACAATTAGTGATGCTTCTGATGACAACATAATACTTGAGCGTAGACATGGATGCGGAACAGCGATAGATCATTGCGACAATTAGTGATACTCCTGATGACAATATAGTGCATGAGCGTAGACATGGGTGCAGAAAAGCGATAGATTATTGCGACAATTAGTGATACTCCTGTTGACAACATAGTGCATGAACGAAGACATGGATGCGGAACAACGATAGATCATTGCGATAATAAGTGATGCTTCTGATGACAATATAGTACTTGAGCGTAGACATGGATGCGGAACAGCAATAGATCATTGCGACAATAAGTGATACTCCTGATGACAACATAGTACATGAGCGTAGACATGGATGCGGAACAGCGATAGATCATTGCGACAATTAGTGATACTCCTGATGACAACATAGTGCATGAGCGTAGTCATGGATGCGGAACAGCGATAGATCATTGCAACAATTAGTGATGCTTCTAATGACAATATAATACTTGAGCGTAGACATGGATGCGGAACAGCGATAGATCATTGCAACAATTAGTGATGCTTATAATGACAATATAATACTTGAGCGTATACATGAATGCGGAACAGCGATAGATCATTGCGCCAATTAGTGATACTCCTGATGACAACATAGTGCATGAGCGTAGACATGGATGAGGAACAGCGATAGATCATTGCGACAATTAGTGATGCTCCTGATGACAACACAGTGCATAAACGTAGACATGGATGCGGAACAGCGATAGATCATTGCTACAATTAGTGATACTCCTGATGACAACATGGTGCATGAGTGTAGACATGGATGAGGAACAGCGATAAATCATTGCGACAATTAGTGATGCTTCTGATGACAATATAGTACTTGAGCGTAGACATGGATGCGGAACAGCGATAGATCATTGCAACAATATGTGATACTCCCGATGACAACATAGTTTATGATCGTAGACATGGGTGCGGAACAGCGATTGATCATTGCGACAATTTGTGATACTCCCGATGACAACATAGTTCATGAGCGTAGACATGGATGAGGAACACCGATAGATCATTGCGACAATTAGTGATACTCCCGATGACAACATAGTTCATGAGCGTAGACATGGATGTGGAACAGCGATAGATCATTGCGACAATTAGTGATACTCCTGCTTACAACATAGTGCATGAGCGTGGACATGGATGCGTAACAGTGATATTCATTGCGACAATTAGTGATTCTTTTGATGACAATATAGGAATTTTGACATGCTGATTGATATGCAAAGCGTCCTATTTTTGTATCAATACCTTAGTTTTATCAAATAGTGATGTGAACATGATTATGAAGTAGGTGTGGTGAATTGTCTATTCATATTAATTTTAATACAAATTTGTGACTTCAAAGAGCTACATCAGTCAAATATTATAGAATTGACGGTAGTTTCATGGATAGAGTGTTGGCTGCTCACGCCAGAGTTTGCGGGTTTAGTTTTAATCATATCGTATTGCATTTGTAATTGCAGGAATGGGGTTGGGCCGCAAGTTCTCACAATATTAGTTACAGCCCTTCCCCTAAAATATTACAAATAATTGGAAAAAGAACACGACATAGCATAACACATGATAAAAGGTTAAAATTAATACAAAATGAAAAGAGACTAACCACAGTGTATACACAATTATCCATCAGTTAATAACAATTGAAATAATAGGGGGGGGGGGGGGGGTTTCAGTAAAACTAAATCAATTTAGTTCTTATCAGGTTAAAAAATAGAAGACTGGAAAAGGAATAGGGATGCAATAGATGCATTTAGACACTATGCAACAATAAAAACGTTAACCCGGTATGATCAGCATTGTTGTCATTATAGTAACTGTTTATATATTCTAGATAACAATATTGATTATGAATGTTTGTCAATAGTTATAGCTTTCTTTTCTAATTTCCTTTTTTTATCTTATTGGATATAACAATGCTTTTTATGAAAGATTTCTTAATTAGTACTCAGATTCAAATCTTTTTGTAGATTTAATAAACTGTTGTACAGCTTTAAATATTTTAGTATTATCATCGTATACAAGATTAAAGTTGATCTATAATATAAACCTTAAACCTATTGGGTGGAATTGACTCTAATAGAGCGAAAACAACTCCCATCTTGAAGCTACATATAAGTCACATTTAAAAAAGTAGTGCTCAGCATCTTCAGTCTTATATCCACAAGTACAGACGGGATTATTGCAGTTATTTCTGACTCTAGCATGCAGAGTTGATAAGTAGCTGTTTCCTAGTAATAAGTTGGAGGTTTTTGAGGAGACATTCTAATATTGTTTTTAAAGGCAGATATACTTGAGTCTATCGCTCTTATTGCTGGGTCTAACTTGTTCCACAATGTTATCGAAGAAGGTATACAAGATTGCCTACTTATTTCAGTTATGCAGTAAGGAGTTACTACATTACCTGAATTTCTTAATTGATAATCAGTAGTGTTGTGAATCAAGGGAGGAATCATGTCGCTCATATAGGACGGGACCACATTATTTGTAGCTTTGCACATAAACATAAGTGTTTGTTGCTTTCTCCTTTCTCTGACAGAAACCCACACTCTGTATAAAGATTTTGTAAAGAAACTGCGGATTCGATCCCCAGCTCGATCCTATGCCATTCATAAAACAACACTCAGTATGGGTTCTACCCAGGAAGCAGACTTAAGAGCGGTTCATATAAGCTCTGAGCTTTCATCGCAATTGAGCTAAAATGAATTAGTATAAAATAAAATAAACATTATAGAGTTATATCCCATTGTCTCTCTCCGATTGTACACTGTGAAACTACCAACATATATCAATAATTCATATTATTTTTTATCGCAGGTTTAATATTTGTCATCTTGGTCAAATTTTACATGAGTAGATATTCCTTTTCTACTTAGTTTTCGGTAATTCATTGGTTTCCGTTCAACACCGTGTGCAATTGTTTTAACAGACCCTTTCTAGTTATATCAGCAAAAGGGAACCATGTATGTAAGCTGTTGTTCTTATCTGATGATACGCAAATGCCAACTGATAGCATGTTATTTCTACAGAACAAGATTTAAATTTAACTGATTTTTAATTTGAATCTATGAATATGCGAGTCAGTGCTGTTTTTCTTCTTATAGCTACAACAGTATTAATGTGAATTGGTCATCTCTTTTGAGTAACGACCTGTCTTAATTCTATTTCACATTGTATAAATATCATAATCATCCAGATGTCATTCCTCTGTATTCATACATTGCTGTTTCTGTAATATTATCATGATTAGATCGATTGCTTGGTATAGTTAGGAACCTGAAAAAAATGACAATTAGATTAAAAAGCTCTGATGCCATTAGCTGTTTACTTAACACCTTTTAGATAAAATAATGTACACTTGGTGGTGTAGGGGTACATCTATATAATGTGAGATAACACACTTTTCTTTATGAAAGTAACTCCAGGTCCAAGTCCTAGTTGGGGTCCTGAAACTCTTGTGCAAGCTAAAACTTTCATTATGATGGTCAAAAATATTTGTAATTGATGAAATCAACACTATGTCCATGCATCTTTCTGTACTAACCAACAATGAAAGGTTGTTCACGAATGTGGTCATGACCACTTAACACAGGAAATGAATATATTCTAATATGGGATAGAATGGTGTAGTCTTTTAAGGCTATATGATGATAATATAATAGCAAATACTTAAACAGGTAATGTTATTTAATTTAGCTGATTACACATATTGCCTGTTGCCCAGTAAATTGGCCGTATAGGTTAGCATCAATGTCAGAAAATAAAGTTTAAGCTATTCATATACATGTTTTATTTTCTAATATAGGCTTATGTTTCATGTATTTTTTTATGTTTTTCAAGGTTGCTTAACAGCGAAGGGGACGGACATTACAGCTTCATGACAATACATTTTGAATTTAACGATATGTACAACCAACAATTGTATTCGTCTTGTCGCTCGTTTTCATAGTCTATATTTATAGACATTTATTTTTTCTTGTTAACTATAAGTAATGTACATATGGTTATATTCTCCATAAGTAAGATGTGTTAAATAAACATTGTGTTGGTTTAAACATAACATTAATTAAAAATAATATAAGCATGTGTTTATGTACATTTTTCATCATAACATTAAACATAGATTATTCACTAGTGTGATCGCTACAAAGCTGACCTTGGTATTGTTCATGGGGGACGTTTTCGACGACTCTTTCAGTCAGAAATCTAAGAATATCCGTTCAAAAGTGTAGCATGACATTTCTTAATTTCGATTGCGATGCGAGATATTTAAAACATTACAAGAAAAGTGCTTTTATTTAAGTTTATGCACATATTGCCCGTTGACGATCGTTCAAGATGCGATGACAATTTTTGAATTAGTTTATCGGGAAAGGTTCATTTCATTACAATCTAATCAACTTCATTAACTGTTAATTTACTATTTTGATTTAGCCACAAATAAGTAATAAACGTAGAATACAGAAGATTCTTGATGCAACGCATATATTTAAATGGAATTGTATGATTGTATCATGAGCCGGGGAGAAATAAGATGTTATTTCTTTTAATGACTGAGTTAATACCGTAATATAATCATACGAAATTTTAAAACAATATAAAATTGGTAATTCTCAAGTTCATCAAATAGCATGCATCTTGGAAGGATAAAAATATGTCAATATTAAAATCATGATTTCGAATGGGAACATCCATAACTTCAAGTGAGCAAGAGAGATACACAAAAGTAAAAGCAACGGTTAGCTGCTGATGTCGTACACCTTAACAGAACAATTAAATTAAAAATTGAATTGGGTAGGAACACGTGTACATTCTGAAATGGGACAAAAATTAGAATAGCAAGGGCCGACAGAACCACTTTTCTAGCATGTTTTGATAGAAGACTTCGATAGGAAACAATCGCTAAAACACAATATCAAGCTGATTCAAACACATTTGAAGCAATCCATGGTGCATTCAATGTTTCAAATACGAAAGATGTTACATATGAGCGGAGTGATACGAGTAAAAGAAACGATGACGGTCGTACATACCTCTGCATAATAAAAGAAATTCTTTGTGCACCATTATTGGTGGCACTAAAGTTGCACGGTCACTAAATAAAGTTCAAGACAATCTAATGTACGAAAACCTACGACAAAGATATCAAAAATACAAGAGACATTTCTGTCGTTCAAGATTAACAGAGTGTGGTTCAAGAGCTAAATGGTCTGATCGTATACACAAACTGTTGTGGAATAGATGGGTAATGTTGAAATAAACTACACACTTTGCACACGCATGCGCATATCTCTTTGAGCAGAAACGTTCAGCTGGGTACCATCTTCTCTTTTCCTTGTCTAACGTCCATATCTAACACTAGCATGCTTCTTCATAAGTCCGAATTCTGTGCTGTACAGTATGCACTCCATGTTCCTTGTACAATTTCTGTCTGCAAAATCGTTAGATATTCGTCAATACCCATCGCTGTTTGGAAAGACACATTTCATAAAAGGATTTGGTTGTGCCAAGACAATATGAAGAAAACAGAGTCTAAGTCTTACTATTTGAAATAGTCTTCCAAATCACCTGCAACAACTAGATTCTCTTAATTCATTTCATAACATTTGTGTTAAGTGGACGAAATCAAATTAGATACATATAAATGCTAAATATGTTTTCAGATCACCTAATCTTAAAATGATAATATGCGCACCGTATGTGATATGTGTATGTGTGCGTTTGAATGTCGGGCATGTGTGTGTGCATGCATGTGTATTTTTGTTAAAATATTGTTTTCTTTCATTATTGATGTATTTATGTTGTTTATACTCTAACGTAGTATAAAAGTTTTTGCATTTTATGTTTTATATCTTAAATTGTTTGATTATTTAATATACATATTGTAAATAATAAAGTGCCTCATAGATGATTAGTTTGTAACTAAATGTGTTACCAGTTCATCAATTAAATTAATATATGTAGTAGTAGTAGTAGAAGTAATAGCATTGCTTTTTTATATTTTAGCTCGCCGGGACGAATGTCCAAGGAGAGCTAAAGCCATGACCCCGGCGTCGCCGTCGGCGTCGTCGGCGTCGTCGTCTCTAGACACCCAGGTTAAACTTTTGCGTTTAAGTTTAATATATCTATGCAACCACTCGTTGGATATGAATGAAACTTCGCATGTGTGTTAAGCATCATCAATGGAACACATAGAGAAAGAAACCATAACTCGGGGTTGCATTTTGGCAGAGTTATGGTCCTTTTTGGACTTCATTTTTCAGGTTAAAGTTTTTTATCAGGTAAAATATCTATGCAACCACTCAATGGATATGAATGAAACTTCACATGTGTGTTCACCATCATCGATGGAACATACAGAGATAAAAACCATATATCGGGGTTGCATGTTGGCAAAGTTATGGCCCGTTTGGACTTATTTTTTCGTCTGTAGACACCAAGGTTAAACTTTTGGTTAAGTTGCGTTTAAGTTTTGGTTTTTGCCTCCAATCTCAATCTTTGTAGGGCTGGCGAGTTGTATCCCATCGGCGAGCTTTGTTGTCATCTGACAACCCTTGTTTATTATTATTTTTATTATTATCAGTAGAAGTAATAGTAGTAGAAGTAGTAGAAGTAGAGAAATTAGTAGTAGTAGTAGTAGTACTAGTAGTAGTAGTAGTAGTAGTAGTAGTAGTTTTAGTGGCAGCAGTTGCAAAAGTAGTAGTAGTAGTAGTAGTAGTATGAGTAGTAGTAGTAGTAGTAGTGGAAGTAATATTATTTGTAGTTACATTATAAATATAAGTAGTAGAAGAAGTAGTAGTAGTAATAGTAGTAGTATTAGTAGTAGTAGAAATAGTAGTTGTAGTAGTGTTACCAGTACTTATAGTAGTAGTAGTAGTAGTAGTAGTAGTAGTAGTAGTAGTAATAGTAGTAGTAGTAGAAATAGCAGCAGCGGTAGCAGTAGAATTAGTAGTAATAGTAGCAGTAGTAGTAATAGTAGTAGAAGAAGTAGTAGTAGCAGTAGCATTAGTAGTACATGTAGTAATAGCAGTAGCAGTAGTAGTAGAAGTGGTAGTATTTGTAGTAGCAGTAGCAGTAGTAGTAGCAGTAGTAGCATATGCAGTAGTAGTAGTAGTAGAATTAGTAGTAATAGTAGCAGTAGTAGTAATAGGTGTAGTAGAAGAAGTAGTAGCAGTAGCATTAGTAGTACATGTAGTAGTAGCAGTAGCAGTAGTAGTAGAAGTGGTAGTATTTGTAGTAGCAGTAGCAGTAGTAGTAGCAGCAGTAGCATATGCAGTAGTAGTAGTAGTAGAAGTTGTAGTAGCCGCAGTAGCTGTAGCAGTAGTAGTAGAAGTAGTAGTATTTATAGTAGCAGTAGTAGTAGCAGTAGTAGCATAAGCAGTAGTAGTAGTATTAGTAGTAGTAGCAGTAGCATTAGTAGTAATAGTAGCAGTAGTAGTAATAGTAGAAGTTGTAGTAGCAGTAGCATTAGTAGTACATATAGTAGTAGCAGTAGCAGTAGCAGTAGTAGTAGAAGCTGTATTATTTATAGTAGCAGTAGTAGTAGCGTAAGCAGTAGTAGTAGTAGTAGTAGAAGTAGTAGTAGCCGCAGTAGCAGTAGCATTAGCAGTACATGTAGTAGTAGCAGTAGCAGTAGTAGTAGTAATAGTAGTAGTAATAATAGAAGTAGTAGTAGAAGTAGCTATAGTAGCAGTAGCAGAAGTAGTAGTAGTAGTCGCAGTAGCAGCAGCAGTAGTAGAAGTAGTAGTAGTAGTATTAGCAGAAGCAGTAGTAGTAGTAGCAATAGTAGTAGTAATAGTAGTAGTAGCACTAAGTACACATGAAAAGAACACTATTATATATATACTTAATTGCACAATTGAAATATATTATCAAAATATAATCGTGCTTGCCTCATTTATACATAGATTAGAACATTGCTAGAATTCGCCTGTCAAGTACGATTGTAACATAATATTTGTTAACAATAACTGCGTCTATTTTACTGAATTGATGCAACACGAGTTATCGTCCTCAAATCTTAAAATCTATATTATAAGGTCACACAAATACAAATACTAAATTCAATTTAATTGACTAAAACGTCCAACAGTATATTTTTTATGCGCTGTGAATGTTTCTTTCTGTACACAGAAGCGACTGATCATTATACTAGCCGACAATTGACATATCATTGATTGATTCAATATTTAGCGTCAGACGATCAGTTAACCTAACCACTGTTTCCTGGGATTAACCAGTACTCGAGCTGACCCTATCTCCACAAGTTACTGATAACTTTCCCACTTGAATCAGTGGTGAGAGACGAATGATAATGAGACACAATGTCGTATATCAATCATCACGGAGACTGTTGCCGGGTGGGAATTCGAACTCACGACCCCTGGATTGATTGTCAGATGCGTAACCGACTTAGCTAATCGGGCCCGGCGCATACTCGTTGAATAAGGCAATATGGACATGACTTCTCTGGGAATCGAACATATGGTATCTGGGTTTTGGTGTATTTCTGCCAATAACACGATATTACGACTCCTTACATCCCATTGACATATCAAACGAATCCGTAATATTTCGCAGGAATCCATCTAGTTTTGGTCGCAGGATAGACCAAAACTTTAGCCAGATTGGCCCAAGTATCAGAGTCTTGTCACCTGGCAATCATACGATACACGTGAATGCGCCGGTAAGATTATATACTTATCTATTTCTCCTCCGTCGATTGTTGACTTATGTTATTTCTTATTGTTTCGTTTCGTTATGTCCTGTGTGGTCTCTGTATTAATTATTGTACTATATGTCTTTTTCAGGAATTAATATAACAACTAAGATCAATTAAACCATCAATAAACCAATCGTATGTATAACTTCTATTTTAACTTACTATATGTGTCACACATATTTAAACCATTTGTCCCAACATATTCTTTATGTGAGAGAGTATATTTTTTTTATTATAATTGAGTCGTTTATTCACGTTACAGTTGCCTTTTGTAAACGATACGGCTATTTGTGTTAACGTTTCAACTGCAAATCCACCAGAAAGAGGAAGAAAATAAAACGATATTATACACATTTTTACTTTCGATGTAGAATGTTATATCTTTGTGTGTGTTAAGCTTTATAATGCTAGTTTAAAGTAATAAAGGTTATATCACAAAGTGCAGCGTGTGGAATTCTGTAAATAAAGTGTTTTTCTACATTGGTATAAGTATGTGAAATAACAATGTCGAAACAGGTAAGAAATTCTTCAGTTTTAAATATTTAAGATAGTTACAAGGTACAAGTTGCATCCATAGATATAACCACTTTGTATATAATGTTTGTTTATTTTAAAGTCAGGTAGTGGTTATGCATGTAGTACCGACATCAGGTTATTGTAGGTTCGTATCTGTAGTACAGTACAATGTTTGTTTATTTTATAGTCAGGTATTGGTAATTCATGTAGTACCGACATCAGGTTATTGTAGGTTCGTATCTGTAGTACAGTACAATGTTTGTTTATTTTATAGTCAGGTAGTGGTAATGCATGTAGTACCGACATCAGGTTATTGTAGGTTCGTATCTGTAGTACAGTACAATGTTTGTTTATTTTATAGTCAGGTATTGGTAATTCATGTAGTACCGACATCAGGTTATTGTAGGTTCGTATCTGTAGTACAGTACAATGTTTGTTTATTTTAAAGTCAGGAAGTGGTAATGAATGTAGTACCGACATCAGGTAATTGTAGGTTCGTATGTGTATTAAATAATCGAAGTATTTCCGATAATCAATAACTGAAGCAAATAACATTGGTTATGATAATCTTGAATTGACAAATGAATATAATGTTTTTGAAAGTAAGAACAGAAAGTATCCTCTTCTTGGAGATGGTATAATTGAGTTACATCCGAACGCTTTGGTTGCCTTAATGTAAATGTTTTGTATATATACTATAGATATAAAGTATTATAACTGCTGTTATAAAAATTATGATACACAGTTGATCTGGTAAGATCGACCTACTATGAATAGAACTATACAGTAGCTATAAAATGCACGGAACAGATGTACAGACATACGCACGGACCAAAAGCTACAGAAAAACGACGGACATTAGAAGATATTAACGAAATATTTAACTTGATATAAAAACTAAATTAAATATAGAATACTAATTCTTAAAATTTAGGTACAAAATGTATAAATCAGAAACGGCCTTGATACAATTTAAATCTCAGGACGAACATTTTCTCATTCTATTGCCGTTTAAATTATAATGTTTTAAATACATTTTGAATGTTCGTGTGCATGTTGAAAATATTTTTTAACCAATTAACAACAGTTTATGAATTTGTTGACAGTTGTCTTTATACATCTTGCTATAGTTTCATTTGTATAGTATTTTAGTTTGCTATGACATATGTTGTTGTAGTGTAATAATATGTAAATAAAAGATACACATATAATCAAACTAAACGTCGATCATGATTCTGTATTCTGAAAAAATATCTGAATTTGGTTTTGATACCAACTATCTTTGGCCAGGTATTGATTTGATACAAACATGCGATAAATAAAACAAATCTTACACAAAAACAGAATTTATCCTGCATATAACTACGCTGGCCACATCCATCATACAGGTGAATGTCGAGTTGAAATATAATCTTAACGTAGTTGTTGTGAGCAAATATTTTATTCTAAGCCTTCTTCACAATGTACATTCCACAATATATATTATCATTTGTAAATGGTAGTAATACTCGTATTGGTAGTTTATACTATTTTTTAGCTCCTTTGCAATGTTAATAAAGATATTATTAAGTGTTATATTTGAGGGGTCATTTGCTCGAGCTGAGATCATATCCCCGACATTTGTCGTGGGCACCCAACGCTATATCCACTACCATAACACCCCACTTATTAAAAGAAGTAGACAATATCATTATTCTTATTCAATGAGTACGTGCGACTTGTTAACGCTGTACATTATACTATCGATTATTTAACGTGCATACATTACATCCTTCCGTCCGCCCGTCCATTCACCAAACCCCCACACACAATATATACATTCATACATACATGTTTACTTTATAATGAAAGATAATGTTTATATACCAAAGTTTGTTGATTACATTAAATACATAAACACATAGTTACATGGTGATTATTGTAGAAAAATAAATCTTAGTATATCTAATATACTCAGCTGCAGATTTTTGTCTGTCATGTTATCAAGGAATCATTATGTTATAGACGCTGCACCTTTTATCACATTTATGGACTCATAGCAACTTTGTCCATTTAAAACAGTAAAAGCGACAATTTGTGTTTCAGATTGGTCTCGAGATATTTGCTGTGTTTCTGCTGACAACAATAACCGTAGAAGGTATGTCATTAAAAATTTCCGTCAGTTTTTTAATGTAAAATCTTCTTCTCTTTTATTTTATAAGAACAGCATTTTCTGAAATATATATCAATACCTTTAAGTAACTTATCAGCAACGTATGTGAAAGAAATCAGATAAGATAGTATTGCCATGATATTTAAAGGAATGGGGTTTGGCCACAAGTTCTCGCAACATTAGTTACGGTCCCCGCCTAAAATATTACGAATAATTGAATATACATGACATGGCATAACACATGATGAAAGGATAATGGTAATACAAAATGAAAAGAAAATATCCAAAGTGAGTACACAATTATCCATCAGTAATATCAATTCAATTTAGTTATCAATATGTTAGGGAAAAAGAACTATAGAAACTATTGAGTAAATAGTAAAATAAATAATATCACGGTTTGTTTATGTTGTTAGTGGTTGAAAACATATTTCAGAATGTTTATCAAAATAAAATAAAAATGACAATTGTTTAATACATTTCTCTTATTTTCTCATTTGATATCACTTAATAATTGGGCGCCATAAACGAATTGACGAAATTAGAATATTTTTATATTTTATTATCTTCCAGTAAATACGGATATTCAATGTCCATCAAAAACATGCGTATCCTGCAATTCTACAACTGTCTGTACAGCATGCAACAACGGTTTCCATAACGGTCAGAAAGACACTATATACCATGCTGACTGTAGTCTACAATGTCGTCCAACTTGTAAAGCGTGTACGTCATACTCAGTATGTACTGAGTGTTATCCCGGTTACTTTGATAATGTTCCTGGGTTCCAGTGCAGCTTAAATTGTTCTAACGGTTGCATTAACGGCACATGTAACAAATCAAAAGGTAGCTGCACGTGCAAAACAGGATACACGGGAATCGCGTGTGACATGTGTGAAGAAGGTCTATATGGGTCTAACTGCTCCTACGTATGTTTTAGCGGATGTCAAGACAAATGTAACAGAGTAAATGGTTCATGTTCCTGTAAAAGTGGATACACCGGCACAAAGTGTGAAAACTGTGTTAATGGACGTTATGGATTAGATTGTTCTCAAAGTTGTTCTATTGGATGCAGTAATGCCTCGTGTCATAAAACCGATGGTTCGTGTGTCTGTTTACACGGGTTTGCTGGCGACATGTGTGACCGTTGTTTGGACGGGCTTTATGGAAATAATTGTTCTTTTAATTGTTCCCACGGTTGTAACGGTATGTGTAACGGTACAAACGGTTCATGTGCCTGTAGGGAAGGTTTTACAGGTGCAACATGTGACACATGTGATGACGGTATGTATGGACCAGACTGTACATTGAGTTGTTCCACGGGTTGTGTAAGGGATGCATGTGACTACAAAGATGGTTCGTGCTCTTGTAAATACGGATATAGTGGTAAGACCTGTGATAGCTGTGTGGACGGTCTTTACGGTTTTGACTGCTTATTGAATTGTTCACTTGGATGCATTGACGGTGTATGTAACATGTCAAACGGGACATGTGTCTGTAAAAATGGCTTTATTGGTGAAATGTGTGACAGTTGTACCGATGGTGTTTATGGACAAGACTGTTCGTTGAACTGTTCCACTGGGTGTAACAACTCCACGTGTAACACATCCGATGGTTCGTGTTCCTGCAAATATGGATTTTCTGGTGATATATGTGACAGCTGTGTCACTGGTTATTATGGACAAGAGTGTTCATTAATTTGTTCTTTGGGATGTACCGAGGGTACCTGTAATCAATCTGATGGCTCATGTGCCTGTAATGATGGATTTACTACAAGTAACTGTTCGTCAAAGTGCTCACCCAAATGCTATAACGGCACGTGTGACAAATTAGATGGAAGGTGTGACGCATGTGTGGAGCAATATTATGGAGTAAATTGTGAACATAGATGTTCGGGCAACTGCACTGATAACAGCTGCGATGACGACACAGGCAATTGCACAAACGGTTGTGTAGATGGACAGTATGGCCAACAATGTGAGGATATCTGCCGTCCAAATTGTTTCACGTGCAGCAGAAAGGATCAATGTAGTCAATGTAAAGCGGGATTTTATGGACAAATCTGTGGCAAAACATGCCCAATAAACTGTGTCAATAGCACCTGTAATACTAAAAGCGGTACGTGTTCACGAGGATGCATAATTAACAAGTACGGGCATTTCTGTAACCAGACTTGTGGATCGCATTGTTTAGCTAAAGATGAGAAACTCTCTACTAAATGTGATCATACTTACGGCACATGTACTTATGGATGTAAATCGGGTTTCTACGGTTACAATTGTGACTTTAGTTGCAGCGAGACTTGTACGAATGCCACATGCGAAAGACTTACTGGTAACTGTCTGCTTGGGTGTATTGGCGACTACACGGGATCAACTTGTTCTGAAGGTAAGACTATTCTGAAATCAAATTGCTTAACATGTGCTTGCCGTGTGAAATGTTCATCAATATGTTGTTTTTTTTTGAAAATACAATGGTCGTTTCTTGTATACTTTTCCACACAATATAGAATTTTAATGTTTTTTTTATTAGTCTGTCATTGCAATCGTGATTTTCTTCTTTACTATTGTTCATTATCTTAAAACAATTGATTAATGATGCAAATACATGTCTTACAAAGCAAACGGTTTGAATTTGCAGAGAAGCCATTTGACGTTGGAACTTCTAAAGACGGAAACGTCAGTGGCGGAGCTATAGCGGGTGGAGTGATTGGCGTTCTAGCCACAGCCGCCTTTATGGTAGTTTTGTTATTTCTATGGAGACGACGGTAATTTGTGTCAATCTGTTAGTTTGTATATCAACTATGTGATATAGTATTGCTGTACTTATCCAATTCCACTGAAATTAAACAATTATTAATGTAATCTCAGGTTATATGTTATTGTATTAAACGTAGAATATGTCAACGAAATTCCAATCTACTAAATATAGTCAATGTATTAAACAACTATAAACGTAATCTCGAGTAATAATGTTCCATGTATTAAACATAAAATCTATCACTATGGTACATGTTTTGGCAACGGAAATCCAAACTGCATGTATTGAATATAGGCAACGTATGCAAGTTATCCTTATAAGTAATGGGACATAGCAATGTATGCAGTATATCAAACGATATACGATTTGTTTTACAATAGTATATGACTTGCAACGGACGTCCAATGTACAAAGTATAGTTAATGTAGACATATACCGTCATGATGATAGAAAATGTAACGCTTTGACAAATACATTTGTATCGACTGCAAATGAAATAGATCATGCGAACATCACGATTTATTATACTAAATGTTTACTCATTTAGAGTGAACACAAAAATATTTACCTACTGTTATCAATTATAGGCGGACAGCTATCAAACACAAGAAGAACTACACAGACGTTGTTGGACGTATCAACAATAACCCACGTGACAGTTTGTACAGAACAACATCCTTGATATGTGAGCTGTTTGAAATATTTTCATTATTAGTTCTATAAACTTATGAATGTCTTTCATATAGACTGACTAACCTTTAACTACATTTTTTAAAAGAGATTTAACATTATGACATCATGTTCTTCTGGATGCCTATGATCTCTGTTTTACACTTGAATTTGGTTCAGCGTTGTTCTGCAAGTAGTTTGTACACGTTCTCATATTTAAATAAGATATACTCAAACGCATTGCCTTAGACTAAGTTATAATGATGCATTGTGTCATGAAGAAACATTAACATCGCTTTAGATGTCGGCAAACATAATAGTCATTACATTTTTAAAAAAAAAAACTAAGCCTGTTTAAAACTTCTTCTGAGGACAGAATGGTGACGAGTTTCCACTTAAGCCTTACAAGAAGGGAGGTGCTGAATACTTAACAATTGTACCGTACAACCTTAATTATTATTCTCCTGCTGCTGTGGCTCTTGGGGAGTCATTTGAATGTTTCTCTTTTTGGTCATTTTTATGAGATTAATAAAGTTTAACATATGTGCAATTCAAAAACTTGTACTAGGGTTTTTACGCGCAATCAGCCATGAATGTTCAAAATTCGTTGTTTTCAAACCCGCGCTTATATAAACCCTGCCGCAACAATTACATGTAAAGATAACATAAATTGCATTTTATTTGCATGAAAGTTATAATCTTATCACATGAAAAAAAATCAGTAATTTAATAATGTTATTAAAAAAAAATTTAAACCAAATAGTTTTGTACGTCGTACATGTGTACATGTTCAATTAATCCAGAACGATTTGCATTTGTGATTTCATTTAGTACCAGACGAAGTGTCTGATGCCAACGCAATACCAATGAACCAAAATCCAACGGGACTTCTACAACAATTACACATGTCTACATTTTGTGCCTCGTCAACAGTGGTGGTGGAGGAGAACGGACCTGATACCGAAGAGATTCAAAGACCATTATCCGGTACAGCACATTACAGCGTAGTAAGAAGAAAGAAGATTGAAAAACTTGCTGAATACGTTGCCAAGAAAAACACATCGGACTTTGAAGAAGAATTTCAAGTAACTAATTGCTATCTTCATTCAAGAAATTATATAGAGAAGAAAAGGCAACTGATTGATATTTTGTGAACGCTCACGTATTCACGCGAAATCTTGCAATGTTTCGTTTTCAATTATCTTGACTTGCATTGATCTCAGGAACACAAATCAAAATACTTACAGTACAGAATGAAATTCTCATCAAAACAACACCATTACAAGCAATTTGTGTTTAAAATTGTTGAAATACTTTTTATTACAAATGTGTATACTGTAGCTAAAATAACAACAAATTACGAGACAGTTTACTTCAATCCTCAATTATTTTTAATTCAAGATAATCGTTATCGAAACATTTTAAATCATCTAAGATTACATACAACTTACATTTTATTTACAGGTAATCAGATGCCTGTAAAATATGAATGATTAATTTACTAAATGATAAATCCATCGTGTGCTATTCTATCAACCTTTAATCAGGAGATACAATTTTCCAATTCTTCTATATAAGCCCTTTCTTCAAACACTAAATTTATTTTACAGCTTTGTTTTAGGCAGTTATAAAGATATAAGAACTGTGGCAACTACAGTCAACATAAGTTGCACATAGATTGACAAATTGAAAATAACATTTTCTGTATCGGTTTTGATTGTATCTGTTTTATTTATTGTTTATAGTTTGACATGGTTTTATGCACATGCAATCTTTAATGGTAATTAAATGCTAATTTAACCTTATTTATTTTACTTCGATTGTGAAACAAGTTATTACAACTTAGGCAAATAACGCTGGAAGTCTTTCTGGGTAGAACCAGTATTAAGCATATTGGGAAAAAGTGTCTTGGTCATGGGCATCACCACAGAGTTGTGACTTAGCATCGAACCCACGACATTCCGATCTTGGGTCGGATGCCCTACCACTGGACCTTTCATCAAACTATTTGTTTCCAATGAGAAATCAATGTTGTATATAATGCCAATGTTGTATATAATGTCAATGTTTAATATAATGTCAATGTTTTATATAATGTCAATGTTGTATATAATGTCAATGTTTTATATAATGCCAATGTTGTATATAATGTCAATGTTTTATATAATGTCAATGTTGTATATAATATCAATTGCTTTATATAATGTCAATGTTTTATATAATGTCAATGTTGTATGAATGTCAATGTTTTATATAATGCCAATGTTGTATATAATGTCAATGTTTTACATAATGTCAATGTTGTATATAATGTCAATGTTGTAAATAATGTCAATTGCTTTATATAATGTCAATGCTTTATATAATGTCAATGTTTTATATAATACCAATGTTGTATATAATGTCAATGTTTTATATAATGTCAATGTTTTACATAATGTCAATGTTGTATATAATGTCAATGTTGTTTATAATGTCAATTGCTTTATATAATGTCAATGTTAAATATAATGTCAATGTTGTACATAATGTCAATGCTTTATATAATGTCAATGTTGTATATAATGTCAATGTTTTATATAATGTCAATGTTGTTTATAATGTCATTTGCTTTATATAATGTCAATGTTTAATATAATGTCAATGTTTTATATAATGTCAATGTTTTTACTCTTGTGCTAAGTGTGTCTTTGCTTGTTACATCGTCTCTTATTGGGAACATGTTTTCATTTGAAATAATTACATATTTAAAATATCAACATTAGTGTAAGCTGAAATTTGTGATTAGAGAACAAATTATGATCAGTTGATACAAAAAGTAGAAAAATAAAAGTGAACCTGTTAAAAAAATGTTACCTATACAAAGTACTTGTTTTATATCTAATGGTTTGAACAAAGTATTTAATTAACTAGTTATTTACGTTCTTTTCAGGAATTACCAAACGGTCTCATACAGCCATATGCCGAGTCCCAAAAACAAGAGAACATGGTGAAAAATAGATACCGACAGATATACCCCTGTATGTGGTTGAACCGATTTATTTTATGAAAATTATGCAACTAAACTAAACAAACAGAACTAGGGGCATAGCAGATTTCAGATTTTGGCGTTAATTCTCGGCGTTCCCTCCTTGCATTTTACAAGTTGTTTTCATTAATAGCTTCACTTTACTTAACTGACCAGCGAGCTTTATTTCAAGAACCCTGGTATGCATGTTGAAATTCTTAAACACTAGTTTTACACAAAATAATATGCAGTTTTATAAATTTAAACGGGTTAATATCATATTAAAGTATTAACCGTGATATATTTGAATACTAGTATTTTAACAAAGATTTTGCTACTCCAACATTGTATTATTGTTTCACTTAACACGCTTCAGGCAGCAAGTTGGTTATGTGAACAATATGCTTATTGTTTCAGATGATGACCATAGAGTGAAGCTGACTGGACCTGGCACAGACTATATCAATGCTAGTTATATTGATGTAAGTTATATTCCCTGTCAACCGACCGTCAAGTGAATATGTTTAACTGATAAGGCATTGCTGATTTTCATTTTATTACTTTTCTTAATTGGTAAATTATTTTTTCTAACTACTTCATTATGACTTAGTATCGTGATATTTTTATTACTTTCCACACTTTATTTTCCGGATATCTCACTTGAACCTTGAATTTCATCAGTTTAATTATTTAAAACCGCTATTAAAATATATTAAGTTACATCCCCCCTTATAATACCTTACGGACGTACATGCCCTGCTTAGCTTTTCGGAATCCACCGTAACCGAATGGTACAAGGCGCAGTCTCAATATAACTGACATTTTACCTCTAAGGTCGCAGGTTCAAGTCACGCTCGCTCCAAAAACTTTATGTATAAAAGTTTGCCAGTAACTCGCGGAAGGACGGTGGTTCTACTCAGATTCATTCTGAGGTCTTTTTCCACCAATAAAACTGGATATGCCATATATAACCTGAAATGTGTTGGAAATGGCGTTGAACCCTATTCTAGAATATAATTGTAAAGCTTTAAATGGAGATCAAGTACGGAGGATAAATGCACTACCGGGTTTCATAAATCCATTGAAATAGTTTTGTTGACGAAATATAAATGTCAGTGACAGTATCAAGTTACATAGTTTCATACACCAAGATAAAATAAAACCCGTACACAAGATGACTTGCTATCTAATATTAACTTCCCGATTTCGCATGATCTACTCTTTTCAGATAGTATCTCTTTCTTTTCCGCACTTCCTGAAATCTAATATAGCACAACTGACGCTAATATTTATGTTATTGTTTTTTTTTTCAGGGATTCAACCAGCCAAAGGCGTATATTGCGTGTCTAGGTATGAACATTTTTTTCCGCATCTAATTTGGACAACGCATAGATACGTAAGATAATTTCCCTTTGTTTATAACTTCACCTACAACTGAACCAGTACATGTTTCTGGTGATTCAACTGAGGATATATGTAGTGAATGGGATAACACTTCAGGCTCAAATATAAATGCGCCTCGCTGGCTTTAAACATTGTGTTGATTTTTGTACCACCTATGTGTTTTGCAAATAATGTTCAAGAATAAATATAGATAAGCTCTTTGTAATAAAGTGTTAATGTATATTTTGTATAGTACTCGTTACGAACAGTCTACTACACCTCAGTAGTTTTGAGTTCGAACATAAAAAACATCTGCATTGATTTACACATATCCGCTAGTTTTTGTTACAAACATATTTCTTAAACGTTCCTAGAGGTTTGATACACATATTGTTATCCCGCTGTATTATTGTATGTGTCAGTATAATGTAATTCATTGGGTAATGTATGCCGAAGGCCAGACATCATTTAATTCATCTAATACTAATAAGCGGTATGTGGTGATTTTAACAAGAAGATCTCAGTAATATATATAATAATGCTTAATTGAGAGTAAATATTGATGAATAAGCGATATTCAAACTTTTTTTTTGCATATATGTAGTGTACATAATTATAATTATACTTTATAAATATAAACAGTAGAACTTCGATAGCTCGAACCCTACGAAACTGGACAAAATTGTTCTAGTTAAGGGTTGTCGAGACAAGTATTGTTCAACATCATACAACACACACGAGAGACATAGGAATCTGGCCGGGACTAGATAAATAGTTCGAGATAAATGTGGTGTTCGGGCCATCCGCATTCGAACTAACGAAGTTCTATGCATTAATTTTGGTTGTGCTGTTTTGTAGTGAGTCCTGTACATGTACTTTTGGCATACAGTTTCTTTTCTTTAACTGGTGAACAAAGATTGATATTAACCACCAAAAATATAATAGTATACGGTATATGATAACGTCATAGAGAGTTGCACATTTTTTCTGTGAGAAGTATACAGTAGACAAAGTAAAGTATATATTTCGTATCAGATTAAAACCTAAATATGATTATTACTTCTCGTAATTATGATAATTTACTTCTTCTGTCAGTAGGAATTATGTATATGACTACTAATATAAAGTATATATTGATCATGTTATTGTGTTGGCATTGTACAATAACAGGTCCTACCGAGAAGACAATGGATAATTTTGTTTTGTTCTGGCGAATGGTGTGGCAAGAGAACGTTGAGCAAATAGTCATGGTTACAAATCTCAAGGAAGATGGGGTAATAAAGCTAAAACATCTAAATATAATATTTCTTATATAACAAATGCTCTATCCGTGGGAAAGGCAATTAAATGCAATCATTTATTTTTTGACGTTTTGTATAATAGTATAAGAGAATAATAATATACTGTAAAAGGCACGACCATTGTCAACTATTAACAATTAATTAACACATGTAATCTGTTTTCCTTACAGGTTAATAAGTGTGACAAATACTGGCCTGATGCCGGAAAGAGTGTGTATTATGGTGACGTCATGGTCACGTGTCATAGTGACGACAAGTATGCAGATTACACTGTGAGAAGTTTTACAGTGTCTACGGTAAGTGTTGTTATAAAGCAGACGAATTGACAAGCTAGTATTCATGTCGGTATGTTAAATTCTATCAGAAATATGAGAAGCTTCAAATACCGAAAATAATTCATTCATACTTCGTATATGTAAAAACAGAATGATTTATCAAACTAGTAAGATGATGTATATTTCTATTGTATCAATAGTGAATATCTAAGCAACATTCAATTACATTATTTTTTTAATGAATTGCAGGATTCCGTCAGTAGACCTCTGCATCATATTCATTTCACGGCTTGGCCAGACAAAGGCGTTCCGGATGATATAACGAGCCTGATTGAATTTAGACAGAAAGTCAAAAGCACTCAAATGACCCTTAACGGGCCAACCATTGTGCATTGCAGGTAGTTTAATGAAAAAATATATAATTTCACTAGAAATAGTACATTAAACAAGAAGTTTCGCAGGAATGTGATGTAATTGTTATATTTAAGTAACCGGTAGTACTGTTTGTACAGGAAACACAAAACAAATCTAAAAGGATCCTTGGGAAACAATTTGAATTCGGTTTTATTAAGTTTGCTCATGAGGGATAATAAAATATTTAACACCAATTATTTTTCATTCAAATAAAAATTGTAAATTTAGACGTTGACAATGTGTTTTATGCTATATTTTCATGTGATACTTTTATAAAAAAAAATTCTGAAACGATTGCTTTATCCTAATATGCTACTTTAATATGATCGCATTGAGGAATCTTAAATTCCAAAACGTGTTGAACATGTTTTTATCTTATTTCCGTCCACTAGTGCTGGAGTGGGAAGAACTGGGACGTACATTGCTCTAGATATTCTTACCAAACAAGGAGAGGAGACACAGGCTGTGGATGTATTCATGTGCGTTTTGAACATGCGACAGAATAGGCCGTACATGGTACAAACAGCGGTACGTGTATAACATGTCATGTAGTCCAGACCGCCTGGGCTGATAATATGTTAGAGCAAGGTTTCATATAAAGCGGACGACTTCCTTGTTTCATTTATGATAACTCCCCTGCTTGCCAATATACTTGAACGATTTTGTTAAAACGTTGGGCGATAAATAGCACCATTCCTGCACTGGTCGACGGCGGTCACTTATTGCTTTTAAAATTAAAAAATAAAACCTGCTACTACACTATATATTTGTTCTCTGTTATGACAGATTCAGATTACTGCGGGTTTTTGTTATGCATTATTTGATTTTTTTAAATCGATAGCAAGATGTTTTGAATTTTTAAATAACCCGCCAAAACACACAATGCCCTTTGATCTTTGCAAATTTTAACATTTAGAACTCAAGGAAATGTGACACGCCTTGAGCGCTGGCCGGCAGTGGCTATTGGATGCAAACCACAATACACGATATATTAAATACCCCACACACTTTAACTCACCAGTCATTGTTTGTGTCTATTGAGGCTACTGAATTATAATGAAAGAGTGAAAGAATAATTGATAAAAACATAAAACATGTAAAGATAAGTCACAAAGATAGACGTCTCAGTACACAGTTACGCCCTTTTTCCCCACATGATTCTTACGCATAAAAAAAATGTTATTTGGTTTTGAAATATTTTCAAAATGGTTCATAATGGTTGTGACTCTTGCTGCAGAGGCGTAGATAGAGCAAAGGTTGGTATAGATATACTGCAATAAGACATCACTGGTGTTAAACAATTGATTTTTATATGATTTTAACATATGCATGTATTGATGAGCATTTGAGGACTTCTTTTTTTCAAAATATCTCAGGGTGTCTATGCACCCTCTTTAAAAGAAAACTGATCAAGCTACCTCTTATTGTGCATTTTTAATTGGGTATACATTCCTGCCATGAATAAAAAAAATTAAAACATTCTAAGTTTACCACGGAAATCCTAGACCCTTTTTTATATAGAACAAAGAGCAAAACTCAACCCTGTAGTGCGACCTATACTGTCCTGTGACGGCTATCATTCAACCAACTAGTCGATTTGCTCTTTAACTCTTGATAGTAAGATGAGTAAACATTGATGCTTAATTAATCTTTGTGATGATATACTGATTTTGGTACTAAAATTACAGGAACAATACGAATATTTGCATCATGCAGTCGTCCATTCCTTGACCACTGACTGCCAAACAATTCCGGCAGACAAGTTCCAGGAGTATACAGCTGCGTTAGATGATGATGATGATGCTGATAGTATGTCACACACATTTGAGGTTAGTATATAATAGTATCTATATAATGGCGATAACTATTGTTGAACAACCAAACATAAATCTTCATACAATAAAATATATATATATAGTAATGTATGTATATTGTCAGAAGTCATTAACATGTGTTATTGATATTAATTAACTGCACATGTTGGTTAATAGACCGGATAGTGAAAGTGTAAACTATGCGTATATGCATATCTGCAAGGTTAAGATTTCTCGTTATAACATCCGAATGTAGATTATCTTATTTCAGAACGGGATTGGTTGTTTTGTTTTAAATTAATTCCGTGTGTTGTGTCGATTATGTTTTCGTTGCTGTTGTTGATGATGATGATGACAACTTAAAATTATAATTGTTATAACAGTTCACGGTACAGCCTTTTTAATAAATATCTTTTAATAAACTGTATGCATGTAATTTAATAAGAATTAGCATTTAAGAACTCAAATACATAATTTATAACAATAATATAGAAATCCATGGTATACGTTCATCAAGTGTTTGATATTTTCCTGTTAAACAGTATTTTTTCAGTTATGTTTAGCTTCTCAATAGCTTTGCATCTACATCATTTGTTCCCTGCAATTCCTCATAGCGGAGGGTCCGTAGTCTATCCCAGAACCTGATATCTCCCGAACCAGGTCTATAAACCACTAATGAAACAGCGCGGTATTCTAGTTCTGTCTAACCATTCATATCAATTGAACGCTTACTAAAATGTGACGTAATTCAAACGTTCCGTTGTAGCAACTGGCCAATTAACGTGCTAAAATGTGGCTTTCCCAACATTGCTATTTAACGGACCCAATCGGGACAGCTGGGTCCGCTCTACAGACTAGGAGAGTTCGTGTTATGTTGTTAAATCAGCCGTATTATATTGCAAGAATATATACAAAGATGTTTAAGACTGCAGTGAAAACATTCTGTATCGAAATGTGTAACATACATACTATTTAGAATATACGTTTGTTTATTGATTTCATTAGAGCTCAAATAAATATTGTTAATATATTTTAAATACACAGTTACACACACAAATGGACAAGAAAACAGATCAAGAAATTGAAGCTATTGACAGAAACAGAACACAGACAAAAGCAAACCGTGCAGGAGCTGATGTCCCAGGTAAAACATGAACATTGAGAATATGATAGTTTAAAATATATTTCGTTCCAATTAAACACCTAACAAACAACTATTCTACAAAATTGGTAGAGTGATTTTATTATATGTAACAGTCATAAGAACAGACACTGTTGTCGTTGTATATAAAACTAAACTAGCAATTCTGACTTTATCCAAAATAAGAACATAAAGAATAAAGAAAAACTGGGCCAATTAAAACTATAAGCAAACTGCTATAAACGATATTTAAAGCTTTACAAGATGTATGGTAAGGTGATTCCTTAATGATTTTGTCAATATGATTATAATTACTGACAAAGTCGATAATGAAGACTGTATAGCTTACAATAGTTTGATATTGGGGTTCTGACACTCACCCGGCGTTTCTTTATTATTTCAGTCTACAATTTATATGTTTTGTCAGTGTTGCTGCTGCTACATGTATCGACGTTTCCCATGAAATGATTTAATGTAACAAACCATTATCTTTATAATTCTAGGCGATCTACATAGACCATTAGGCAATATCACGGGATCTCGAAACTATATAAATGCTGTGTACATAAATGTGAGTACTTTTTTCTACATGTGACAGATAATGTTTAACATTTATTGAACTATGTAAATATGTTACATTGCATTTGAAAATTGAGAGTAAAACGTGTAGCGCCATTTTCACCTAACATGATGTGATATTTCTAATTGTCAGATTCGTATTTATATCAAATGTAAAAGCTTGATCCACAAATATACTCCGAATTTTACATTTGCTAAACTTTATCTTACGGTATTAAAATACAATACCACTATACTACGAAGTTTTACATTGCATATCAAACAGTTGTTAAATAGCTCTGGCGATCGTGAGGATGGAAAATAAGAACAATAGATAATAGTTAATGTCATATAATGACAAACTTGTATATATTACAGAGTTTCAGGACAAAGAACCGTTACATTGTTGCCCAGACACCGTTACCTGAAACTGTAGAGGATTTTGTAACACTTGTGTTCCAAACTAAATGTTCGTGCATCGTTTCCTTGGAAAATCTGGATAATCTACAGGACGTGGTAGGAAAGTTCAAAACTAGACTATCACATAAAAATATAATTATCTGACATGGTATTCTATATTTATATAAACAAAACTCCCTATGATGTATTATGCAAATATGTGTTCCCGATACATATTAAAAATAAGAAATTATATGTGATCTGATACAAAACAACATAAAATACGTTCAAGAAAAATAAACAGCAAGTTCGTTTTTTTTAATATATTTATAAGGCAGTGGCGTAGCTGGCTTACATTGGATGCGTAGGTACGGGCAGTGTAGGGGTCATAAGACATGCCACCCCCAAATACATTTTTTTTCTATGAACTTGAAATATTGGTGCATTTCAAAACATATATACAGCTATTACTCATGGGCCGTGTTTTGATTGCTCACAATGTACGTTCATATGCGAAAATACACATAAACTTATTTTACAGCATCGTCTAACACGATAAACACAACATACTAGCTCATTTTTTCCCTTCAGCTTATCCCTAACCACTTTAAATTGCATCTTTGGCGTTTCTATTTTTTATTTTTTTTTTTTTTTTTTTGAGAATGGCGTAGTCCCGGGTCTACACGGTCTAAAGGCAGCTACGCCCCTGTACGTAATACTGAACTACCCACCACCTTCACACCCCTCTATCACCGGGTCTACACGGCCTAAAGGCAGCTACGCCCCTATACAGAATACTGAACTACCTAGCAATCTCACATCCCTCTATCACCGGAGAAAGGTGTACTCCCGGGTCTACACAGCATAAATGCAGCAACGCCCCTGTAAGGAATACTGAACTACACACCACCTTCACACCCCACTATCACCGGGTCTACACGGCTTAAAGACAGCTACGCCCCTGTAAGGAAAACTGACCTACCCAGAACCTTCACACCCCTCTATCACAGGGTCTACACGGCCTAAAGGCTTCTCTGCCCCTATAACGAATACTGAACTACCCAGCACCCTCACATTCCTCTATCACCGGAGACAAGTGTAGTCCCGGGTTTACACGGCATCAATGCAGTTACGCCCCTGTAAGGAATACTGAACTACCCAGCACCTTCACACCCCTCTATCACCGGTCATAGCAATTTTGTATTTTGGTACAAATCTGAATGAGCTCCATGTTTCCAAGTTATCCGCAAAGAAATTGACATAAAGTTGTAAAACTACGTGTATATTCTTACCGCTGTTTATTTTGACGTCAGAACATAGGTGTGCCTTTATAACAAATATGTGTAAAGATTGTCAAATTACATTGTATTTTCTTATTGTTTTACACGACAAAGGGTCCTCCGTAGCCGAGTGGTCTAAGACGCATTCTCAATATCACTAACCTCTCAGCGCTAGGGTCGTAAGTTCAAGTCCCGCTCGCTCCAAAAACTTTATGTAAGAAAGTTTCCAGTTACTTGCGGAAGGACGGTGGTTCTACTCAATCTGAGGTCTTCCTCCACCAGTAAAACTGGATTTGACATAAAATTATATAACCTGCAATGTATTCACCCCCTTCACCAACCCCACCCCCCCCCCCCCTCCCCTCTCCTCTCTCTCTCTCTCTCTCTCTCTCTCTCTCTCTCTCTCTCCATAACACGAGCAAATAATGTACAACTACATTGTACTCCCCTAGTAGTTGATTTTGCGCCTACTTGATCTTATCTTTAGTCATTTGTCTTAATTTGTATGCACTTATACAGTATACAATAGTCAGCATAGTTGTTATTTATATTTTAAACAATTGATGGATACTGACATAAACAAGGAACATATATCAGAAAATAAACAAAATAATTACGAACGTGTCTATATAATGTATACGGTTACTTTGGTCGGTAGAACGTACCCAGCTCTCCCGATTGTGTCCGTTAAATAGCTATGCTGTGAAAGCCACATTTAAACACGTTGATTGGTAAGTTGCTTCAATTAAAAGTTTGAGTGACGTCACAGTTTAGAAAGTGCTCAATTGCTATGAATCCTGGGACAAACATCCTTGCTTTTTCATTGGTGGTCAATAAACCTAATTCGGGAGATATCAGGTTCTGGGATAGACTAACGGTTACTTTCACTGGAAAAACTTTACAGCTTTATCATTACATTAGATAAAGATGATCTGAATATTAAAATATGTAACGGTTGCTGGAAAATACAAATGGTAAGAAAGGCAAACTTAAAGTTACAGATTAATAACTAATCTAAACCAGAACCTGATATGTCCAGTCTCCAGTTATAATAACCTTCAATGAAAAATCAGAAATAAACATGCCTGTCCCACAATTTATTGTTATTGAACGATTATTAAACTGTGACGTCATTTAACCTTTGCTATTTAACGGATCCAATCTTGAGCACTGGGTCCATTATACAGACTATGTAATAAACATTGCTTATTTGACTGTGTTTATTGTTTAACAGGATGCTGGTTTTTACATCCCAGCCGATAACCAGGACCTAGTAATGAATACGCTACAAGTCACATCTGTGAAGGGTGACTCTACACCGTATTGTCTACTCCGGAAAATTACAGTTAAAAATACGAAAGAGGTCAGTACAAAGTTAATTATTGTTAACCATTAGTTTAACAAAAGCATATGTTCAACATTATCTAATTAAAACAATCATATCAGTAAAGAAAGTCATAACTTAGTAATAAATGTATCAAATAGATTGTGAAAATAAAACACATGGACATGGTTTGTTTAGGTAAGTTTATAATCAGGAATACATTTTCTATTTATGTGATACCAGAGCCCAGCACATTAACATACATCTCAAGATCATCCGGATACATGGATTGATTGAATATTTAGCGTTATGTTTATGCCATCGAGGGCTAACAGACGATCAGTTAACCTAACCACTGTTTCCTTGGATCCTGGAAGGTTAACCAGTACTCGAGCACACCACATCTCTGCAAGTACTTGATAACTCTCCCACTTGAATCAGTGGTGAAAGACGAATGATAATGAGACGCAATGTCGTAAAGCAACCATCACGGAGATTGTGGCTGGGCGGGGATTCGAACTTATGTCCCCTGGATTGATAGTCAGACGCGCTAACGACTGAGCATATCGGGCCCGGCTCTCATCCGGATACAAAAGAAAGCTGTAACTATAAACGATGCATTTCTGTGTACTACATGACAACAGTTACCACATGATAACAATATGTTGTAATATATCACAGTACTACATGACAACAGTTACCACATGGTTACAGTCTGTTGTAATATAGCACAGTACTACATGACAACAGTTACCACATGGTTACAATCCGTTGTAATATAGCACAGGAAATAATTGTGTACTACAGGGCAACAGTTATTAAATGATTACTATCGGTTGTAATATAGCACAGGCAATAATTGTTTACTTTAAGACAACAGTTACCACATGATTACAATCTGTTGTAATATAGCACAGGAAATAACTGTGTAATATAGGACAACAGTTACCAAATGATTACAATATGTTGTAATATAGCACAGTAATACATGACAAATGTTACCACATGGTTTCTATCTGTTGTAATATAGCACAGGAAATAATTGTGTACTACAGGTTAACGGTTATTACATGATTACTATCTGTTGTAATATAGCACAGGAAATAATTGTGTACTATAGGACAACAGTTACCACATGGTTACAATATGTTGTAATATAGCACAGGCAATAATTGTGTACTATAAGACAACAGTTACCACATGATTACAGTCTGTTGTAGTATAGCACAGGAAATTATTGTGTACTATAGGACAACAATTACCACATGATTACAATATGTTGCAATATAGCAGGAAATAAGTGTTGGTTCCAGTGAACATCAGTTTGATTTTATCATGCTAGCATTGAAATGTTATGTCTACTAGTGGCGAATGACATTGAATCTAGTGTTCATGAGTGAAACATCAGTTTGATTTTATCATGTTAGCATTGAAGTGTTATGGCTACTAGTGGCGAGTGACATTGAATCTAGTGTTCATTAGTGAAACATCAGTTTGATTTTATTATGTTAGTATTGAAGTGTTATAGCTACTAGTGGAGAGTGACATTGAATCTAGTTCCATGAGTGAAACATCAGTTTGATTTTAGCATGTTATCATTGAAATGTTATGGCTACTAGTGGCGAGTGACATTGAATCTAGTGTTCATGAGTGAAATCTAATTGATATTTTATTGAAACCAACATCACGTGTATCGTCACCTTTTTAGCAGTTATATTATTATTGAATATTCACTTAGATTATCTATTATTCATAAGAAAATAACAATACTTCTTCAGGAGGAGCTGACAGTCCACCACGTTCAATACACACAGTGGAATAATCAACAAAACGTTCCAGACGATCCAAAAACGTTTACACAAATGATCAAATATGTTGAAAACATTGCCAATACTGCTGATAATGGTGGACCAATTATTGTTCACTGTCTGTAAGTAACGTACCAGTTGGCTTTTTTAAAAAACAAAAGGAGAGGGCAACAAGCTATTTGAATATTTCAAATGAAAAAAAGGAGGGGATAATAAGCTAGTATAATAAGGTTATTATTTTGTAAAATAGGTGAAGAGTGGCATGTCCACCAAATGACCATCGGGTTCGTAAAATAAATCTAGGAATCAGAAAACTCGAATGTCGCATAATCAAACTGAACGTAAGTAAAGAACGGTCCCCACCGAATAAGACCATTTTTAGTCTTCCGACTGGGTCCACTAAATAGAAATTGTTAAAAGCACGCTGATTGGTTAGTTGCTTCAGAGAAAGTTAGAATGACGTCATAATTTAGTAAGCATTCAATTGCTATGAATTGTGGGACATATATGTAATTCCCTGCTTTTTTCATTGGTGGTCAATAGACCTGATTCGGAAGATACCAGGTTCTGTAATAGACTTGTTCATTTTAATGCAACTACCATGCTCGTCAAACTTTTGTTATATTAATCCATAAAATTTACTCAGAGCATTACATTGATACTTATATATATAAATATGGTATAAAAACATTATGATTTTAAAATCATAATTGTATGTTTGAATTTTACTAAATATGAATAGATCAGAAACTATTGAATATTTTGCAGTTAATTGGACAATTAAATATTATTTAACTAAGTATGCTATACAATAACTGTTCAGTTCCGTTATGATTATATTCTCATATACAGAGACGGAGGCAGCAAGAGTGGGCTGTTTTGTGCTGTATCAATATTGGTACAGAAAATGGAAGTGGAGCACGAGGTCAGTGTGGTGAACACAGTTAAACATGTCAAGTCTAGGAGAGCTAACGCCATACCCAACAAGGTTGGTCTCACAAGTTATTTTCTGAAATAAATATTAGGGTGTTGTTGTTTTTATTATTTGTTATTTCAGATATTTAAACATAAGTAAAGTAACTAATCAAATACTTTTATCTAGATACCTATTACCTGGTGAATTTTTGGCAATTATCATGTTATTTGGCGTTGATGTTCTATTCAGGTTTTTTAGTTTGCAAAGAATAGCGACTGTTAATTATTTTATAATAATTTTTTTTACAATAGTTTATTAATGTTATTTTCAAGTACTATGTTACACTTATAATTACGTATTATGTTTTGTTTCCAGGAGCAGTTTGTGTTCTGCCATCGTGCTGTTAGTGCATATCTGCAAACATTTAGCGAATACTCAAACTTTTCGCTGAGGACATGATAAAACCAATCAGTAATAGTCGTGTTGATGAACAGCTGGCGGCCAGAAGTTGGAAGTTAATGTTTGTTATCACGTGACATTATTATACTAAGACATGTCATTTTAACCATTATTTCACATAACGCAAGGGTTTGTTATTGTTTAAATGTTAGTCATTCTGTCTGTACAACTTAAGGTACACAGAAATCATTTCCTGTGTAAGTTTGGACCATCAATCACATATCGCAAAAAATAATATGCATCGGTCATGAATGACTGTTTGGACCTGTCATACTTGTTAACAAACATTTCTTATACATATATACCTATTTTAGTAGAATAAGTACATGTGACTACTTTCGACCAATGAAATTTAGTGTTATGTATCATTCGGCGGTTTGATGAATTCTTAATTAGAAAGAATACTTAATAAGTCAGCGATTCGTACAACGCGGTAGGAGGAAGTCGTCAACTGACTAAGGAGCGTTTATATGTTTTGTCTTTTATAACATGTGGTGGTTTAATTGTCAAACAGAAATGCTGGCATATATTATGAAAAGGGGGTATCCAAGCTAGTCATACTTTAGGAAATTACTTGTTTTATTTTAATTGTAGTTATATTACTATACATTGCAGAGTATAGCAGCAATCTCCTGTGGATCTCTGCAGAATATGGCAGCAATCTCCTGTTTATCTCTGCAGAATAAAGCAGCAATCTCCTGAGGATTTCTGCAGAATATATAGCAGCAATCTCCTGTTGATCTCTGCAGAATATATAGCAGCAATCTCCTGTTTATCTCTGCAGAGTAAAGCAGCAATCTCCTGTGGATTTCTGCAGAATATAACAGCTATCTCTTGTTGATCTCTGCAGAATACAGTAGCAATTTTTCTGTGGATTTCTGCAGAATATAGCAGCAATCCCCTGTTGATCCATGCAGAATATAGCAGCAATCTCCTGTTGATCTCTGCAGAATATAGCAGCAATATCCTGTGGATTTCTGCAGCATATAGCAGCAATCTCCTGTTGATCTCTGCAGAATATATAGCAGCAATCTCTTGTTGATCTCTGCAGAATATAGCAGCAACCTCTTGTTGATCTCTGCAGAATATAGCAGCAACCTCTTGTTGACCTCTGCAGAATATAGCAGCAATATCTTGTTGATTTCTGCAGAATATAGCAGCAATCTCCTATGGATCTCTGCAGAATATAGCAGCAATCTCTTGTGGATTTCTGCAGAATATAGCAGCAATCTCCTGTTGATCTCTGCAGAATATAGCAGCAATCTCCTGTTGATCTCTACAGAATATAGCAGCAATCTCCTGTTGATCTCTCCAGAGTAAAGCAGCAACCTCCTGTGTATCTCTGCAGAATATAGCAGCAATCTCCTGTTGATCTCTGCAGAAGATAGCAGCAATCTCCTGTTGATCTCTGCAGAATATAGCAGCAATCTCCTGTTGATCTCTCCAGAGTAAAGCAGCAACCTCCTGTGGATTTCTGCTGAATATAGCAGCAATCTCCTTTTGATTTCTGCAGCATATAGCAGCAATCTCCTGTTGATCTCTGCAGAATATAGCAGCAATATCCTGTAGATTTCTGCAGAGTATAGCAGCAATCTCCTGTTGATCTCTGCAGAATATAGCAGCAATTTCCTGTGGATCTCTGCAGAATATTGCAACAATCTCTTGTTGATTTCTGAAGTTATAGCAGCAATCTCTTGTTGATTTCTGCAGAATAAGGCAACAATCTCTTGTTGATTTCTGCAGAATATAGCAGCAATCCCCTGTTGATCTCTGCAGAATATATAGCAGCAATCTCCTGTTTATCTCTGCAGAGTATAACAGCTATCTCCTGTTGATCTCTGCAGAATATAGCAGCAATTTCCTGTGGATTTCTGCAGAATATAGCAGCAATCTCCTGTTGATCTCTGAAGAATATAGCAGCAATCTCCTGTTGATCTCTGAAGAGTAAAACAGCAACCTCCTGTGGATTTCTGCAGAATATAGCAGCAATCTCTTGTTGATCTCTGCAGAATATAGCAGCAACCTCCAGTTGATATCTGCAGAATATAGCAGCAGTCTCCTGTTGATCTCTCCTGAGTAAAGCAGCAACCTCCTGTGGATTTCTGCAGAATATAGCAGCAATCTCCTGTTGATCTCAGAAGAATATAGCAGCAATCTCCTGTTGATCTCTGCAGAATATAGCAGCAATCTCCTGTGGATTTCTGCAGAGTATAGCAGCAATCTCCAGTTGATCTCTGCAGAATATAGCAGCAATCTCCTGTGGATCTCTGCAGAATATAGCAGCAATCTCTTGTTGATTTCTGCAGAATATAGCAGCAATCTCTTGTTGATTTCTGCAGAATATAGCAGCAACCTCTTGGTGATTACCTCTTGTTGATTTCTGCAGAATATAGCAGCAGCCTCTTGTTGATTTCTGCAGAATATAGCAGCAATCTCTTGTTGATTTCTGCAGAATAAAGCAGCAATCTCCTGTTGATTTCTGCAGAATATAGCAGCAATCTCTTGTTGATCTCTGCAGAATATAGCAGCAATCTCTTGTTGATCTTTGCAGAATATAGCAGCAATCTCTGGTTGATTTCTACAGAATATAACAGCAATCTCCTGTTGATCTCTGCAGAATATAGCAGCAATCTCCTGTTGATCTCTGCAGAATATAGCAGCAACCTCTTGTTGATCTCTGCAGAATATAGCAGCAACCTCTTGTTGACCTCTAAAGAATATAGCAGCAATCTCATGGTGATTTCTGCAGAATATAGCAGCAATCTCCTGTTGATCTCTGCATAATATAGCAGCAACCTGTTGTTGATCTCAGCAGAATATAGCAGCAATCTCTTGTTGATCTCTGCAGAATATAGCAGCAATCTTCTGTTGATCTTTGCAAAATATAGCAGCAATCTCTTGTTGATTTCTGCAGAATATATAGCAGCAATCTCCTGTTGATCTCTGCAGAATATAGCAACAAACTCTTGTTGATTTCTGCAGAATATAGCAGCAATCTCTTGTTGATCTCTGCAGAATACAGCAGCAATCTCCTGTTGATTTCTGCAGAATATAGCAGCAATCTCCTGTTGATCTCTGCAGAATATAGCAGCAATCTCTTGTTGATTTCTGCAGAATATAGCAGCAATCTCCTGTTGATCTCTGCAGAATACAGCAGCAACCTCTTGTTGATCTCTGCAGAATATAGCAACATCTCCTGTGGATTTCTGCAGAAAATAGTAGTAATCTCCCGTTGATCTCTGCAGAATATAGCAGCAATCTCTTGTTGATTTCTTCAGAGTATAGCAGCAATCTCTTGTTGATCTCTGCAGAATATAACAGCATCCTGTTGATCTCTGCAGAATATAGCAGCAATCTCCTGTTGATCTCTGCAGAATATAACAGCATACTGTTGATCTCTGCAGAATATATAAGCAATCTCCTGTTGATTTCTCCAGAATATATAAGCAATCTCCTAAAATGTCTCACTACACAGTTGGCAAAATAAGGGACGCAACTGTGTAGTGAGATCAGATCTTGAGGGAAAGAGCGCGCGCCACTTTGTCAATAAAATATAACGCGCGACAACTCTAGGTAAAGAGCATTTAAAAGTTGATCTATACATTTTTTAAGAATAAATAGTTTTAGACAATCTTCAAGTTTTCAGCAACATTGGCCATTTTTCACCAATACTAGCTGATTTTTTTGTCCCATTACATTTCCATAGCTAATGATATGTACGTTTTCAGTTGCTGAATGGTTTTCTTTAGAAATGACTCTGTATCGTGTTACAATGTGTACATTGTCTACGTTTTGTTTTATTTAAGTGTACTATGCTTAATTTCATTATTAATTCAGTGTTATTTCAACATTACAATTAAATTATTTGCCAGTTTTAATATAGGCTAGGTTTTTTTTGTTATGCTCTAATGTTTATAGAAATAATCATATTCGATTAATAGTTTAGTAACATTTAGTGGCTTTGCGTATAGTAATTTGCTAAAATAGTCTGGTAAACTAATTGAAATAAGTTCAAGAATTGTACAAGAAACAAAAATAAGAGACAAGAAAATACAAGCGATTCTCCAACATAATCGACCAAAATGACAGAATAAAATGGCAAGCGACAAGAGACAAAGCATTGTCAGATACTGAGACGGGTATTGAGACGGATACATTGTTCTCAAACGAGATTTTGTCGATTCTATATAAACGAAATGGGCGTGGGTTCTAAAATTATCTATATAAAATAATATGTCTGAATTGGTGTAAAACAATATATGTAAGAGGCAATATGGACACTTTACATGGTGTAAACATCTCCACAATGACATTTAATCATTCATTCAATTAACCTTTATGGAAACATCTGGCAATTTGCAAATATCATGTACATTGCTAAGTTGGTAGAAACATTAAAATGAGTCCCTGGTGCCTATTGTTATACAATTATGGTACTTTTTTTACAGCACCACTGCTTGAACTGCTTACATTCAGAATAGACTGTATACAAGCTAGAAATAGCTTTCTTCGCAAATATGATGTTATGTATCATGTATCGCTGTGTAAATAAATGTATATGAAATATGTTGATAATAAATTAATATTGTCTAAACTAAATAAAGCTTATTTATAAGTACAAGAATAATGTAACCGTGAAAAAAGGACGTAACAGTGTGGTGAGACCTAAATAATAGCTGCAATGTCCTGTCATGTTTATTACTGTGGTTAAATAAGAAAACCGACATTGGCTACATGGTGTGGAAATATTAATGGCAAGATAAGGACAGATGTAGCCCAAGCATGTTGTAAGAAGCGAAACATAGAGTTCTGTATAAGCATTAATGTATACCTTTAGCTCTTCAAAATGGGTGAAGTCATGTTTGATTGGTAGCAAGGACACTGTAACCAAAATGTCACGTCCACAGGGAACATATTTCATAATACAGGCTTTTTATCGAAAATTGATTCATATGTAGCTGATAATATAATATAAAACATAGGTAAATACCAAGTTACTTGTATAGGGATTATTATACTGTCTGAAATAATACCCTTTACCCATATCATATCAACTATTGCATGTAACAAATGGTTTTAATTATATAGCAAATCCTCTGTTGTCGGGTTTGGGATTACCATGGTAAAATCCGATTTATATAAATTGTCTAAATATATTTATATTTGGAGCACATTAAACATCATAAAGCAAACTGTACCAATGCATACCAACAATGCATTTTCTGTAATGGCGCTATCCTTTGAGTGTCCCCTCTCATTTTGGACAATTATGCTGTTGTTTTCTTAACTATTTTTCTAATAAATACATTTTTTAGTTGATTGATGTTGAACTTATTATTCGAATTCCGAAGTCCATGAATATGAATTATTAAAATCAACATTATTTGTGTCATAGTTGTGTACTATACCGACAGAATATAACTGGATAACATTTTTTTTTACAGCGTATGACGTTCCTAAATCGATTTTTTTTAAATCATTACTAACAAAAACGACAAATTCTAGAATAACCAATTATATAATGGCATCAGGGTCTGGCAACTGACTTACATAAGCAATTAAGTTATCCACTATGTGCTAATATAGCAACTATCTCATGGGGATTTCTTCAACAAATGCCAGGTTATATATTGCATATCCGGTTTTATTGGTAGTGGATAACAAAATGTAAACAAAGCTAACGAAATGGTGTTTCATGTAGCTCGTATAAACGATTGGTAACCGTGAAGTTGCAAATTCGATGACCAAATCAAACATTGCTTGTACTTGTTTGAAACTAAAACTAACCTATATTGAAAAAACTTCATCAATTCATGAAATTTTGAGGTGACAGCTGGTGTTCAAAGTTTTCGCCTTCAAATAAAGAACGATAACTCTCTTCCGGAAATATGGCAGTAATTGATTCGGTAAAAAATAGTTTGGCCACGTGTTAAATAAAATTATTAAAAAAGGTAATATAGATATTTTGTTTCACATTCCAAATAAAAAATAACAAAATGAGGTTGTGTAATAAAAAAAAGATATTTACCCTACTAAGTTTGGGTTTTAAATAAATGAAATCAAAAACCCGCAAGGATATCGAAATATTGAACGTTGATGGCGAACTATAGGTATCGCATTACCCATGCCAATAGTCATATAAAGAGATATTTTTATTTAAAATCACTGTGTTGCATTATGAAAATTAAGGCTCGTTGCACCTTGTTGTTGATGCCTTGTTTTGAACTTAACTATTGTAAACGACTGTACCGAAATTTAGGGCCTTTCATATTTTTTTCTCTTACACTAGTAGACACTTTATTAAACATTCTTTGGCAAACGTGTGGACTGGCATTTGAGGCTGCTCTTCTACACAAGAGCACCGTTTCAGTAAACATAGCTTAAACAAAATATATAGTTTTTTACTCATGGAATAGTTACAAAATAAAGCAGCAAATTTGTAACCGGATTAACAAAATCAGTTTCTTTACAAAAACTTTATAAAGAGTATGGACGGGTTTCTCACAAAGGGAGGCGAAAGCAACAAAAACTTATGTTCATATACAAAGCCACAAAAAATATGGTTTCTTCCTATATAAGCGACTTGATTCCTCCCTTGATCCGTCACACTTCTGAATACCATTTAAGAAATTCAGATAATGTAGCAACTCCTTACTGCAGAACTGAAATAAGTGGGCAATCTTGTTTACCTGCGTCGATAGACCCAGCAGTAAGAGCGGTAGACTCAAGTATATCTGCCTTTAAAACCAATATAAGAAGGGGAAGGGCTAATGTTGTCAGAACTTGTGGCCCTTGTGTGCTGCAGTTATAAATGCAATAAAATATGATAAAACCTACGACATTTAGGTACATTTTGCGTTTTACGAACATCAACGTAATTGTTTGCGTATGCTTAAGAAAAAATGATTGTATGGTTTTCGCTTTAGTACAGAAGATAAGCAATTAATCAAAGAAACGTGTCAACATCAGGCAACGATTATAATAAACATTAAATCATAAACGGTAATATTTGGGATAGGATAATTGGTTTGCGTTGAAACTTAAAACAAATGACATCTGTATTTAATAATTACGTCATTCTAGTTTCAAACTGTGTCAGTGTGTTGTAAAATTATAGCATACAAGTATGTCGCTTTAAAAACTATTTAATACTATTTAAATTCATATTTTTGTACACATCTTTAATTGTGACTGCACATCTCTATTCACCGTAATGTATGTTCATAACCTTCAATGAATGACAAGCATGCAAACCTTTTTATTAACTATAGAACAAAGACCAAATGTCAATGGTGGGCTTACACCTAATTTATGACTGAACGTCACTATTCATCTTAATGTATGTTCATAATGAACGTGACTTCACCTTGCTGCTCTGTTCATGTATCTGTCACATAAAACTTCTTTGAAATTCTAAAAATTAAAACAATCAGTATACTTCTAAAATATTAATAATTTTCTATAATTGAAGGGATAATGTCAGTTCATTGCATCGTTGTACTGTGTTTGGTATAAACAATTAAAACACCATGCATATTGTTGGTATAAGTCACCAACCGAAAGTAAGTCTCAATTTTTATTTTCCACTTACTAAGACAAGTAAACTAATAAGCAAAATGTTAAAACGTGTTAAATTTACAATTTGTAAGTACCACAACGATCCTATTCTTGTCACAAAAAAATCATATTTACATATATATAGAAAATCATTGCATTTGTTTTGCCTTGATGGACAAGTTTTTACAATTTTGCTATCTAAAAGGAAACATTCCCGGTGTTATTAGCTTAACATCAAGTTATTAATATTTATATACTCAGAGTTTACCAACGGAAGCTAAGCTTTTAATGTACCATGATCATTTAGCATAGCTCATTTGAATGCGAACTCAAGAGTTTTATAACTTAGGGGCGAGAACAAAAACATAAATCTATGGTTTCTGCAGTACCGGTTATTCCCCTTTGTTTATATTACATATAGGTGTAAACCCACCATTGATTTTTGTTCTTTATTCTATAGAAAATATTAAAAGTTTGAAGGATTGTCATTTATAGAGAACCTCAAAGAAAAAAATGAAACCTACATTTTACTGTTTATCAACTTCTGCACTATCAAAATATGATGAGAAAAAGAGGGGTCATGTGTCATATAAGAGTGTTTTTTTTTCTGCTCAGTATGTAAGCTGTTGACAAAGTGAAAGTAGACTTCCGAAATCATGTTTTTGTACCCTAATTTACAAGCATCAATTGATTTTTCTTAATTCTCAATTCAAACATGACAATGCTATCAAAATGTTCAAAATACACCAATAATGCCATTCAAATAAAATAATGAGCATTAAAATAAGGAAAATGCATTTTTAAAGAAGAAGAAATGAGGATTATTTATAACCGCCATTATGCGACTACCCCACGGAAGCACTTGCTTTTTGCAGTGGCGGTACTATGCCTATATAACATTATATTGATTTGTGTGAGGGAAGGATATACTATGATATATCCTGAAACAGAAATATTTAATTTATATCGAACCATTGACTAATTAAAATTGTTGTTTCTATCTGTAATTTTTTAAATATTATAAAGATTTGCCAGTTACTTGCGAATGGTTGTTCTACTCATATTAATTCGGAAGTCTTCCTTCACCATTGAAATTGAATATACAATACATAACCTGTTACTGTGGGAAATGGTTTCTACCCTGGTGCTTATAGTTTATTAATAAACTTATTTTTCTTCATTTCTGTTTATTTTTAATAACATGTTTAATAGAGGTCGAAACTGAAATTGCCCGAATGGCGAGATTGTTTACGAACCGTTACGGTATCACTCGAGCGACAGCTAGAACTCAGTGAGAAGTGGTGCATTTAAAAAAAAGCACTACGACCTTTAAGCGTTACGTTGCCTAGTGACTATTATTCCAAATAAAATTAAACTAACAAAATCTTGTTTCAAAAGAGTAACTCTAATAATAATATAAAACTAATTAAATTTTTTGGATAAATAAAATTCTTAGCTTTAGTTGATAATTAAAATACCAAACCAGACGTCAAATTCATTGCTCTGCAGTAAATATGTTACGCAAAGTTTCGGTCAAAGTAATTGCGGGTAAAATGAAAAGTATTCCGATTGCTGTTTTATAGAATATTTTTGCGTTTTCAACAGTTCGCTGGTGTTATCAAAGGTAATATTTTGTTACGTAGTATCGTATCATTTTTGTCTTGGAAATATGGCTCTCAAAATAACCATGTCCATCTTGCGAGAGTAGAAAATAAATGAACAATTGTTTGATGTTTACAACTGTATGACGCCGTAACGTATTTTCGATCATGACCTGAATTCGATCACTTCTGAGAATTATGAATATCGCTAAAGTGACATCGGTCAACCATCCAAGTACTTACCTTGCACATCGTTGCTTAACCATGTCGCTGTAAATGCTAGCTTAACAGCAAGACTGTTGTAAGTGACCAATGTACATTCACTACATCAGGTAAGGTATTCAATTTCCTGCAGAATTGGCAATATTTACAATTTATAGTATCGCCGTGGTTGATATTGTTTCATCGGCAATGTTGGTGATATATATGATATTGATTAGTGTTTTGCCTAAAACTGTTTTAATTAAATAAAAATAAACTAATTCTAAATATTTGATTACTCATTAATACTTTTCATTTACATAATTATAGCCCTAGTTACTTCAACAGACCATAACTGGTTCTCACCTATCCACAATTGTCAGTGTTCTTGCATTATATTGGCGTGCCACATAACACTATATGTATACTAAATTAAGGTTGACGAAACCACTACCTGTTCTTAACACAAAATTTAAGTAGATGAACTGGTAGGTTGATGAAACCACTATCACCCGTGGGCCACAACATGTGAAATTGAAGCTACAGTCGGACACAAACTCACAGTGTGTTGAGTGAACATAAACTGCAACCAATTGTTTTTATATCTGGAGTTTTCATGGTGTGTGGCACAAAAGTCATTAACCCAACATTTTACAGACATAAACATCTATCATATGTTTTGATATCTTTATTTGTCATAGTGTGTGCTGCGAAAGTTGCTAACCTAAAATTTCTGGACAAAAACATCAAGGAATTATATAGAGATGGAAAGGCAACTAGTTGAGATTTTGTGAATGTTCATGCCAAATTAGTAATCCTTCGTGTGCTATTTTTTATCAACATTTAGTCAGGAGATGCAAGTTTCCTATCCTTCTTTACATGTCCCTGTAAACATCAACACTTTTTTAATATCTGTGGCACAAAAGTAACTTAACTTCTTTTACGGACATAAACATCCCATATTGGCGATTATCCGAGAAGAATGTTGATCTTTTTAGGTTCGAGGGGGATAGTGCAGGTTACAGATTGAAACCAACTGTATGTTTTTTCTGTTATCTTCAGTGTGCTCAGTATATAGCACCACCACATGGATCCTCGATTTAAATACCCATTGGAACGACTGTTTTTAATTGGCCAGCCCCGGGGATCTAACCCACAACCTCGATGCTAGACGTTTGTGATTTACCGAATGAGCTATTTGGGCTAACCAGCTTATACTGGTTATGCTGCCATCAAAATAGCTATGTATTTTTGGACATCTTATCGAATACCGCCTGGAGATAATTGAATGATAATTGATCCAGAGTAGTGATTAACTGGTCAGTGGTAATTAATCCCCATGTGTATGTGCATCAATTAAAGTTATTAAAGAGACTAAAATTTTGTAAATGGTGACTTGTACAAATTTCTACTTGGCCAGTGACTTGTACAATTTTCTACTTGTTCAGAACATCTGGCTATAGGATTGTACAGCACTGTCAGGGGAAGGTATTTTAAAAACATTATTAGGCATGGTACTTAAAGTCTAAATATAGTATATCTATACTAAATTTTGTCTATTATCACTGTTACATTGAGCATATATTCACATTCCTTGCATAATTCCGATGAGCAGGGCGTAACCGTTATCACTACTCAGAACTCGTTTAGGCAGGGCAATATCACTACCCAGAATCCTAATTTTGATAACAGTCCCAGGCAAGGGTTAATGGCATGGGGAAAAAGTATGCATTAGGAAAAAACACACAGCTGAAGCTTTAGATATTCCAACCTGATTTTTTAATTTCGAAAAATTTGATATTATACTACCAGTATATAGTATTAGAAAACATCATGTAGTGCTGTGTTACAAGAGTACATTTTATCAATATAAATTTGGGCTATTTTAGATATTAATTTCTTTTTATTTACATAAGTTGATTTGGTAAATATTTAAGTCCATTTTCTTAGTACAACATGATGCTTCTGTGGTGTAACTGGCAAACACATCTACACTTTTGTAGAAATTCTGGGTTCGAATCGCAGCAGTTGCGAACAACATGAAAAAAGATGGCTTAGATATGGTGAAAAAAAGAAATGTCTGTTGTTGTTTTTTTAAAGTAATTATTCTCTTTTAAAAATGTATATTTTTTATAAAATTTGCTGCTGAGTGGACAAAACGTTTTTTACTTATGCTTACTCTTTCTGACTGCCTTACATTCGAAAAGTATATTTTCCTTGGACTAGTTTATAATCATACATGGTCTATTTGTTTTTGACTATTTTGTTTATCTTGTTTAGTATTACAACCAGATTGTAGAAGTGTCTGGACAAGAAATGAAGGGAACCTATATCCAGATTGTATATTTCATATATATTTGGATGCCTCAGCTGCTAATTTGGGAACTTAAGTAAATGTGTTGGTTTATGTATGCAGTCATGCACAATGTTGTTCTTTTTCTTTGTACATGGAAGATGGAGGTTCAAATTACTGCCATGTCCAGAGACTTCTCTTAAATTTTAATCTAGTCCTGTGTCCTAGACGTTTCCAACATTTGTCCAGAAATATACATTTTGTTAAGTCATATTATAACATTTAAACTGCAAGAAATCTATTTATGCTTGAATACAGTATGAATGTCTGGTGTTTAGAATTATACAAATTGTTCCTTCTGTGGCAGAGTTGTCCATAGCGTTGTTGTCAAATAACCATTTACTTCTCACTGCCGAAGTTGTCGGATCAATCCTCGCTCCGGTAGACAAAAAAAAAATTGTGAGTAATTTAAGGTTACTTACAGAAGGACGGTGGCTGTGCTGTGATTGGTTCCTTTGTCTTCTAGGCCTGTTTTGAAATTGTTTTGAAACCCCAGAAAAATACATACTGACTATCTGCACTGTTTAAACTATAGTATAGACATGTATTATGTTCATGTAATAAGGCAAGAAAAATATGCAGCTATTGCAGACTATACTCGGGACCTTTCACTTACAGGACAAGTGCTCTACCGACTTAACTAACCGGCCCGTTGACGTGTGTTTCTCTCCTAACAGTTTAGGTACACAGTGACATTTATGTTATGCAAGAAACATTTATAACCGAAGAAAAACCAATGTCAAAAGTTATTTGTGACCAGCATCCATTTATATGTAGCTTGATTAAATAAGGCGTGAATGGACAGCTTCTTTATTATTTGGATATCCTTTCTGCTGTCCATAACTCGGGAGACGCAAAATAAAATAAACTTTAAAAGGCTCCTAGAGATGTGCAATATGTCGCACTACCATTTATGATGCTAATAATTTGCTTTTGTTTTGCAAACCAAGGAATTAGAGATAAAGTTCCTTGAATAAAGTATCAATCATATAATAAGTGATTTATTTATGATAAACATAATACATATTAAATAAATAATGGAAACATCTGCAATGTAATACATGTACTATAAAGTTTATTTAGTATTTGTTTGTTTTACTTTATTTACAAAATGAAGTTCGACCCCAAGAGAGGCAATGCCTTAGTTCATATTATTGTCTTTTAACTGTTATATGATGTCCATAAAATAAAACTTTAACCGAATTCAAATCTGGAAACATATTTTAAGAAACTCTGTGAATATCGGCTCTGGTATCTAAAGCACATCTAAACATTTACAAAGCTGAACACTTTCTCGATTATTAATAAAAAACAAGTTAATAATTTATATCTGGTAAAAATATAAAGTACAGAATCACAGACATGAGTAACAAACATTGGTTAGTCCCTCCATCTCAATTTTTTCTTCTTTTTGTTTTGATAAAATATTTTCAAACCAACTAAAATACTCACTTTTATAACATAACCGAAAAAAAAAAATAATGAGAAAATTGATTAGTTGAGTAATGGCCTTTTATACATACACTGGCACAGTCCTGTATGTAAGCACAAATATCGACTCATATCACGACTCGGACACTGGATTGTGCCAGTGGTATGCGATAAGTCAGATATAGATGCTCGGCGTGGTTATGCATAGCTATACAAACCTGGGCCCATGCAACAGTGAAAACACAACTTGCACCAGTATGCATAGCTATACAAACCTGGGCCCATGCAACAGTGAAAACACAACTTGCACCGGTATGCCTAGCTATACAAACCTGGGCCCGTACAACAGTGAAAACACAACTTGCACCAGTATGCATAGCATACAAACCTGAGCCCGTGCAACAGTGAAAACACAACTTGCACCGGTATGCATAGCTGTATAACCTGGGCCCGTACAATATTAAATACACAACTTGCACCGGTATGCATAGCTATACAAACCTGGGCCCATACAACAGTGAAAACACAACTTGCACCGGTATGCAAAGCTATACAAACCTGGGCCCGTACAACAGTGAAAACACAACTTGCACCAGTATGCATAGCTGTACAACCTGGGCCTGTACAATATTGAATACACAACTAGCACCGGTATGCATAGCTATACAAACCCGGGCCCATGCAACAGTGAAAACACAACTTGCACCGGTATGCATAGCTGTACAACCTGGGCCCGTACAATATTGAATACACAACTTGCACCGGTATGCAAAGCTATACAAACCTGGGCCCATACAACAGTGAAAACACAATTTGCACCGGTATGCATAGCTGTACAACATGGGCCCGTACAATATTGAATACACAACTTGCATCGGTAGGCATAGCTATACAAACCTGGGCCCGTGCACAGTGAAAACACAACTTGTACCAGTATGTACAGCTATACAAACTTGGGCCCGTGCAACAGTGAAAACACATTTGCACGGGTATGCATAGCTTTACAAACCTGGGCCTGTGCAACAGTAAATACATAACTTGCACTGGTATGCATAGCTATACAAACCAGGGTCAGTGCAACATTTAATAGACAACTTGCATCGGTATGCATAGCTATACAAACCTGGGTCCGGGCAACAGTGAATACATAACTTGCACTGGTATGCATAGCTATACAAACCAGGGTCAGTGCAACATTTAATAGACAACTTGCATCGGTATGCATAGCTATACAAACCTGGGTCCGGGCAACAGTGAATACACAACTTGCGCAGGTATGCAAAGCTATACAAACCATGACCCGTGCAACATTGAATACACAACTTGCACCGGTATGTATAACTATACAAACCTGGGCCCTTGCAACTTTGAATACACAGATTGCACCGGTATGCATAGTATACAAACCTGGGCCCATGCAATATTGAACACACAACTTGCACTGGTATGAATAGCTATACAAACCTGGGCTCGAACAACACTTAATAAACAACTTGCACCGGTATGCATAGCTATACACACATTGGCCCGTGCAACATTGAATACACAACTAGCACCGGTATGCATAGCTTTACAAACCTGGGCCCGTGCAACAGTGAATACACAACTTGCACCGGTATGCATAGCTTTACAAACCATGGCCCGTTCAACATTGAATACACAACTTGTACCGGTATGCAAATCTATACAAACCTGGGCCCGTGCAACAGTGAATACACAACTGCACCGGTATGCATAGCTATGCAAACCTGGGCCCTTGCAACTTTGAATACACAACTTGCCCCGGTATGCATAGTATACAAACCGTGGCCCATGCAATATTGAATAAAAAACTTGCACCGTTATGAATAGCTATACGAACCTGGGCTCGTGCAACAATAAATAAACAACTTGCACCGGTATGTATAGCTATACAAACCTGGGCCAATGCAACAGTGAATACACAAATTGCACCAATATACATAGCTATACAAACCTTTGCCCGTGCAACAGTGAATATACAACTTGCACCGGTATGCATAGCAATACAAACCTTGGCCCGTGCAACATTGAAAACACAACTAGCACCGGTATGCATAGCTTTACAAACCTTGGCCCGTGCAACAGTGAATACACAACTTGCACCAGTATGCATAGCTGTAAAAACCTCGGCCCGTGCAAAAGTGAATACACAACTTACACCGGTATGCATAGCTATACAAACCTGGGCCCATGCAACGTTGAATACATAAATTGCACCGGTATGCATAGCTATACAAACATTGGCCCGTGCAACATTAAATACACAACTAGCACCGGTATGCATAGCTTTACAAACCTGGGCCCGTGCAACAGTGAATACACGACTTGCACCAGTATGCATAGCTATACAAGACTTGGCCCGTGCAACAGTGAATACACAACTTGCACCGGTACACATAGCTATACAAACCTTGGTCTGCGCAACAGTGAATACATAATTTTGCACCGCTATGCATAGCTATACAAACCTTGACCCATGCAAAAGTAAAAACACAAATTGCATCGGTATGCGTAGCTATACAAACTTGGACCCGTATAACAGTGAATACAAAACTTGCAGCGATATGCATAGCTATATTAACCTGGGCCCATCCAACTGTTAATACACAACTTGCACCGGTATGCATAGCTATACAAACCTGGTCCCGTGCAACACTGAATACACAACTTGTACCGGTATGCATAGCTATACAAACCTGGGCCCATGCAACAGTTAATACACAACATGCACCGGTATGCATAGCCATACAAACCTGGGCCCAATCAATAGTGAATACACAACTTGCACCGGTATGCATAGCTATACAAACCTAGGCCCATGCAACAGTAAATATACAACTTGCATCGGTATGCATAGCTTTACAAACATGGGCCCATGCAACAGTGAAAACACAACTTGCACCGGTATGCATAGCTATACAAACCTGGGCCCATGCAACAGTAAATACACAACTTGCACCGGTATGCATAGCTATACAAACCTGGGCCCATGCAACAGTGAATACACAATTTGCACCGGTATGCATAGCTATATAAACCTGGGCCAATGCAACAGTGAATACACAACTTGCACCAGTATGTATAGCTATACAAACCTGGGCCCATGCAATAGTGAATACACAAATTGCACCAGTATGCATAGCTATACAAACCTGGGCCCGTTCAACAGTAAATACACAACTTGCACCGGTATGCATAGCTATACAAACCTGGGCCGATGCAACAGTGAATACACAACTTACACCGGTATGCATAGCTATACAAATCTGGGCCCATGCAACAGTGAATACACAACTTGAACCAGTATGCAGAGCTATACAAACCTGGGCCCGTGCAACAGTGAATACACAACTTGCAACGGTATGCATAGCTATACAAACCTGGGCCCATGCAACAATAAAAACACAACTTGCACCGGTATGCATAGCTATACAAACCTGGGCTCGTGTAACATTGAATACACAACTAGCACCGGTATGCATAGCTATACAAACCTGGGCCCTTGCAACTTTGAATACACAGATTGCACCGGTATGCATAGTATACAAACCTGGGCCCATGCAATATTGAACACACAACTTGCACTGGTATGAATAGCTATTCAAACCTGGGCTCGTGCAACAATTAATAAACAACTTGCACCGGTATGCATAGCTATACAAACATTGGCCTGTACAACATTGAATACACAACTAGCACCGGTATGCATAGCTTTACAAACCTGGGCCCGTGCAACATTGAATACACACTTTGTACCGGTATGCATAGCTTTACAAACCATGGCCCGTTCAACATTGAATACACAACTTGTACCGGTATGCAAATCTATACAAACCTGGGCACGTGCAACAGTGAATACACAACTGCACCGGTATGCATAGCTATGCAAACCTGGGCCCTTGCAACTTTGAATACACAACTTGCCCCGGTATGCATAGTATACAAACCGTGGCCCATGCAATATTGAATAAACAACTTGCACCGGTATGAATAGCTATACGAACCCGGGCTCGTGCAACAATAAATAAACAACTTGCACCGGTATGTATAGCTATACAAACCTGGGCCAATGCAACAGTGTATACACAAATTGCACCAATATACATAGCTATACAAACCTTTGCCCGTGCAACAGTGAATACATAAATTGCACCAGTATGCATAGCTATACGAACATTGGCCCGTGCAACATTAAATACACAACTAGCACCGGTATGCATAGCTTTACAAACCTGGGCCAGTGCAACAGTGAATACACGACTTGCACCAGTATGCATAGCTATACAAACCTTGGCCAGTGCAACAGTGAATACACAACTAGCACCGGTACACATAGCTATACAAACCTTGGACTGTGCAACAGTGAATACACAACATGCACCGGTATGCATAGCTATACAAACCTGTGCTTATGCAACAGTGAATAAATAATTTTGCACCGCTATGCATAGCTATACAAACCTTGACCCATGCAAAAGTGAAAACACAAATTGCATCGGTATGCGTAGCTATACAAACTTGGACCCGTATAACAGTGAATACAAAACTTGCAGCGGTATGCATAGCTATATAAACCTGGGCCCATGCAACTGTTAATACACAACTTGCACCAGTATGCATAGCTATACAAACCAGGGCCCGTGCAACACTGAATACACAACTTGTACCGGTATGCATAGCTATACAAACCCGGGCCCATGCAACAGTTAATACACAACATGCACCGGTATGCATAGCCATACAAACCTGGGCCCAATCAATAGTGAATACACAACTTGCATCGGTATGCATAGCTATACAAACATGGGCCCATGCAACAGTGAATACACAACTTGCACCAGTATGTATAGCTATACAAACCTGGGCCCGTGCAAAAGTGAATACACAAATTGCACCAGTATGCATAGCTATACAAACCTGGGTCCGTTCAACAGTAAATACACAACTTGCTCCGGTATGCATAGCTATACAAACCTGGGCCGATGCAACAGTGAATACACAAATTACACCGGTATGCATAGCTATACAAACCTGGGCCTATGCAACAGTGAATACACAACTTGAACCAGTATGCATAGCTATACAAACCTGGGCCCGTGCAACAGTGAATACACAACTTGCAACGGTATGCATAGCTATAAAAACCTGGGCCCATGCAACAATAAAAACACAACTTGCACCGGTATGCATAGCTATACAAACCTGGGCCCGTGCAACATTGAATACACAACTTGCAACGGTATGCATAGCTATTCAAACCTGGGCCCATGCAACAGTGAATACACCGGTATGCATAGCTATACAAACCTGGGCCCGTACAACAGTGAAAACACAACTTGCACCGGTATGCATAGCTATACAAACCTGGGCCCGTAGAACAGTGAAAACACAACTTGCACCGGTATGCATAGCTGTACAACCTGGGCCCGTACAATATTAAATACACAACTATCACCGGTATGCATAGCTGTACACACCTGGGCCCATACAACAGTGAAAACACAACTTGCACCGGTATGCATAGCTATACAAACCTGGGCCCGTACAACAGTGAATACACAACTTGCACCAGTAATCCCAAAAAATGATAAGATTATATGTATGGAATCGTGAAACAATTTATTATTTGTTTTTGGTACTGTTTTTTTTATATAACATACTATTATGTAAACACTGTGTATTTTAATACATGGTGTCGAAGGAGAAAACACGTTATTTTTGGCGACGTACGCAAAATGACGTCGTGAACGGCCGTGATATTGCCGTTTAGTTAATTTTCGTCGGGATTTTGTAATTTCGTTGTTTTGAAGTCGATGACATATTCGTGTTTGAAAACTACTTGAGTGAAAAATCAATATTTCGGTCCATTAAAATCGAATGTTTATGTTACATTACGTGTTCTAATTATTAACCTCTACCTTTACACAATGCGCCTCGCAACACGGGGTAATCGAGTTATTTATTTATGTGTGCACCTTTTGGTGAGGACGTGTAATAAAGTCGCAAATTCACTCGTTGAATAAAAGTTTCCCCATGCTGGATAAAAGATTACTTGAAAGAAAATATGTTTTTTTCTAGGGTTGAATGTACTGCCTCTTCAGTTATTGAATTTGGCATGTTCATGTAAGGAACAGTATATTTTTAGCATCTTACACAGTGACGAAAATGTATACAAGATAATACATGACCTCTGACATTGACACGCATTAAACAGAGACAGCTGATTTTCTAGTATGTTTTACTAAATTATATAATTTAATACTGTACGAATTATATACACAGTAATCACCTGACACTCATGTATAATCAGAGTATATTCGTAAATTATTTCCGGTGTCCGAACGTTAAACGTGATATTACTGTTGACAAACCTATACCAATACGTTTTTAAAACGGCATCATATCGCATTCGCGAATGTTGTACGGAGAAGCCATTTTAAACGCCCAACACATTTGCGAAGATTGATGAGTGCCAGGTAAAATACCAGTGACTTAATTCTTAATGTTTATATGTCTCTGACAATACGCATTCCTTTAAATGAAATGAGGCTAACTGACAGATATTAAGAAACAACACCAATGTCATTGTCTTTGCTCAGACGATTATATTATAGCATGAATCACTCTGAATGTATCTGATATTGCATATATATACTAGTATAACAACACTTCAACACAATAAACAAACAATATGTCATGCAGTGATCACAAAATAGTGAAACGAAATTGTAGATGAACAGAAATGCACTTATGGGAAGCCATTCAGGTATTCCGTAGAATCCATGTATATTTAGCAAAGTTCTTCCACACACAATAAAACTAGCATTTACTGTTTAAAATATTTATAATTTATAAAATTATACTGCCGTAGTGACGAGTGACGGCAAGTCCCATAACTTCACTGTGATTTTAGTAATACAATTGTAACGTCCGCATGGTATTAACTTATTAAAAATATACTGTTTTATACACACATTTACAAAAACGGTGTCTAATATTGCACTCTTTCCCTTACACGCTTTACACAGCACAAATGTAGCAAAATAATTAAGTATATGCATATTCATACATATTTATGGAATGCGTACAGTCAAACCTGTCTTAGGAAGCCAATCAAGGGAAGCAGCAAAAGTGGCATTTAAAGACAGGTTGTTGCTTAATATAGGTTAATATAGTTACTCTGAAAGCATATGAATGAAAAACAGCAATTGTGGCTGTTTAACACAAGTGGTTGCTTAATATAGATGGCCGCTTATACAGGTTTTGCTGTATTTGTCCAAAAGCCGACAGCAAATATTTACAGATCAAAAGGATGGTAATTGGGTGATTTTTAAATAGCACGTTATATACGTTTGTTACAAACAACTTCGATTCCAGAGTCATACTAATGTAGAGATCCTAACAACACTGTCAGTTAGTCTGAGTCACAAGCTTCGCTGCCGGAATACGAAGCATCAATAAAATATAAAAATATAAAAATAAGTCTGTATTCACTCTATTTTGAATAATAAATAGTATTACACACATACATTAAAAAAAATACCTTTTTGAATTGTATGTGCCGAAACAGTATCCAAGTTCCAACGCAAAACTCCGTTGACGACGAACAGAACATTACATCTTTATATGAATAAATGGTAACTTTGAAAGTTTAACGTTGTGATGCATGTTAGCATATATCGACACTGCCGTATAATAAATTTGGAGTTTTTTAAATAAGAAAATAAAATGTTCTGGAAATAAAACGAACCATATCCGATATTTGTCATATTCGAATGAACGCAGATTGCTACAGACGCCAAGCATTGACGACATCGACCATTGAGCGGAAAACAACGCAAAACACCCACAATTAAAAGTTTTTTTCTACCACACAAAACAAATCACTTAATAATAATACTTTTAATGATACCAAACATGCTTATAGTATGATTCTATTGTCCTAATGGATTACTGGCATTTATGTCTTCCTATCACGTGTGCCGTAACTGGAAACGGGCAAGAAACAACCAGGTTCGGGAACGATTTTTTAATTATTTTTATATGAGCGCAAGTGTCGCCATACTAGATATTTATGTACATGTTTTGTTTTACTACCGGTAAATGTTTGGGAAAATTTCAAGAATGGCGAAGAATGCGCTCTATGTAAAAAACACTAAATAATGGTTGAATATCCATGAAAATAGCCAATTTCCTGAAGTATTGGGTATATTTGGGGTTCAATAAAATACAACAACATACAATTAGCACAATATATTATATATGGTTTGGTCATTGAGGTGTCACACAACAACAAACAAGTGGTATATTATGGGTTCCGTTCATTTTATATTTTGTAAATGTATTGGGCAAATTTTGGCTACTCGTGAACCTATCCCTATCAAGTTTAAGTATGTCAGGTATATTTGTATTCTTACACCACCATTACTTTTGGAACTTAAATACATTAAAATGATGCAAATACTTGCTGACAATTGATTGCATCTGAGTTTTATTGAATCATTTCCTAATCAGCAGAACATATGACTAGAAATCTTGACCGTGATGATCAAATTATTATCAGCAGCAGATATTTACACAATATGAAAAAGACAAAACCAAAAGAAGAACTCATATAACAACAGAAATTGGGAAGAATTTATTATTCTAAGAATTAAATGGTATGTGTTTGTGTAGTGTCCGTAGCCTAGAATTAAATAGGACCGTTGATCAAATTTTGATTGAAATCTCTTTCGTATCTACCGGCAATGGATCTTCCCCAACTGACTGCTATGTACAGATTTGACCGCATTATTCCAATTGTGTGTATCACTCTCCAGAAACTGGTGATGTGTTGGACCAGAAATAGAGGAAGTACATGAATGCACAGATGGCTTCACATCTTAGAACAAAGGCGAGAAATTAATTAGACATAAAATTTTGAGATATATTCAATATATATATATATATAAATACAAGAAAAAAAAAATTAAAATCAAATAAATTTATACATTTCAAACGACTAAAAACATTTATTTTGTAAGAAGATCAGATTACAAACGGCTAATCAGAAATCTAGTCTGATATTGACTAGCACGCTCATCTGGCTTTGGCCATTTGAGAATACACAATACTGTCCACCATGGGCAGACAGTAGTGAGGATGTTGAAGGTTTTGCTTTGACAGGGCACAGAAAACCAGAGGCATGACATCCAAGAACATCCCAGAGAGATAAATAGTTGGGATGAAACTAGAGCATGGATAAGCTTTACTAATGATGTTTAACTGTTTCAAATGTACATATAGGAAATTTTGTTGCACTTGTATTTTTTAAATCCAACAGTTATTTTTTTGTAGTGACCATAAATATTTAAAACAGTAACTAAAATGTTGATTTAAAATTGTGTGTTTATTTGAACATTCACTGTCACATATGTGTTTTGGGTAAAAAATCATATTAATTGCATAATATGATACTGATGTTTGTATGATCTGCTTTTAAAATATTCAAATGTTTATGACAAATTGATGTTAACAAAAAAATAAAAAACAATGCCATCTTAATGTTTCATTTTTATTTGTAAAGTTTTGTAGCTTTATCTTTAATTAATATAAACTCATAATAAATTTGAGTTGATTATAGTATTTGTTCACAAATTAGTTCTCGCAATAGTGATTTTGATTTTGTTTTGTTTTGAAGTTGTCTGTAGTGCCCGTAACCAAGCAGAAATGTCTATATATTTTTCGAAGTAAATGTTTTTTTTTCATTCGTTAAAACTTTATTGTATATTACTTTATACCTGTGTATTTGTTTAAAAGTTGAATTTCTCTTTCAATTTGTAGATTTTAGCGGCATTGATATACATATTTCTTTTTGTATTTTCTTATATCCCTTCATACTGGTACCGTCTTAAGAGCAAAAAATCCATTTTAGTTAAATAAAATGGTCTAGTTTTGTCAATATAATGTTTGGCATATTGTATTTAATATCAAAATGACATTAAATCATGAATAAAAATATTTTTTATAGGATTAATGTTATATGTAGTGTCCGTAACCAAACGGTTTAGCACCAACTATACATATGTTTAGTTATGTTTCCTGTGGTTCCTTCTTCAAACCGAAGTAGTTTTATTCAGACCTATTACTTCAATATAAAAATTCCACTGTAGTGTTAAGTTAACATTCATTTTGACCCCCAAGTGCAGCAAAATTGTGCCCTTTATTGTGTTTTATCAGACACCATACACGCGTCATTGGATTGTGAGATTAAATTTAAATATACAATAGTGGTATTCAGAAATTAATACATTGCTTTATTTTTCATACAATTCATTTATACTAATTATCCATCGCATATATTAAAATGCGATGTTTCGTTGTTTGATAGGGGTGGGATTGGGATGCGAGTGATGTGAAATATATATATAAACCATTCATTATTCACATTATAATCAACGTTTTAACAAAGAAAATGGATGATACAAACACAATATATAACAATATCTGGATATTGATTTTGAACACTGAAGAAGAATGATTTAACAAATCAATTTAATATGATATCATATGTACATACACACAGTAATATACTTATATATTTACATAAATATTTAACTGTTTGATTTTAAGAGTAAATTTTGTATAATATTTAATTTTTGAATTATCTCCCTTTAACTGTTAATAATCATCATGTTTCATTTGTAGGGCTATGTGATGTGAAATGGTCTTGAGAGAACGCCTTAGACTACTGGACCAAGGTGGACGTAATGAAGAAACTTTTCCTGATATCTTAAACGTATATAACAAACTGGAGTATGTGTGTCATTTATAGTCGCCCAGATATATAGAGTATATATACTTCTCACAAACACGGTCAAGTATTTAAAACAAATTGTCATCGTATCAGTTTATACTATTTTATTACTTTGTGTTACTGGTAATGAATATCACACAATACAGAGGCATGTTACAACAATATTTAGTCATGGTTCCGTTCATGTCCAGAATATCAGTTGAAAGACGTGATTGAGAAACGTACTATATGTATCAACTTGGATAACTATTTATTTTTAAGGGTATCAGCATTTTGTTTTGTCAACATCTATAAGTTATTTAGAAAATTATGAAGCCAAATCTCTGATTCGTGACTTTTTTAAGAAAAAACGATAAGCTGTATGGTATATATTAAAGGTCATGTAGGTCTGTCTCTCTCAGATCACCTATAGCTTTTTTCTTGTCATGAATACGATTACATTTTTATTTTGTACCAATAGTCGCCATAATGAATTTATGAATCATAAAATTTAATGAAAGAATAGATATTTGATTTAACCGATTTATTTTATAATTAAGCATATAATAATCATGATAATTTATTTTAGCTCGATAGCGAATTTAACTAGTCCGCTTCCTAAGTAGAAACAGAGCGTTGTATATTTTTTGACATCGGGTCGAGCTGAGAGTCGGACCTTCAACTTCTAACGTGAGCATTTAGCACATTATCCACTGTACTACCACTTTAGTTGTTATAAAAATGATAAAACTCAAAGTGTTTGGCAGAATACAGTTTTATAAAATGCGACGACATGTACACACAATTATGATAACCAACATTCGATGGGAATAAACAATTATAACAAGAAAAGTGAATTTGCACGCATGCACAGAGAGAGAGAGAGAGAGAGAGAGAGAGAGAAATAGAAAGAGAGAGAGAGAGATAGATAGATAGATAGATAGATAGATAGATAGATAGATAGATAGATAGATAGATAGAGAGAGAGAGAGAGAGAGAGAGAGAGAGAGAGAGAGAGAGAAAATAGAAAGAGAGAGAGATAGATAGATAGATAGATAGATAGATAGATAGATAGATAGATAGATAGATAGATAGATAGATAGATAGATAGATAGAGAGAGAGAGAGAGAGAGAGACAGACAGACAGACAGACAGACAGACAGACAGACAGACAGACAGACAGACAGACAGACAGACAGACAGAGAGGAACACGAAGCTTCCGAAGCATTGACCTTAATCGTTTTTGTAAACACGACTGTTTATATCAACAATGTATTTTTTACATTATTACAAACGTTTTACACTAAGAAAATAGATGGATAAAAATACGTAACAGATTAAATAAAATATATAGCACTGTATTGATATTGTACTTAAACACTGAAGATGAAAGATTAAACAAACCCATTTAGAAGTTTTAATATTCTATATATACAAATTAATCAACTTATATTTTTACCTAAGTATTCAATTGTTTGATTTCAAAAGAAAGTTTTGCTTAATATTTTATTTTTGAATTGTCTCCCTTTAACTGTTAAAACGTTGGGGAAAAAAAACGTTGTTAAAAAATTGAAATGTCCGAGTATCAATCATGCAAACTATTAAACATATTTTTATTGAATGCGGCATTTTTTAACAATTTATCTTATGTTTGATTAACCATATTCTCAAAAAATGTATAGACAATAATTGAAATTTGGCGAATACAAACATTACATTCGGAATTAAAATGTTTGACAAAGTCTTGAATAAAATAACGTTAGTTGCAAAGAAATGTATTTACAATCAGAAACTTAAACACTTAACAATTTTAAAAAACAATATTATAAATATGTATAAAACAGAACAATATCTTGAAAAAATAATTGTAAAAAAAACACTTTTGATATTATGTGAAATTATTATAAGCCACTAATATCCGGCTATAATTTGATTTTTTTTTTTTTTACAGTCACCGTCCAACGTTGAACGCCAATGTTTAATTTAAGCCAGCCGCGATGAATTTACACAGTGCCACGCTGCGATGTCCATTGCATCACACTTCCTCCGTAAACAATACTTCGTGAACCGCGGTGTCCAATGAGAGAACCTGTTTAAACAGTAAAAGAAAGCATTTTGAAGTAAATGAATAGCATACACAACTTAGATATCAGAAGGCCAATTTGTTTCACAGGTAGATAAATCGGTCGTGTGAAATAAATTAACAATTAAAAAAAAACATATGTTGAATTCGCAAATACGAAGTAAGTTTTAAGCGTTGTCCTGCAATCTGACATTTATTAAATTATAAATTTGAGATATATTAAATAATGTTTTAAAACAAGGAAGGAATTATATACAAGTCCTTGATTAAAGTTTTAAATATATTTTTGTCCAATAATTCACATTCATAAACAATGGGTTATTTTCCCGCAAAATCTATCAACAAATCTGTGATTTTGAAAAATAAGTTATTTCTAATTACCAATATTTAAAACAGATCGTATTCTTTTACTCCATAAATTGTGTTGCCAAATTATCATTTTGTAAACAAGCACGCTAAATAATACTTCTAGATTTTTACTTGTGCTTGTTAAATCCCTCAATTTAAAAATAATTCAAGTTATAATATTAAATTTACAAAAAGTTGTAATTTCAGACAAAATAGCAATCTTGTCTTCGTTCTAACTTCGATAAAAATTGTGTTATCAAGTTAAAATAAACTTCAGTAAGTTCATCATTAAAACTTACCACTTATAACAAGCTCGTCTGAATGACTAGCTGTGTTTGCATCCTGTAGAACTGTTGGACCCCTGTGTGGAACTGAAAATCATCAATAATGTGAGAACAAATGTGTATAGATCATTTATGACTTTGTGGTTTATGGTTATTTTTCGATTTTTTAAAAACGAGATACGAACTGATTATAAAAAATAGTCCTGTATACATATTTTAGAATCCAATCATGTTTTTCTATGCCTTAAACAACTAATCTAATAAACCTTTGAAGTTAATGAAAACTATTTTCTTATTCTAAAAGGTCATCAAAATGTCAAATTTGGTGTTTTAAATTATATTGAAATGTCCCTTCCCACACACCCTACTTATTAATTTCTAGTGCATGTAGTACCGGGTTTCAAACTCGGTAAAGGTTTATATCATGTAATACATGCTATAACTCTTCTTTTTTTTTAAAGAAATATTTTCTGAGCGCAAGATTTTTCTAACTCGAGTTAGAATAGTTTTGCTATTTTATTTTTAATTTTAGAAGTGATTTGTTTTAATGCAAAACTAACTGAAATTAGAATAATTTTGGACACTTATTGCATTTAAAAATTCTGTATTTGAAGAACAGGACTGTTTTAGTTTGATTTGATGACATCATCATTTCATTTTGCGATGTTATATTTTTTACATTATACATAATTTGGAGTTGTTAGAGATAGGTAACTTAGATTGATGTATAAGTGTCATTTGATGTGCTATATCTTTTATTTTTCAATTGGAACTCACAGTTTCCGAAATTGGATCCTAACAATTTCATAAAAATGCCTTCTTGCACAAACGTTTGTGAAAATATAAATTTATAACCATCCGGTAAAGTATGCCTCAATTCCAACTACGCTAAATGAAGGAGATCAGGGCTGCGTTTCACAAAATAACTTACGATAAAAATCAACGTAAGTCAATTTGACGATATCTCCTTTGTGTGTTCAAATTGTGAATGACATTTAAAATGATTGTATTTTCAGAAATATGTAACTTTCAGCATGATTTGACCCATCTTGGCTTCATTTGGATTAAAATTTAACATATTATGAATATTTGTTGGTTTACGTTTACGACGATTTTTGTCGTAAGTTGTTTTTGTGAAACGCACTCCTGTATAATAGGTTCCACATTGTCTTTCAGAGCAGATATATGAGTTTTAGGAGCTAAGAGTATAGTAAGTTTAAGCCTTACCTTATTTTATAAATGTGACATTTGGTTCATTGACTTAGAAACAGATATCAATACATATAGGATTCCTCTGCAAGAGATGACTGGAGCATTATGCGTTTTGGCTAAGGATTAGAACCTGGTTAGACTATTAAACTAAACTAAGTTTAAATTCTGGAGAAGAAAAAAATGATGCCAATGTATATGCGCTCTTTTGTTGGTGAACAATGTCTTTGTTTCCTCTTTATTTAATCTCCCACCTATAAAGTATTATTTCTTACTATGAAATTGTCATCTGTCACCAATTTGCTTGTAACAATTCAATGTCCCGTCTGAATATAACCATCTTACATTACCCTGCAAACCATTAAGAATTTACAGCTATCTATCATTCAAGGATATGTTTTGCACAAATACTCTATTTCAATGTTAATTAATCTCTTTAATGTACTGAAATGGAGGAAATAGAATGTTTATAATTTCATGTCTGTCACAACTTTGTAACCAATTCATATAATTTTGTGAAATTCTTAGAGCTTCTTTTAGACCCTCTTTCAACAAGGCGCTATGTCAACATAATTATTTCACTGATTGTCTCAGTCATCAATGCATATTATTGTAAATTTAGCGGTTGGAAGTTTAGACCCTTGTCCTGTTATACTCTCTGTAATGATTGTTCAAGAATTTTGATTTGGAACTGTGAAAATTTCATCTCTGGATATGTGGGGAAGTATCAGTAACTGGCAGAGATTGAATTTTGAATTTCATATTGCAGCTGTTATATTCTCCTACACAACTTATTCAGATGTCTTTTTCATTAATCCGATCACACTGACACATTACCTGTTTTAATAGCGAGAGTGTAATATGTATCTACATTTATCCAAATAGTCCAAAACAATATATATCACAGAAAGGGCTATCTCTTTTAATGACTCTCATAAGGGACTGATGTAATATTATGCATAATGTTACTATTGGTTACAGGGCTAATCAATTCTAAAATTTAATTTTTGAAAATAATGTTTTATTCATGTGTTTAAGGACCACATTCATGAAGTTTTAAAATGACCCTCTGAAACATATTTACAATTTTCTTTCCTTGAAGCCCCTGTTAAGACCGCCTACTTAACATAGTTTGACTAGTTCCAAATGTTAGATAATAAAGGTTCATTTTGAAAAGAGTAAAGAAACTGACTTTCACAATAAGATGTATTTTAAAAGATACACATAAACTGTTTTAAAGTAATATTAAAACTAAAGTTGTTGGTCATCTATTTCAGATATGTTGAATTATGGTATAGAAAATATACTCGATAGTTATTTCCAGTGCATGGATGATGCATTTAATTCCATGAATTTCTTACTGTTGACAGCTGCGCTGCAGCAATTATTCAACTTGATGGTTGTTATCGAGTCTTTAACTGAATAAATTGGGCATACTACAACACACAAAGGTTACATGACGTCAAAAACATAAGATTCAAGAGTCACTTTCCATGTTCATAACAACAAATTAACATACATATTTGTAAAGCAACTTTAACAAATATATGCAGAATGAATCTAAAACTGTAACACATGCAGAGCTGCAGACTTTCAGCAAAGTCTGTCAAATACCTAATATATTAATGCTTCTAATGCTATGCATGAGCTCTAGTGGTCCTGTCATCATTAATGATACCCTGGAATCACACAGGGGAATAACACAATATAAACAAAATATGATAAAATGGACATGGCACCCATTTGTTATCTGCTAATTGCACAAAAACTCTGGACACCATTGTTTCCATTTAGTCAGAACAGAGCTCGTAATCGAAGACTCAGAATGTAGCGATAATATAAAAATGTATGGAAAATTTAATATAAAGTATGATATCTTAGAACCTGATGACTCGGTATCAGATATGTATATATATATATAGTTTGTGACTTCATTTGAAAGAAAACTTAATGATTTTATCGGATGATGATTTTTATGTATCCACATGTCAAAAAAGTATAAAAACAGATCTAGTAAAATCAAGGAAAAAACAAGTAGACCAAAACCGAAATAAAAAAGCTGTTAAGACTAAATGTAGGTATGATCGATGGCGGAAAAGACATGTCATCACATTGTGGGTGGAGATATTACAAAAGGCCGTAATCACATTTTGAATGGTGGTGGTAATTTAGGTGTCGATGGTGGTAGTATGGTATTTGGTAATATCCTGAATGATAATTGCTTGGAAATATAGGCCCTTTTGCAAGTAACTGGCAAACTTCTCACTTATTATATATAAACCGAGCTGGGCTCGAACCAAATTGATGCTTCTTGTTAAACTATCCATAGATCTACACTAAAAAGTCAAGTAATATAGGACGAGACAATGACTTTTGAAAACACAATCATCACAACATAAATACAATCACTGGCAAATACATTAGTTAGATAATTGTGAGTAAAATATTTTCTAAAATAATATAATGCATTATATATTATGTAATTTGCAGTTCAGTATAACTTTATCTTTGTTGTCTTGAATACTACCGTTGTATCTGCTGTTGATTTTAAAATATTTATGGTATGTGGGAGGTAATGTACCATGTTTTACCTGTATATTGCACATTACTTTTCAAGGAATAATTATTATGCCAACTTCACCTTCAACTTACAATTTAGCATGACTAGAAGGAATTTGACATACCTGGCCTAACATTTACTCTTTCCCGGTTTCGATTGAACCTCGAAAGATGTATGCTGATAACAACACCGACTGAAAAAGAAAATTTCTTTATTATAGTATAATAAACAATTGTTTGTTTATTTATTTTCACTTCTTTTGATAATGCCTGATTTAATAGTTTAGAATTCACAACAGGATGATTTTACACAATAAGCAATAGTAAATAGTTGATACATGGCATATTGAAGTGTAAAATTTCAAAACAACAAAACAGATCATGTCACACTCAAAACATTTAAAAGCTTAAGTCAAATATAAAAATGATGTTATTGTCATTATCTGTTAAGCAAACTCACCTGTAAGATCTATAACATCAATATGAGGATCGGTTTGTCCTTCGATTGAAATTGGGTTTATATTTTATCTTAATTAATTAATCTACCAGATTTTCTTCTTATTGAATGTTCTTAACATACGAGTGACACTAGTGAGTTTAGAATTGAGAACTGCAATAAAATGTTTAAACCAATAAAATATTTAGTTTTTAAATTGTTTCCCTAGGGTTTGTTGCAATCAGCTCAAGAAACTACTCCTATCATCACAAGAATCACTAGGATCATGTACTATAGTAAGAGTGTTGATATAAAATCAAAATTAAGAAAGTGATCATTGATTATTATGAAGATCATTGGACATACTTGAAAATAGTCTGAAGTTCATGAAATGAGTTTGATTTGAAAATAAAAATTATTTTCAACTTCTTTTTATGATCAACGAAACGAACCGAAAGATGCTATCAGTAACTGTTGGAACAAGTTTATTGATATTAAGAATATATATAAAGGATACAATATGGTTTACAATAAGAACGCTTACAGTCCGCTTAGATGGTACAAGTTGAATGGACCTATAACTCAAATTGAAACATGATAAGAAAGTCACTGTGATCTGGTATGAATCAGTTATATATGTGTATTACTTATAAACACAATAACGGGAATTTAAATTTTGCTGTTATGAAAGAAGTATTATCAGACTGTTCGACACACAGAACGTATGCAAGAAAAGACAACTGCAGCTTCGTTTGAGTCCTTTCATGACAATTAGAGACGAAATAAGTGAGAAGTGAATTATCTATATTGCATACTGTCCTTGTATAAGACACAGATCAGGCATAATAAAGTACCATCGGTTGATATGAACTACGTCTTGATATATCTACGGGTATATACTTAATGCAATATTTGGAAGAGATCGTTTGCACATGTGATTTTGAATCAGTTATTTAATTACATCTACCTCTGCATCGTACGTTGAACTGTCAACCTTGACGCAACGAAAAATGAATATAAGAGAAAAACAATACAATGATATAAATATATACAGATATAGGAAATGATACTTAATACAAAGAAAGAAATATGGTGCACCCAGTTACTTTTTGTCCTAAGAGTACTAAACCAATCCAGGTTCCGTGACGGTACCAGGTCCATATGCCATCGCCGGCATAGCTCTAGCTCAGAAGACAACTCACTAGCTGGGATCCTGACTTAAAAAGATAGAGTGAACAATTCTCTTTTAAAAGATACCAAAGAGAGACACTCAGCTATGGTAGCTAGAAGAGAGTTCCACAGGTATAGAGTCCTGGGGGAAGAAACTGTATTTATTAATGTCACTGGATGTGGTGAACTGTCTACTCCTTTGAGTAGGCAGATATGCTTTTTACTGTGGCTTGGTCAAATACTCTTTGTTTGGGATATATAATAAGTCATTGACGACTTCGTAGAATAGAGTTTTGACCACCTGGATTGCAACAGTTCCCACCTCAAGTGCTCAAGCATGTCTGTTACACTGCTGATATTCCCATATCGGTTTGTTGTGCAACGGGTAGTTCGGTTTAAACTATTTCCATTTTCCTTATTTGGTCATTGTGGTGGGGGTTCCATTAATTTGCACAATATTCCAGTTTGGATCTTATCGTATTGATGAGGGCATTTGTCTTTGTGTCTTCATTTGCTGACTTAAATTTCGCCTCAGGAATCCTATCATGCTATTGATCTTGTTAAGTTACCCGGTCGATACAGGTTTTCCAGCCACTGGTTAACTGAATATCGACTTCTAGGTACTTGGTACCGTCCTGTATTTCAAAGATGCAACCTTTTAATCGATATTGGTGTGTGATGGTTGCGTGATCTTGTGATGCTGAGGATGCTGCATTTCTGTGGACGAAATTCAATACCATATTTACTTTCCCAATCAGCCAGTGCATGTAGGTCCTGTTGTAGGGCATGCATCGCAGTCAGAGGGAATGTTAATCGTCCGGAAGACGATACAGTCGTCGGCAAAGAGTCGAGTCTTGGAGGCTATTTTCTCCGGTCGTTGATGAAGGTAGAAACAGTAGGGAGCCAAATACAGTGCCTTGGGGAACACAACTAACTACTGGAACGTTTTCTGAATTTGACCCTTAACAACAACCTGTTGTGTTCTGGAAGTGAGACAAGATTGTATACAATGAAAGATATTGCCCTTAATGCTATACGTAGTGATGTAGTTTACTGATTAAACTCTGGTGAGCAATACGGTAAAATGCATTTGAGAAATCTAGTATGACCATATCCGTCATGAGTAAGCTTCACTAACTGGGATTTACAGTCTCTCCTCCTACGAAAACCATATTGACAGTGTGTAAGAATGTTGTGTTCCTTTAAATGCCTCATAACATTACTAACTATGGTGTGCTCCAGCAGCTTGCAACATAAGCAGGTCAAGGACACTAGGCGATAGTTAGAGGCTACATAACGCTGTCGTTTCTTGAAAATTGATGAGCTTTTGGCTTTTGTCAGTCTTCTGGTACGATTCCTGTTTGGAGGTTCACGTTAAATATAATAGTTATGTGCAGCAGTTATATCATGTCTGGTCCCTTTATGTGGGTTTCACTTTGTAGTAGTCTTCCTCTGTTACTATGACATCCATCATATCTGGAATAGATCAACTCGCTTTTGTAATACAAATCGCTGTGAAAAAACACCTTTGAGGATCTTACACGCAGTTCTTCACCAATTGTAACATCTATGAAATGTTTGTCCTGCAGGTAATGGTTGAAGACGGTAGTGATTGAAGATAAACACTTGATGTAAAGTTCAGTCATTGTATTTCAAAGTGTATATCCATTAAACGTAATCATACAACATAAACATTCGTTTAGTAAATAACAGTATTTACACTTTCATACAATCATGTTTAAAACCAAATATGTTTTGCTAGAATTTCTATCTATATTAAAAATCTATCTATAGTTATGAGACCAGATCAAACTATTTACTAGGACAAAGTAATGTATCAACAAGTTTTGAAGCCACCATAGTAAAAAATATTAAATGATTTGCTATTTTTTTAGCAAAATTTAATCTTCAATTTTTAAAATTACATGAATTTTGCATTTCCACCTTTATGATATTTATAACCTAATTGCTTTAAATAATGCCACATACTCTTTGCATTGTTTCTATTTTCAGATATCAAATCAGAAAAATATATGGACTTTCGAGTATCTCTTTGAACACTATTTCTATATTTACAATACAATGAATTGTCCTCATGACAATAATGCTTTCTGAAATTGTACAGATTAGAATAAATTTAATAAAACTCAAAATCTCAGATGACATCCAAGGCTCAAAAAGGTAACCAAGAACAATTAACATTATCAGAATAAAACACTTACTCAGATCAGCCTGACCTCTCTTGTCAATGAGCAACTCTTTTGTATAATTCTTTACACATCTAACTTAGTGCTTGGAAAATATCTCTTTAGCAATCTTCCTCGTATAAAAGGTTGTAAAATGATCACTCAAACCAATAGAAGTGGTACCGCATTAAATCAATCGATCTTTAGAATTATTGACAATATAGTCAGTAAAGCTGCTTGAAGTATTATTGATACTAGTTGCTTCACTGATAATTGGATGTAAGTAAAAATCATTGGAATGACACTTCAAAAGTGAACTTTTTTTTTCAATATCATTCCTCACATACCAGCATACCCCTCCTCAATGTTTGTTTCTAACGAATCTGACTACACTGTAATTGTCACTGTGTATTTTTGCATCATTTACATAACTGTCTTATCAGATTTCTGATAAGGCAATTGCAGTTGATCTGGTCTTCATGGGAACAAATTTTATTTCTGACTTATTAGGTAAAATATATCTAACATTAATTAAAACATTTGTTTAAAAGACATTGGAAATGATTCTCTGGAGCAATAGATGGTAGAGATGTTGAAAAGGGTCCTGGAGATGTGTCTGTATAAAAAGAAGTATTAGCATGGGACTGGTAAGAAAGCGGAGTCTGCAAGTAAATTGAATATTATCAAAATCTTTGCATAAAGATAAACCATTTAAACGAGGAATATCACCGTCGACTTCAACACATTTCAAATGGGCCTTTATATTGCACTTTGAACACAACACAGCTTTGGTAGTTGAAATAACACCTTTGCTACATATTGCACAAAAGTCGATATTGTTGCCGAATGTGTTGGACGGACTGGTTGTTGGAAAAGAACAGGTCAATTGTTTTTTCTGTGTACAAAGTAGTTCTGGTTGGTACTGTGACATCTGTTCTAAGTAGTGGACCTTTGTAACTGTAAGCAACTGGTGACTTTGTCTTGAATTTCTGGCGTATGATTTGACACTACCATTTTCCCAGTTTATGTCTCCTTTGTTGAAATTACCACCCAGCCAAATATGTGCTTCATTTGGTATTCTTGCAAGATACATTCTTAGCTTTTTCAATTAGTCTGGGTCATTAACGTCTGGTGGACCCGATAAAATTGGCTGGTTCTAGGTATCTTGATCTGTGCGTACTAGAGTCTACCACCAACCATTAGTTCTTCAGATTCATCTAATATCTTGTCTGAAACTAATATGAACACACCATTTCTATCCTTACGGTAAATATTAAAATCTTTGGCGAGCACTGCAGTTGACAGATACTGAGTCTTCAGCCAAGATTCTGTACCTGTGTCATATTTGCAAGCAACAGCTTTTGTTTATCAACCATTGAATGGCAATTAACGGTTAAAACTATGAGAAAGATAGCATCTCTCCGTTGTGCATTGTAGTGGACCAAGTTTATTTCACCACTGTTGCTGAAGCTTGGATGAGTGAAGTTATCTGCTAAAATGGATGTAGGGGTAACTGGTACTGTACAGTTTATTGTGAAGGAGAAGTGAGCTGACTGGTAATTTATCAATTAGTGGAAGTTGTTGCTCGTAGGCAAGTGAAGCTGAGATATTGATTTAATGATTGGTTATGCTGTAGTGACTCGTAATAGTTTGATGTCTCAAACAGGGGCATGTCAAAGAACACTGATGCAAAAATCAGGTACACCGTATTGTACACAGTTCCAGCTGACATTATTTAGGGCTACATAGTCGTTTATTCCCAAATATTCTTGGTGGTACCACACATCACATGAATCACAACGTACACCTGGTGTTGTCCATGTAACTGCCTTCTGACAGTACCGTAAGGTGTATTTGCATGGTCTTTGACCTATGTTTGTTTCTATGTCAGACTTTGTGCATCACATTGCCGCTTTGTATTGGGTGCAACACGAGAAAGACATGTCTGCATACCTGATGTATTTATAGTACAGGTTCAGGAATATTAATTTTAGAAATTCTGATACAGATGAACAAGAAGGACAACAGTAATACAGTTTTAAAACATTATTTAGCAAATGTAAACATTCCCGGAAACCTATGTCGTAAAATATGACATTTTGACAGAGACTTAATGGTGGGTGGGGTGTGTATTTCTTAAAAACAATAATTACACCCATGAAAAACTTATGTGTTATCACACTGTGAGAGTGTGACAAACCAAAGTTAATAGTGTGCTGATATAGTCAGGGAATGCAGAAAGAAATTGTTTTTTAAATAATATAAGGAAACCCAGAGAGGAAGCGGCAGATTGTGACATGACCTGAAGACTTATTATTAGCACATATTTTGATTGACACGCATTGTTTTACCTTTCATTTGCGTTATATCACATACCAAACATACTAATGCATTTGATTGGTACTAATTTAATTTAGTTCTATTGCTAAATGACCTCAAATATACTTAGAAATTGTCCTGATAAAATGGTGATTCAAATCTAGTCCAGATTAATTCGAGACTTGCTTTTTTGTTGCCGATGACTTGGACGCTTTCTGATAGATATAGTCATATATTTTATATGCAGTTATTTCACTTTCACTATCTGAGCTGTATAAAAGCGCTAATACATGCGTATACCGCATAAACTGGACATAACAAAGAACATCCTATGTATAACAAGTTTATCAACACATAAACGCTCTGTGGTTTACTACGATAATCTACTACAAGTATTACTAACATATTCATTTGTTTCAAATTTCGGAATTAAACGAGTGTTTTATCCAAGTCGTATTTATAGTTCAAATGTAACCCTTGAATTGTAAAACGAAAAAAAAACTTATTTAAATGATCAACCAATTATCATTCATTTTAGTCCATTTCATGAACTGTCACTGATTCCGAGAATTGTCACTGATACCAATAACCGTCTCTGATGTCCATTATTATCACTGATACTGATACCAAACATCAGTCACCACAATCAAAGTGTCATTGATAACAATAACCGCCACTGATATCCATTATTATCACTGATATTGATACCAAAAATCAGTCACCTCAATCAAATTGTCATTGATAACAATAACCGCCACTGATATCCATTATTATCACTGATATTTATACCAAACATAAGTCACCACAATCAAAGTGTCATTGATAACAATAACCGCCACTGATATCCATTATTATCACTGATATTGATACCAAAAATCAGTCACCACAATCAAAGTGTCATTGATAACAATAACCGCCACTGATATCCATTATTATCACTGATATTGATACCAAAAATCAGTCACCACAATCAAATTGTCATTGATAACAATAACCGTCATTGATATCCATTATAATCACAGATATTGATACCAAAAATCAGTCACCACAATCAAATTGTCATTGATAACAATAACCGTCATTGATATCCATTATAATCACAGATATTGATACCAAAAATCAGTCACCACAATCAAAGTGTCATTGATACCAATAACCGCCACTGATATCCATTATTATCACTGATATTGATACCAAAAATCAGTCACCACAATCAAAGTGTCATTGATACCAATAACCGTCACTGGTATACGTTGCTATCACAGATATTGATTCCAAAGATCAGTCACCACAATCAAAGTGTCACTGATATCAACAACCGTTACTGGTATCCATAATTATCACTGATACTGATACCAAAAAGTCAGTGACCATAATTAAACTGTCACTGATACCAATAATTGTCACTTATACCAGCACGCGACAACGACACAAGAAATTGTAAATATATTATTTAAATATATATGTGTTTTTAAGAATTTCATCGAATTTTACACATTATTAAGATATTTATTCTTGTTTCTAAAATTACACGTTTTAAAAACTTCCTCATTATTGTTTTTCTCGATAAACTCGTCTAACAGCTTGCTCCATCTTCGAATTTCCAAATTTCAAATTGTGTTTCGTTTTATTCTATTTATAACACCACCGACCTGATAAGCACATGATGCAATAAGTTATAAAAAAACTGAATTAGACATACGATTGAAAATATAAGTCATATTATATATCCGGAGAGTAAAATAAAATAAACTATTCCACCGTGAATGAGAAAATATGCCAATGTACTATCGGTTACAAAGACAAGCTGTTTTTTTTAAGGATAAAGATTTCCATAATTCAAATAAATAATATATATACATGCGTTTGAAACGACTAACCGGCAATAACTGCCAAATTTAACTGACATACACATATGCGATAAGCGAGACATTTTCATTATTCAAGCTTCTAATTTTGTCAATTAAAAGTTGTCTAAGTAGGATAGTGTATGTAAACAAGTTTTAACCGTCAATAAATTCTTTAAACGATTTAATCTCCGAGACTGCTTGACAGAGTTTCACCACGTTTGTTGTGATATATTATAATATTGTTCAAATAATTGCCCATGAGTCAAGTCAGTCCTTTTTTTAAAAAAAATCAAAATTCTACTCTTTCGAACATATAAAACCAGGAGCTGTGATAGTTAGCAAGTAGTAATACCTGATCATTTTTCTCAGATTCGTTCAAGCCGTGGCTCTAGCGTTAAAATTAGCCCCGTCCCGTTTAATAGGAAAATCATGATTAAAAAATCTTCTTCTCAAGAACTGACCTGGCAACTTTATTCATATTTGTATAAATGATCCCAATGAATATGGTTTTCAAAAGTGTTCAAGTAAAAGGGATAGTGTCAATTTTGGGCCATTAAAGGGACTTTGAATTTTACATAGGAATACTTCAGAAAAACAGTAAATTATTTTTTCTTATATACTTTAGAGACTATTTCAATAAACCTGAGGTCTGGAATGCTTGTTGTCATAACATTTGAGTCAGGGTCTATTACAGGGGATGTGGGCCAGCAGGGACCCAAAAACTATACACATTGTGAATTTTCAAAAACTATCTTTGGCCGACCAGCCAAAGTTTTGCATATTTGGGATAAATGATTATCATAAGTCAGTTCTTAAAAAGATGTCAGAATCTCCACAATGTACATGCGTTGGCAGTAAAGAACAGGTAATTTCTTTCTGAAATGTCATATCACTGCAAATCACCGAATCAATATGCTGAACACAATTTCTAGATTTAAAAAAAATTTCGCTATCAACCCCCCTCTCGGTGATTCTCAACTAACACTCTCTGATAATAATACACTTATTGAAGCGATTCATCATTATAGACGTAGTTAAAAAATATTTAAATAAAGATTTTAACGTACAAATCATAAAATGTATTTCAATTACCGACAAATAGTTTCGCCAACGCACCCCTGTATGTCGCCCAAAAACACAATAGCTTTATAATTACACATTGTTTCTACTGGACAAGGTAATTTAATGTACGACCTCTTTTAATTATTTAACAGTACTTCATATTTTAAAATATATATACTGCTTAAAGTTTGCTAAACACCAAGAGTATCTTCATATCCTTGCACGCCTATTTGTATAGTCTAGGCAATACCTGGACTCATCTGTAAAAAGGACAGGTTGCCAGATTTAAGGAGCTAATTTTGCTCAAAATGTTATGTTTAGTTTATTTATTTTACTTTGATTGTGACAAACGTTCTTGCAACTTAGACAAATTACGCTCAAAGTCTTCCTGGGCAGAACCAGTACTAACTATATGCAAAAAAGGTATCTTGCTCAATGACATCACGCATAGCTGAGGCGAAGGATCGTAACCACGACCCTCCGATCATGGCTTTGGTGTTTTACCATTGGACCACGCGCTCTACATAAGGGAATGCTTTTGTGAAATTGCAAAACATATTTTTCTCAAACACTGATAATCCAAATACGAATTCGTTCATATTTGGTTTAAATGATCTATGTGAGCAAGGTCAATTGTAAGGGGAATTTGTTTTTAAAACTGGCATGCTATATTCCCATTGTTTTTCTTATATATAAATTCATCTCCCAATACTAAATCCATTCAAAATTTGAAAATATTTGACAGGTATACCGAATGAGCGACTTACACTCATTTTGTGTTGTATTTGGCTGTCGTCCAAGTCGATGTAAACTAATATTCGTAATCATAATGAATGTCCTATTCTTGCCTTTATTCATATGGTTACCTCGATCCACACAGGGGTAGGTAATTTAGCCATACCTCTGCAGAGATCGACAGTAATTATATTATTACCCGGACCCACGTGAGTACGTAAAAATAAAAGCACCAAAAGAGATTTATTGTTAACTAGAATCAGACAGACAGACAGGCAGACAGACAGACAGACAGACAGACAGACAGACAGACAGACAGACAGACAGACAGAAAAACACCGGCCGACCGACAGACTGACCGACACTAGTACACAATTCTTTTGTATACAATTTCAAGTTTTTATTACTTTTCATAATGGAGGCATCTGGACCATAATATAACATAATTGCAAATAAAATAACACATGAGTGACTATATTCTTGAAAGGTTGAACAAAAATATATCTACATTGTTTATAATCTTTCAATAATGAATTTTACATTGAGAAGAACTATCAAATTTATTTTCCGTTATAGGTCATATTTACACTTAAACTGATTTGTGTAAATTTGAATAAATAAAATATATTTAAACTAATAACTTTCTTCTTTAATCTTCCTGGGTAGAGCCAACACTAACATAGACGAAAATAAATGTCTTGCTCAAGGATACGACACATAGTCGTGGCGGAAGATCGAACCAACGGCCCTCCGATCGTGGGTTCGATGCTTTTCCACTGGACTACGTGCTCTGCAAATGTAAACAGATGTAAGGTAACCGTGCACGTTAAAGTAAATTTCACGTAAAAAATCGTATGCATACCATTGATAAAACATTAAATGCGTCTTCAATAACCGAAATTTGTATTTTTTTTATTGTTTTCTATCAATGTTGCAAAAGAATAATGATTATAAACCGATTCAGCTTTTTGAAACTACGTCATTCTATTTTTAGATGGAGCCTTCCGTATTAGGGGTGTTTATAGTATGATAACATATTTATCAATTACATGAAATATAAAATAAACTAGATATCAATATTAAGAGTCTTGTGCTACTATCTATTCTGATAACGTAGTGGTAACGGTTTGGACTGTCAACCCAAATGTTGCGAGTTCGAGCCGTATCAATATTGATTTTTTTTTTGCAATTTAATTTGTCATAATAGGATCAGAGTGTATTGTCTATGGTGATATTTAAATAGAAAGTATTTGCTAATTGTGGACATGGTATTTATTTAAGTATTTACTTCAATTTGCTACCAAACAAAAAGCATCTTTCTAATGATTCTGGTAGCTTTTCAAGTTTAGCAATGAAACGTTATTAAGAAATGAATCTTTTCGGACGCCCTGTATTTGTATTTTTGTGTTAGTCACATAGACTATTGTAAAATTTGTTAATTTGCTTCTAAGAAATGGAGCCACAAAATCTAAGAAACATCATATACCATACTTAACTACGATATCATGAAGCACAAAGTCTATGTTTATCAAGCAGGCAGTTTATCAACAGAAAATAATGCATTGACATGATAAAAAGAGTTACAGACTTGACACTCAATTTCATATGTTTATCTAAAGTGTGACCTCAACTTAACTTTCGGATCCGACATACGTTACATGCCTAGGGAGAACCCTGACTTTAATATCAGATGCATATGTCTGTATATTTGAGGTGACACATTGTCGTGACATACTATCATTTGTGCCAAGTAATTTTAAAATCCCTCAAAGTTAGACAAAGTTACAGACCAGACACGTATCTTATGCTCAAACAGACTGAAAGTCTGACCTGGACATTTTAGTTGAGTCTAAGTCTTATGTGCGACATGTCGTCATGCTATGTTGGTAAATCGAGTCTAGTGTTTTTGAAATCCATGTATGACAAACTTACTGGTCGGACAAGAAATCTCAAACAGATTCAAAGTGTTGTCCAACAAACTTAAAGTGTGACTTTGACCTTTGAGGCACGAATCTGGTCTTACGCGCAACACGTCTTCGTGTCACGGTGATCAATTGCCAACTGTTTTTGAAATCCATCATCTATTCCAGAACCTGATAGCCTAGGTATATTAACCCCCTATGGAAAAAAGCAGGGGACTCTATTCATAGCAATTGAACGCTTACTAAATTATGACGTCATTCAAACTTTCCCTGAAGCAATTGATCAATCAGCGTACTGGTAACAATTGCTGTTGAACGGACCCAATCGGGAGAGCTGGGTTGGTTCTACAGACTGTATATATAGCAACATTACAGACTGGATACGTAACCTTAACTGTTGTCAAACAAACTCAAAATGTGACCGTGGCCTTTGAGGTACGGGTGTTGGTCGTACTTGTGACACATTGTCATGTCATGTGCATTATTTGTGTCAAGTTATTTTTAAAAAAAAACATCCCTGTATGGCAAGGTTACAGGACGGACACGAAATTTCAAACGGACGGACATTGTTTTTACTATATGCCTCCCAATGGAGAGCATATAATGGTATAAAACCTACATCCCGACACTACGTGGTATAGCGGTTGAGAATATGGTATAAGTAGGGTACATGTTGAATTCAATTTAGATTTACAGTCAAACATGTGTAATCGGTCACTTCTGTTAAGCAACCACTTGTCTTAAGCAGCCACATTTCAGCAATGCATGTAGTTATTTTTTAAGATAACAGTTAATAAAAGAAGTATTGTACTTCAGCTGTATATATATATGCATAAGATGTTAGAGAATCGACCTTTTTTAGGACTATATAAAATGTGACTCTTTTAGTTTTAAAAATATGTCATGTAAAACAAATTAAACCTCAAATACTGACTCTAATTCTAAAACAGCAGTGCATATATATTTTGGCAATAGCAACAAACATTCAGATATTTTGCAATATTTTCTTATATGATAAAATTATCTGCATTTCCTTTTAGGATATATTTAAACAGGTTTTAAAATTACTTTCGGAATTGTATTCCCAAAATTGTCATCCATTACAATTTTCATTGAAAATATCATCATTTTTTGTTATATTTTAAAAATGTTTTCATTTGAATTTGGACACGAAATTAGTTTTGTTTACTAAAATTAACTGTTCAACATTACTGATGCATACTCAGTCACCCCCACCCACCCCAACCCGTCTTATGGTGTTCACAGTACCGGATGAAACAAACGCCATAACAAATAGATAGAGGTCTGGTATGCAAGAAAAGCTAATTCCAAAGCTCACCTATTTATAGAACAGTCGCGCTAAAGTGTCAATACAAATGTCCTTCCAGCAAATTTCAGAAAAGCTGATATAAACAAGATTACGTCGTCACAGCATTCAATTTACAGCTGTGCAAGATGAAAAAGCTCGATCCAACAAGACTGACCAGATTCTGAAGGAATATGGACATGTAGCGACTAGGTTGCCACCCTACCATACTGATCGTGACTCTATTGAAATGATATGGTCTCAGCTAAAAGATTAACCGCACCGCACGAAAATGGGCACTCGTACGCTTGCGTAAAGGCCCAGACCAGTCTGCACAGTCCCCGCAGGCTGGTCAGGGCAGACTCTTTGTAGGATGTTTAGTAACAGAATTATGTCTCTTAATTTCTATCCACAGGAGGCGGGTGCGTATGCACATTATGCATTTTTTCCATTCAACTTAACTTAAACTTTTACAGGATTCATCGGTAAAAGAAACCTTAACTTCAAAATAGCAGACATAAAGAGGCTGATTCATGACGGCGTTCAATCTATTACTTCAGAATCATGGACATCATACTGCGGGTGAGTCAACACATTTGAGAGAGCGTACTGTGTGAATGGTATTGCAAGAGAGGACGGTTGTAATAACCCTTGACTCCGAAAACGACGTCAGCACCGACGATGACGAAGTCACTGGCCTGCCATCTAAGGGCGGAGAAACTTCCGACACTGCTGATGGAATTGGTTGAAAGAACATTTGTATTGGCATGATACTATTAAAAGATAAATGATATATATAAAAATGATATATATATATATATAAAACATAAATAAAAAGTATATAATAAACACGATATATATTCAAAGCAATTAAAACAGTACACTCTGATATTGTTATGGCTATTAAATTGCTTAAAAAAATTTAATGTGGGTACGGCTCGAACTCGTGACATTTAGGTTGACAGTCCGAACCACTGTCATTGATGCTATCGGAACGGACAGTAATATAGTACAGTTGATATTGATATCTAGTTCATTCTATAAATGATGTAACAGATAAATCTGCTATCATACTACAAATACCCCTAATACGGAAATTCCATCAAAAAATAGATTGACGTAGTTTCAAATTAGCGTATTGGGTTTATAGTGTGTCGTTTATTGTACGGTATGTGCAAGTCCATGACATGATATATAGATGTTATATGGTATTGTATTACATATGAACGCTCCACCACAGAGTCACAATAGGGGCTTGATATTTAAGTCGATACAATTACTTATCCGTAACAACAAACACAAAAGGTGTTTATTTGACTGCGCCTTTGTTTTGTTTTTTCCTTTTTTCGTTTTGATTACCAGTTCGTTCTGTAACACTGACTTCAATGTAATTATTTGAAACAATAACTAAGTACTACGTTCGCCTTTAAACCGTATGTTTAACCATTGTCATTATTATATGACATCTGTGTGTGCTTGTTTTCATGTTGAGGTGGAGTATCGAGCACGTGATCTAGGGGCAAATTCAGGGTCATGGGGTCAATCCCCGACACGGCAATGCGTGGTATCCTTCGGCAAGACTCTTTATCGATATATGCTAACTACCTGTTCTATCATGAGTAATGTGGTTAAGTAGTAAGATCTTTTTTTCACAATCGATGTAAAATACAACTTTAAAATCAAATATTGTTTGCGGTCATTCTGAGTATAGTAACTAACCTCAAATTAAGTATGTGTAGTCGATTTTTTTATCTCAACATTGTGATCAGTTCGAGTAAATATTTTAATCGCGGTACATTTGCATACGATGTGTGTAAACAGGTTTACATGCTTGTTAGTTCTGTGTTGAATAAAACATTTAACAATCAACAACTTCGAAAACATACAGGTCACATTTTAAGAATTAATCATTAATCAGTGTGGGATGCGTGTAAGGTGTAATGCTCGTGCTTGCGTGACGGCGTTTATAAAATCATCTGACATTGAATACTGTAAAATATATTCAGGAAGTTAATACATGCATATTTCGGAAAGAAACACGTATTTCGATTGCAGCAGGTGTTTTTGTAGAAACAATATCACAAGAAAATGATATTTTATTCATACAAAAATAGAGATGTAAAATCCAGTAACCAACACCCGAGTCAGTTTAAGACTTTAAGAGAAACTCGCCATAACTGAGTTATCAGTGCGTGTATATAGCATGTGTAGGGTTTATTGTTATTTTAAAAATAAATCAGGTTATAAACGGCATATCCTCTTGTTATTGGTGGAGGAAGACTTCAGATTCAGTCTGAGTAGAACCAACGCCCCTTTGCAAGTAACTGGCAAACTTTCTCACATTAACTATTTGAACCGATTATGATTCGAACCTATGACCTCAGCGAAAAGAGGTAATTGTTCTAAAGACTGCGGCATAGACCACTCGACCTGGAGGAAGCAACAAAATGTGAACTTAACTGGTTCTTTTTAATACCATGAACATGTACGTGAGAGTACATATAATTGATAGTTTGTAATGAAGGCGAAGGTAGAAATGCATTTTACAAACTTCAACTGACATATCAAGTTCGAGTTTCGAATATTTTCGTCGTTTCTTAAACGCATATATCAAAGAAAAAAGCAACTTATTGCACTGTTCGGACACTTTTATTTTGATATTTCACATTTCCTAAAGCCTCGCCTACCGCCACAATTATGAATTGCAGAAAAGTAAACAAGCAAGCAATTTGACAGTTATTTGCTATGTTCTTTATAAGTTATCCCTGATTGAAACCATGGGTATGTATTTACAGTGTAGCACAGTGCCGGCAGACTGTTCTCCATGTTTATATATTAAATATTCAACTGTAGTGCACAGCTACGCCGGATGATCATTTTTTAATTTCCTAATACAATAAGATAAAATTGTAACGTTGAATAATGAAGAACAATGCAAAACATTGTCGGTTACTTAATCTCCCTATTTATTTCAATATGCAATAGAAGTGTAGCACAATACAAGAAGATTGATTACCTGATAATAAAACAATTTCAGCGTTGCACAACGACGGAGAAGTTATCCCCCTTACTGATTTAATATGCAATACAAGAAATATATTTCCTATAGTAAAACAAGCATTTACAACAAAGCACAATGCCGAAACATCCCCCCTATCAATTCAATACGTAGTTACAGCGTTGCACAACGCCGGAAAATTTACCCCCACCCCTTATTAATACAATACGCAATTACAGTGTAACACACCGCCGAAAAATATATCCCCTTATAAATACAATATGTAATAACAGTGTAGCAAAACGCCGAAAAATATACCCCTTTTTAATACAATATGCATCAGCAGTGCAGCAAAAGAACAGAAGTTTTATGTTCCAATTATCATAACCTCTTTTTCATATACCAAGGAATTGTAGCTTCACACAACGCCCGAAAAGTTTACAATTGTAGCGTAGCACAGTACTGTATCTTTAATCTCCTCCTATTTAGATAATATCTAATTGTATCGTAGCAAAACGACGTAATATCAATCTGCCCTACTGATATAATATATAATTATAGCGTAGCACAATACTGTAATATGTATCCCCCCACCCACACACACTATTGAAATGGTTTCTAATTGTAGAGTGGCATAGCACAATTCCGTAATATTTATCCCCACCCCCTACTGAAATACACACTAACGCCGAATGGTTTGATTTGTATTCCAGGTTAAGACTTATATATGTACAATCACAAAATAATTGAAATAAAAGTTGCAGAACCAAAAATACACACTTTGACCGAATGTTTCGATATTAAGACAATAATGAAACAAGTTGGCTGTTTTTTAAAGGCATCGAATATTTAAGTCGTATAAAGGAGGTTGCAATTAGAGTTAATAAAAGTGTATTAAATATACCAAAACCGATCAGGTTCCAGCTGACGCGGTCGAATTCCGGCTGCAGGGAAAAGGCAAATGTGGTGTGTTTACTGCTAATTATGTTGTTTAAATGCACTTATCCGAAACATTTTGCATTTACATTTGCATATTGAATAATAAAATTTGTTGAAAGAAACTCTTGAAACCTACCTTATATATTTTCAAACTGTGATGTTCTATACAATTTACTATTGTATATTGTAATATATTGCTTAAAAAACAACAGTTCCAATAAATACAAAATATCAAAACTTGTGCAACTTGGGCGATATGTTTGTTTCTTGTAACGTGCTGAACGCCACAACGGTAAAACCACACCGATTAAACCGCTTTGTTTTAAAAGAAAATATATGTTCAGCATACCATAACCTTTGTAACAGTTTAAGAACATGGCTATTTGAAAATGATTTAAATTTAGTCATCAGGAATTTAAAAGAACGGCGACAAAATGTCGAAAAGATGTTTCAAAACCTAATTTTTTTTTTTTATTTTCAATAATTTCTTATTTGATATACAAATGGTAATGCATAATGATTTAAAATAAATACATTTAACGCCACAATCATTATAACACAAAACGTATTTGCTTTTTAATTGCAGCCGGAAAATGGCCGGTCAGCCAGAATCTGACCTGGTTTTAGCACCAACCCAATCCCATAAGGCACTTCTTTGAAAAGCAATGGCGATATCCTTATGGAGAAGGTAATGTTTTTAACACGCCATAATAATAAATGTATATACATAGCGTGGCAACAACATGGTGAATGAACGATATAACAACAATAATATAGTCATAACGATACACACATATTGGCCATGAAATGTGCACGAATACCAAGGATACCACAAAAAAGATAAAAGGGCTTTTCTCTTATTTATATTGTGATCCCAGAATACTGATGGCATGTCACAGAAAGTCATGTAATTGTGTTAATATATGTACTATTTTAATGTCATTTTACCATAATCATAATAAAATTCCCACAAAATGTTTTATCACAGTGAGTGCTAAATTATATTCTGCCAATTTATGCATACTATTCTTATATTAATAAATTATAGATTTTTAAAAATGTACCAGTATTTAACTAATTGTAATGAAAAAGTTCAATATCAAAAAATGCTCGGGAAACTGAACAAGAGGTCAAGGGACCTTAACGGTCACGTGGTTATTCTTGGTGTAACATAAAGCTATATAAATCTATTTGTCCTGTTGGAAGTGGCATCACTCAAAAACATGGATTTTGATTGTCACATCTGCATCAACAACATCATTTTCTCTTATATAGATTTAGTAAAGTAATACCTACCCCAAGGGTCTCGGACGGACTCGTATTCCTCAAATTATGATTACAATTCGTTTTCCAGTGCTTCCCAGGCCCAAAGTCACAGAACGTGAGGAGGAGGGGGTGGGGATTGGCATTCAATAAAACATATGCATTTATCGTCATGTCAACAGTAACAAATAACACCAAGGAACATTCATATAGGTCTATTCAAACACAAGAAATAACCTTTTTTAGGTTGCCCCACCCCAAGAGCCAAACCATGAGACCCAGGGACATGCAATCCGCATTTTTATAAAGGACACATATGCGTCCATAATCAAGGTCACCATTGTTTCCCGGTGCATCCAATAGTAAGAAGAAGATTTTCAACCATGTAATTCACTATTTTGATTCACCCTTAGGTACCAAAGCTGCAAACAACATTTCTTTACGATTGAGCTTAGTCTTTTTTTTAGAAGAAATCGAATATATCAATTGTTTACGGACGACGCACGACGACGGACAAAAGACGATCGCAAAAGGTCCCTTGAGACAAAGTCTCAGGTAACCTAATAAAAAACATTGACATCAATGTTTTATCAAATGGATACTTAGATGGCAAACATGTAATTCTTGACAGTATTCTTGAAATTATCTGGCCTATCAATATTTCAATATTCGGATGAAGGTTGTCCTATAGAACAACATTCTCGGTATGAAACTACCTACTTTTGGTAAAGCAAACTGTCCGCTGTTTGTGAACGAACTAAACTGAGAATTAGAGAGAAAAACTAGTAGTCATACTATATTGGGTACAGCGATCATGCACAGAGTTAAGTGGCATACTGTTCACCTAGATAATCTGGAAAAGTACCCAACTTAATGTTTCGAATATGTCAAAGAGTAATCGGATCAAATCTTCTTGAGACTGATAACCAATTTAAAATTTTAAAATGTTCTGGTCCAATGTGAGACATGTTATCCAAAACAAAACGTATAACTTTATTTTGCGTAATTTGAAGTCTAATCTTCAGATTTTGAGTCAAACTGGGATACTAGAAAGAACATGCATAATTGAAGTGCCACTGACAAAGAGATGTTACCAATAGTTTTCCGGTGTGTTTAGTCGAGCATGACTTGTTTGGTATATAAACTTAATCAAGCATTAAGCCTTTTTCTATAGAGCGTTATTAATTCATAGCACAGTTATCATAAAATAATTATCATTATTTATATTTCTTCGAATATGGAGTCATTACTATATTATCATATGAAACTCTATATCTAGTTTTGAATTTGGCCCAGTTATTTTGTTCAGTAGTGATAAAGAGTGAACCGTGAATTATGTGCCTCCCTCGTATATATTAACGGAAGTGAAGTCCAGAAATATGTTATACCTGAAGTGCAATATTTCTATTTGTCACAGGTGTTGTTTTTCAAATGTGCTTTATTTTTTCATTGCTTTTTCAAAGCATAGGAATGTCAAACACGAAAACTAGGCCTCGCTGTTAAAAATTGGAATTTCCAGGGCGAAAACATTATTGATGGAAGGGCATGACTCATGTCATCTGCATACGTAAAATTCGCGCGTTTTACATGCTAAGATTTCCGCCATCTTGGATACAGCTGTTAGTGGTTTTGGACGCGGTATTTGAATATTTTACTTTATCTAGATCGCATTATATGTTGAGGAAAGATATGTATTATTATTGATGAGTTAAGTTGCATAATAATGTTTTATAACAATCAAAACTTATTTGAACTATTGTTTTGCGATGTGCCAAGTTTTCCATAGGGTAATGCCATTCGATGTCGTTTGTTTACTTTGTTTTCTCTCTTTTTTATCTGTAAATTTTGTTAAGTTGAAATGTCGTACAATGCAGTAAGTAAATATTTTATAATGCACTTGTAGTTCACAACGAGCTGAATTGGACCATTGGTTAAATTTATTAACTTTTAGGTAAACAACGAATGTTGTATCGGCTGATTGAATGGTGTTTTTCATTTTTGTTGTGTTGCGTGAAGGGATTATTTTGTGATTTTTATACGGGAATCGTACTGTGCATATGTGTTTTGTGCATCGGTTCTTTCTAGCGTTCTTTCTTATCTCATTCCATTGCTTGATGTCATCCGTGTATAATGTCAAGTTCACAATTGTTTATGCAATTCTTGAATTCCGCCTGGGCATGTCAGTCTGCGTGAAGGAATATATACATGTGCGAGTTTTTATTAAATGTTGTCATGAATTATAAAACAATAAGCATATGCTTTCCAAAGCAGTTAGTGTACATAAAAATATATTGCTTGTGATAATGCTTTGCTTCATGATTGGGGATGTTTATGGCCGACATTTCCATTAATTATTTTTTTAAGGTAATGGCCTGTGTCTCTGTTGTTTCGATTTTCCTTGCATTGGTTATGCTCTGCATAATTACTTAAATTTTGTTGCCGTGCATAACAATGGTTAACAAGATGGTGAAGCTGCTGTTACTGTTTTAAGCCCTCTGCCATTAATTTATTTAAAGAGGAGAGGCAACTGGTTGAGATTTTGTAAACGCTTGTGTATTTGCATAAAAAATATCACAATACCTCGCTTTTAAAATCCTTCACTCCCGCTCGACTTTGGAACACAAATCATAATTATTACACTGCAGAATGAAAATATCATCAAATCAACACTATTCTTAGAAATTTGTGTTAAAACTGTTGGCACGCTTGTGGTTACAAAGCATGTGTATTCTGTAGCTAAAATAACGGCAAGTTACCATGAAATTTCCTTAGAACCTTAATACCTTAATTTAAGAGCATTTTCTGTGGTTGAAACGTGTGCTGCTCACATTTTCACAATTTCCTTTTAATAATTTAAGTTTATGAGGCATCAAGGTCATTTGTGCTTACTCTTTCTGACTGCGATCCATTCAAAAATATATTATATATACAATTTCCATGGACTGCAGTTAACAATACATGTTCTCTTTAAAAAGCTGCTGTTACAAAGGTAGAGCGATTTAACATGAAAGGTAATCAGTTTTGGGCTCGAATCCCAGCCGAGGCTATATTTTTTGTCTATTTTGTTTGTTTCCGTTCAGTATTACAACTAGATTGTAGGAGAGACTGGTTGATTAGGTCTTTGAAAAGACATCAAAATATGCTGTGTTTTGTCGCATCAGATCAACGTGAATCTGTGACAAACTGTCGACGCGAATCATCCCACGTTGCGACAGAGTTCCCTGACTGTGTTCATGTGCCATAACCAAAGAGTGTGCATCACATACTGACATGCACAGTCGCAAACCAAGTATTATGTTAACAATTGTGACCTTGACATTAACATCATGTGTATAGCGCATGAGGGCGCATGATAAATGGACGACATCGAAAACGTCATGTGTCACAGGTTTGTGTCGATTTTGATTTAAATGTCACGTATTCGCCCCTACATGGTCAACAGCTTCTAGTCAGCACTAGTGGCAGGAATAGACAAATATTTTGTCCAAGATTCCTCGCTGTATTGTACTGTGTCTAGATGTATGCCTATCATTGATAACATGTTTTATTATCTCAGCCAATGAAATTGATCAGATTTTTTGAAATAGTATATTCCATTTTACATAGAATGTCATGACTGTCAGTAAATGTTGACCACTTTCCTAAGCCGATGAAATCGTTCCATATATTGTTCTTAATTTTTCATAATATGTGCATTTCCTACAGTCTTTTGAAAAAACATCATATGTTTTCGAATATTTTTTTTAACATTGTATTGTATAAACACAGTGTCAGTACAATAGAACATCAAGTTGATTGTTGATTTTTGATATTTGAATATAAATAAAATGAAGGGAATGATATAATGTATTTAATTTAACAATGAAATATATTTGAAAAGGGAAACAGTGAAAGTAAACAAGATTGACATACACTGGAAATAGATAATGAGTTTGTTTACACAAAAACAACAGTGCAGTACTATGGCATATAAGTATTACAGTCTGGTAATTCAAGTAGAGAGTACTAAGAATTAATCAATTAGTACTAATAAAGTTTATTCACTGATATCTCTCAATATGAATTTGTTGTTTCTATAAATCTTAAGCCAATAGCTAACTAATCACATTTACAATAGTTTATGTATACACAATATTTCAATCAAAACTGTTTGAAGAGTCTATCTCTGCATCATCTCTTGTTTCTCTATTCGCTATAATAACTCAAATATGTTTCCATAACTCCATTTCAGTAACTCAATTCTATCTCAGTTCCACTCTTCACTATCTTAACTCTGCAATTGTATCTCCCCTTCATAAATTAGTATCTGAACAAATTCACAGCATATATGTTTCCATATCACAACTTCGTATTAAAACAGCAACACTATCTCAATATTCCAATTATGAATCAATATCTCAGCTCCAACTAAACTCCACAATGAATCTCTGATTTAATATCTCAAATTAATGTCAATATCTCAAAATTAAATTATTTTAATATATCTCAACTCTGTATCAATATCTCGACAATATCTCATCAAAGTACTTCAGCAACGCACTTCATGTCAAACGCGTTATCATAATGTTTAATTATTATTATATCGCGTTCTATGGCATCTACTAATTAGATAATTATTAACAACTAATAACACTAACTAGTTAGTGCACCTTCAAATATACCTAGTAATATACAAATAATTTAGGATGTAAAATGTAGAATGTAAAGCCGTTTTACAATCATACAAACATAAATCAATAGAAATAATGAAAGAACGCAATATCTAAACAAAATCACACATAGGTATGCACACACTGGCACATTTGTATGCACACACATCCAAACGCTAAAAACAAACTCACACACGTAACTCACACTATAATTTCTTGTTCATTTTAAAGGAGATACAAATACACATTATTTAGTATTGGATTTAAATTATTTGATTTTATCAACTTAACGCAATTATTATGAAAAGAAATAAAGGAATATATTTGTTTTAGGTGATTTAGAAGACAATTCCAAGCAATAGGACTTGACTTCCTTAGACTCTGTTAACATCTTTCTTGATATGGTCTATGTGTTATAAAATATTTTAATAAAATGTGTCATAGTGCTAGTAAATTATCATTTTGACCTTATAATGTGGGTATCGGGGTGGGGTTTTTGCTGTCCACTACTTTTAATAAGCGAGGCTATAGTGTAGTGGATAAAGTGTTTGCTGCCCACGCCAGAGGTCGCGACCTCAGTTCGAGCAAATTACCCCTATAATACCACTTAGTAATGGGTTTATCTAGGTAATTAACTCGAGACTGTCTTAAAAAGTATTTATTTACTTGATGGAGATTACATAACTGGCTAAAATTATCAATACGAATATTACAACCACTGCAAAGTATAACATGCTGTTGATAGTACATTTTATACATATCCGACGTAGGTACTACATATATTACGAATACATGGTTTTCAAATATACAAACTAGTGTGCTTTACTACAGCTACACTCTGTTGATATCTATAGTTTGTAGTGTATTAGTATCTGAAATGTTTAAAAGTCAAGAATTTCTTACCTGTTTCGAAATTGTTATTTCACATACTTATACAAATTTACAAAAACACAATAGTTATAGAATTTCGCTCGTCACTCTTTGTGCTATCATCCTTTATTAGTTTTAACAGCTTTACACATGTGTATAACATTATGCACCGAAATTCATGATGTGTACAATAGTGTTTTACTTCCGCGTTAAGTATTCTTTTTTATTTGAAACATAAAATAGACACTTATAGCTGTCGTCATGTGTAGAAAACAAAATTGAGAAAATATATTGTAGTATATAATGAACATATTGGTACAAATGGTTTATCTATATAAGAATTTATTCTGAACAAATTTGATATAGGAACACTTGTTGAGTCTACTTTTAAAATATCTTTTTTTTTTGTATTTTGTGAGAAATGTATTTCCCCTATAAGACTGAAAAACTGATATGCTTACAGGACGGGTCAATTATGACTCTATGGTGGTAGCTTAAACTGAACTGAGAAAACAATTGTAAATAATATGCAAACAATGAAAGTTTCATGCCTTTTACTTTCAAAGAAGAATATTCTTTTTAATGTCAAAATAAACTGACCCCGGGCAGGGGAGCGAAGTCAAATTTTATACTATGACCATGACTTGAACAAATTAAAGATATGTTACAATGATTCTCAACAAAATAGATTGAAATCTGTCCAAAGTCGTTTTAAAGAAATTGTTGGCGGACAGACAGGCATGCGGTCAGATAAACAGATAGAGTGACCGAGAGTTAGCACACAAGAACGATCAACTTACAAACGTGCCAAAGTAAAGTGATTTGCACGATTTTACTACGGTACTTCATTAATGTCTCGAAATATCTCATACAAAAGCTATACCATATATGTAATGATCTTGTTGTATAATGTTAAGCGTTGTTTTCAACATATTTTCCAGTTTTAGTTATATCGCGACGGTACCTACTTGAGATAGTATTTGAAGCGCTGTCACACTGAAGTATCATGCCGAAGACACATGGTATGATACCCAACCCATTCAAATTGTACTGACATCAGGCTGACTAAACCTTAAACTTCCCTCTTAATACTATGTGCCAAGTAAGGAAGCTTTCAGTATCATTTTCAAGTCTTTGGTATAAACCGATCGATGGTCGTTTTTAATCAGAAAGTTTCTGATGCCGATGCATTTACCGGGTAAGTATATCGGTTTAATCGTACTTCTCATCGTGTTAATGTCAGTAATTACGGCAAAGGAAACAGTATACATGCAAGAGAAATCTGATAGTTGGTTTACTATGCTGCGATCAGAACTAAGTTTATTCATGAAAAATATTATTGATTCTGTTGATATGTCAATGGCATATAAGTGTTGTGATGGTTATGTTGTTAGCCTGAATACACCGAAACTCAGAGACCATATGTTCGATTTCCAGAGAAGTCATGTCCATATTGCCTTATTCGATGAGTATGTTGTGGAAGTATATCAACTGTCGGCAAGTATAATGACAGCCGGTCATGTGTACAGAAAAATCATGCACAGCGCACGTAAAACATCTCGTTGGACATTTTAGTAAATTAGTGAATCAAGTGCGTTAAACCTCCCTCGGAAACGAAACTTGCCAAAATAATCAATTCCTAATTACTAAAAAATTACTCAATATTCAATATAGGAGTAGTGTAAAGTAAAATAACTGAATTGATAATTTAACATTGGTGTACTCTTATAATACAAAGTTTAACATTCGATGACGATAACTCGTATTGCATCAATTCAGTAAAATAGAAACAGTTATTGCACTTACTAACATTATTTTTGTTACAAACGTATTTGACAGGCGAATTCTATTAATGTTGTGATCAATGTATATAAAAACCTACTAAGACTGGCACGATTATGTTTTGATTATATAGTTTATTGTGCAATTAAGAAAAAAAAATACTAGTGTTCTTAATGACATTAAAATCATATCAACTTTAGCTTCAGTGCTCTAATGCAAAGTAGATCTGACGAGCACTAATTGGAAGTCACCTCAAATTGACCTTTCAAGTAATTAATATTCATAAAAATTCAGCCAATCAGTGTTATAGTTAGTTCGTAGTTCGTAAAGATACACTTGACATTCGAGAAAAAGAAATTGTATCCAATACACTTACAGTCACAGCGTGTTGTTTCTTGGGTGTGGATTATGCCATCGTGATCGTCCTGTGTTGTATCAATATAAAATGTACCGGTATCGTCCCCGAATTCTAAAATTTACGTTTATCATGGGCGCTGTAATGGGTTCGTCTAGAAAAATAATAAACGCTTGATAATCCACATTATATAGCTAAATATAGAATTTTCTTCGGTTAAAATAGACTTCTACTTTCAGTTTTAAAATCTTGAAAGCAATTCTCTGATTGGTTGGCAGGAAGATCAGTCTGAGGTGGCCGTCTATGCGTTGCCGTCAGATCTACTGTGCGTAGAGTATTGAAGTTAAAGTTGATCTGATTTTAATAAAAGTGTAGTGTTCTTTCAATTGCTACATGGTGTATATATTATATTAATTGTCAGTGAAAGTGTATCTGATTCGAGACGAGTTTCAAAATCTCCACGGTCTTGACAATTGTTTTATATAAATTGATGTGTCGGTGTTAATACGTTTGTTATTTAACTGATTGATTTTTACTTAACTTGCAGTTATGACGAATGTCAGCTATAGATACCTAATTTAATAAGATAATAATAATAATGATAATAATACTGATAACAATTATAATAATAATAATAATAATAATAATAATAATAATAATCATAATCCATATTAACACATGTAGATACAAACTAATCTCTCATGAGGCCTGCTATTATTTACAATACGTATATCAAATATGCAAACAATATAAGAAACAAAAAATGAAACTAATAAAGAAATGTTATACAAGCACACATACATAAAACAATTGAATGATATATAATGAAAGAAAGCAATATCTAAACAAAGCTTCACAAATGCATTCACACACTTGCATACATATTATGCCCGCACATTCAAACGCACACATACACACACGGTGCACACAATCTACATGTATCTACATGTTCATTTGTAAGGTGATCCAAAAACATATTCAGTATTGAGAAGTGATTTCATCCACTTAACACAATTGTTATGAAATAATTAAGAGAATCTAGATGTTTCAGGTCCTTTGGAAGAATATTTCAAATATTAGGACCTTTATATCTTAGACTCCGTTTTCATATTTCTTTATATAGTCTAGGGTTAATAAATGAACTTGGACGATAGTTAAAAAATAATCGATCAGGGTATTATTTCATAGCAATGCCGTCCAGACAGGAAAGTGTGTCTAGTGTTTGTCGACCGCCAAGAGGGAACAGGAACGGTGATTAGATGCGGAGACCGCCGTTTAATAACCGAAAAGGTATTGAAAAAGGTGCAAAGTATGATACAAAGAAACAAACAGTAAACGTCTGTCTACACAGTTATACTCCCTTTGTGTCACGGTAACATGATTATTATGCAAAAAAGGTATTGCGTTATTTGGTTTGGAATATTTGCTGAGTGGTTCAAAGAGATTATGATTGTTTTATCAGATATGAAAACAGAGTCTTTGTTAAAATATACAGAGAAAAGACTCCACTGGATCCAGAGGAACTGAGTTGTATTTGATTTTAGACGGCCGATGCATTCTGGAACAAGTATGTTTTGCTTTTTAATAAAAATTGAAGTGATGTATTCCGCTGCACCTAAAAACACACAAACTGGTCAACAAGCCAGTTTATTAGCATTTAAGGTAGAAATACATTCATTCTCTGGAAAGACACCACTTTTAAAAATACTGAATAGCCAAACAATATTTCATAAAGAGTATATAACAAATTCTCACTCTGCAGTAAGACCTAAATGGAATGAAAATGTGATCAAAAGCATGCAAAGTGCATTTAATAGACAGAGTTCATATTTATATGCATGCAAAGTGCGTTGAATAGACCTAGTTCATATTTATCTGCATGCAAAGTGCGTTGAATAGACATAGTTCATATTTATCTGCATGCAAAGTGCGTTTAATAGACCTAGTTCATATTTATCTGCATGCAAAGTGCGTTGAATAGACATAGTTCATATTTATCTGCATGCAAAGTGCGTTGAATAGACATAGTTCATATTTATCTGCATGCAAAGTGCGTTTAATAGACCTAGTTCATATTTATCTGCATGCAAAGTGCGTTGAATAGACATAGTTCATATTTATCTACATGCAAAGTGCGTTTAATAAACCTAGTTCATATTTATCTGCATGCAAAGTGCGTTAAATAGACATAGTTCATATTTATCTGCATGCAAAGTGCGTTTAATAAACCTAGTTCATATTTATCTGCATGCAAAGTGCGTTAAATAGACCTAGTTCATATTTATCTACATGCAATGTGCGTTTAATAAACCTAGTTATATTTATCTGCCTAAAAGAATACATTCATTCTAAAAATGATCATCGACATTTGAAAATGGATCTTGGTGAATATCTAATAAATTTGCAGCCTAAAATTGACATCTGTGCCATCAACAGTGATTGCGTCCTGTGCAGCGCAGAATTCGGACTCAAGAAGAAACAAAATGGTGTTAGCTATGGACGTCAGCCTATGAAAAGAGAAGATGTGACCCGTATGAACAGTGGTGCTCACAGAGCGATGTACATGTGAGAACACAGAGTGTCGCATATTCCGAGAAATATGGATATTAGCCATCTTTGCCACAGCAGTTTGTGTATACGGTAAGACCATTTAGTATTTGGAAACAGCATTCTGTCAATCTTGAACAACAGAAATGTCTGCATATGGTTTCACAATCCTGTTTACACCATGGAAACTATCCTGATTGTTTATTATAGGTAAGTACCTGTTAAGAAAAACACACAGCCTAGGCATTTGTTTTTATATGTTATAAATGTAAACACGTATTTTCCGTAGAGTCTGCCGTAGAGTTATACAATGTATTGAATGTGTTTGTGTTGTGTCCATAGCCTAGAATTAAATAGGACGGTTGATCAAATTTTGATTGAAATCTCTTTGGTATCTACCGGCCATGGATCTTCCCCAACTGACTGCTATGTACAGGTTTGACCGCATTATTCCAATTGTGTGTATCACTCTCCAGAAACTGGTGATGTGTTGGACTAGAAATAGAAGAAGTACATGAATGGACAGATGGCTTCACATCTTAGAACAAAGGCGAGAAATTGATTAGACATACAATTTTATGACTGTAAAGTTAGTAGGTAGTTCGCAGTTGGTAGTTGGGGATTCGAATAACCAACTACCGACCAGCTGCCAGTTTGGGATTCGGATTCGTTATTATAATTTCTATTTTATTTACATATTTTACTCGTGTTAATATGTTTAAAAATATAATCAATAATAAATGTATGTAAATTAATATAAAATCTGAATCCCCAAATGGTTAAAAAAAACAACAAATCAATTCCATAGAAAAACAGTTCATAACAATAAATAAACACCGTTCCTGCGCTATTCCTTCAATACCATGATTATATTCGCCAGGAGGCGATTCAAAATTTCCAGTTGGGGATTCGCAGCTATCAACCAGCAGCCAGTTGGGGATTGTATTTTTTTTTTTTAAATCGCTGTTTTTTTTTAACAAAGCAATTCAATAAAAAATAAGTTTATGATAATAAATAACTCACTTTTGCCGGGTTGGTTCTTCAGTATAACGAATATACTCACCAGACGACGATTCAAAATGTCCAGTTGGGGATTCGCAGCGAATCGCCAACTACCAAACAGCTGCCAGTTGGGGATTCGGAGTTTTTTTAAATTGTTGTTTTATTTTTTTAACAAATCAATTCGATAAAAAATAAGTTTATAATAATAAAAAAAAACTTTTGCCGGGTTGGTTTTTCAGTATAACGAGTATACTCACCAGGCGGTGATTCAAAATGTCCAGTTGGGGTTTAGCCGCGAATCGCCATCTACCAACCAGCTGCCTGTTGGGGATTCGGATTTTTTTTTTTAAATCGCTGTTTTATTATTTTAACATATCAATTCAATAAAGAAAACAGGTTAAGAATAATAATAACACCAATGGCGGTTTGGTTTTTCAATAAAACGAATATACTCACAAGACGGTGATTCAAAATGGCAAATTTAGGATTTGTTTTTTTTTTAAAATCGATATTTGTTTTCGAAATCAAATCGATTCTATAGAAAAACAGTTCATAACAATAAATAAACACCGTTCCCGCGCTGTTCCTTCAAAACCATGAGTATATTCACCAGGAGGCGATTCAAAATTTCCAGTTGGGGATTCGCGGCGAATAGCCAACTACCAACCAGCTGCCACTTTGGGATTCGGATTTTTTTTCAAATCGTTGTTTTATTTTTTTAACAAATCAATTCGATAAAAATAAGTTTATAATAATAAAAAGACACTTTTGCAGGGTTTGGTCTTCAATATAACGAGTATACCCACCAGACGGTGATTCAAAATGTCCAGTTGGGGATTCGCCGCGAATCGCCAACTACCAACCAGCTGCCAGCCGGGGATTCGGATTCTTTTTAAATTTAAATCGCTGTTTTATTATTTTAACATATTAATTCAATAAAGAAAACAGGTTTAAGATAATAATAACACCAATGGCGGTTTCTATTCTTCAATAAAACGAATATACTCACCAGACGGTGATTCAAAATGGCAAATTTGGGATTCGTTTTTTTTTTTCAAATCGATATTTGATTTTGAAATCAAATCAATTTCTTAGAAAAACAGTTATTAACAATAAATAAACACCGTTCCCGCAATGTTCCTTCAATACCATGAGTATATTCACCAGGAGGCGATTCAAAATTTCCAGTTGGGGATTCGCGGCGAATCGCCAACTACCAACCAGTTGCCAGTTGGGGATTTTATTTTAAATCATTGTTTTCTTTTTTTAATAAATTAATTCCATTCAAAATAAGTGTATATTAGTAAATAACACACTTTTGCCGGGTTAGTTCTTCAATATAATGAGTATACTCACCAGACGGCGATTGAATGTCCAGTTGGGGATTCGCCGCGAATCACCAACTACCAACTAGCTGCCAGTTGGGGATTCAGATTTTATATTAATTTACATACATTTATTACTGATTATATTTTTAAACATATTAACACAAGTAAAATATGTAAATGAAATAGTAATTATAATAACGAATCCGAATCCCAAACTGGCAGCTGGTCGGTAGTTGGTTATTCGAATCTCCCAACTACCAACTGCGAACAACCTACTAACTTTACAGTCATTAAAATTTTGAGATATATTCTAAAAGTGACAAGAAACTATTTTTGAGATTAGCCATGAAAAAATGTTAGTGCTAGTTACGGAACCATTATAAAGAATTTAAGGCAGTCATTAGTAACAGGAAGGCAATTTGAACTGCCCTTGGCACTTTTCATCAATGTGAAGACTCATATCAGAGTATACAGCTTTGCAATCCAGATATATATATATATATATATATATATATATATATATATATATAAATACAAGAAAAATACCTAAATATCAAATAAATTTTTACATTTCAAACGACTACAAACATTTATTTTGTAAGAAGATCAGATTACAAACTGCTAATCAGAAATCTAGTCTGATATTGACTAGCACACTCATCTGGCTTTGGCCATTGTGAGAATACACAATACTGTCCACCATGGGCAGAAAGTAGTGAGGATGTTGAAGGTTTTGCCTTGGCAGGGCACAGATAACCAGAGGCATGACATCCAAGAACATCCCAGAGAGATAGATATTTGGGATGAAACTAGAGCATGGATAAGCTTGACTAACGATGTTTAACGGTTTCAAATGTACATATAGGAAAATTTGTTGCACTTGTATATTTTAAATCCAACAATTATTTTTTTGTAGTGACCATAAATATTTAATACAGTTACTTAATTGTTGATTTAAAATTGTGTGTTTATTTGAACATTTACTGTCACATATGTGTTTTGGGTAAAAATTCATATTCATTGCATAATATGATACTGATGTTTGTATGATCTGCTTTTAAAATATTCAAATGTTTATGACAAATTGATGTTAACAAAAAAATAAAAAAACAATGCCAACTTAATGTTTCATTTATATTTGTAAAGTTTTGCAGTTATATCTTTAATTAATATCAACTCATGATAATTATTTGAATTGATTGTAGTGTTTGTTCACAAATTAGTTCTCGCAATAGTGATTTTGATTTTGTTTTGATGCAGGAAGTTGTCTGTAGTGTCCGTAACCAAGCAGAAATTTCTACATTTATTTCGAAGTAATTTTTTTTTTTAATTTTTTTTTTTCTTTCGTTAAAACTTTATTTTAAATAACCTTATAACTTTGTATATGTTTAAAAGTTAAATTTCTCTTTCAACTGTCAATTTGTAGATTTTAGCGGCATTGATATAAATATTTCTTTTTGTATTTTCTCATATCCCTCCAAACTGGTACCATCTTAAGAGCAAAACATCCATTTTAGTTAAGTAAAATGTTATAGTTTTGTCAATATAGTGATAGGCATATTGTATTTAATATCAAAATGAATAAAAATATTTTATAGGATTAATGTTATATGTAGTGTCCGCAACTAAACGGTTTAGTAACAAATATACATATGTTTAGTTATATTCCTGTGGTTCCTTCTTCAAACAGAAGTAGTTTTATTCAGACCCACTTTTTCAATATAAAAACACTCGCTTGGTGTTTAGTTAACCTTCATTTTGACCCCCAAGTGCAGCAAAATTGTGCCCTTTATTGTGTTTTACCCGACACCATACACGCGTCGTTGGATTGTGAGATTCAATTTAGGTATACAATAGTGGTATTCAGAAATTAATACATTGCTTTATTTTTCATACAATTCATTAATACTAATTATCCAGCGCATATATCAAAATTCGATGTTTCGTTGTTTGATGGGGTGGGATTGGGATGCGAGTGATGTCAACCATTTATTATTCACATTATTACAAACGTTTTTTCAAAAAAAAAATGGATGATACAAACACAATGTAAACATATAACAATGTGTGGATATTGTTTTTGAACACTGAAGAAGAATGATTGAACAAATCCATTTAATATAATATTATATGTACATACACACAGTAATATACTTATATATTTACATAAATTTAACTGTTTGATTTTAAGAGTAAATTTTGTATAATATTTAATTTTTAATTATCTCCCTTGAACTGTTAATAATCATCATGTTTCGTTTGTGGGGCTATGTGATGTGAAATGGTCTTGAGAAACCGCCTAAGACTACTGGACCAAAGAGGACGTAATGAAGAAACCTTTCCTGATATCTTAAACGTATATAACAAACTGGAGTATGTGTGTCATTTATAGTCGCCCAGATATATAGAGTATATATACATCTAACAAACACTTCGGTCAAGTATTTAAAACAAATTCTCATCGTATCAGTTTATACGTATTTTGTTACTTTGTGTTACAGGTAATGAATATCACACGATGCTACATATTTATATATTACAGAGGCAAGTTACAACAATATTTAGTCATGGTTCCGTTCATGTCTAGAATATCAGTTGAAAGACGTGATTGAGAAACGTACTATATGTGTCTACTTGATTAACAAGCCTTGTATAGCTATCTATTTCAAGGGTATAAACATTTAGTTTTGTCAACATATATTAAGTATTTAGTAAATTATCAAGCATAATCTTATCTGTGATTCGTGGCTTATTTTTGAAAATAAATCGATAAGCTGTATTGTATATATTAAAGGTCATTTATGTCTGTAACTCTCACACCACCTATAGCTTTGTTGTTTTTTCTTTCATGAATATAATTAAGTATTTATGTTGTACCAATAGTTGCCTTGATGAAATAAATATTCATGAAAAATATGTATTTGATGTAACCGATTTATTTGATAGGGAAATAATTTATAATTAAGCATATAATAATCATGATGATTTATTTTAGTTCGATTGCGAATTAAACTAAAAGATCTCGAATCCGCTGTCTAGGTAGAACCAAAACGGGTGTTGTATATATTGGACATCGGGTTGAGCTTGGAGTCGGACCCGCAACTTGTAACGTGAGCATTAAGCACATTATCCGCTGTACTACCACCCTCTTAATTATTATAATAATGATATAACTGAAGGTGTTTTGCAGAATACAGTTTCATATAACGTGATGGTATGTACATAAAATTATGATTACCCACAAAATACTATTCGATGATAATTGTTAATTGATATTGTGTCTCCCATATGTAACATATGTAGACCTAGCGTGTATATGTCCATATATAAATTTGTAGACATAGTGTGTATATGTGCATATATATCATATGTAGACCTAGCGTGTTTTTGTCCATATATATCATTTGTAGACCTATCCTGTATATGCCCATAGATAACATATGTAAACCTAGCGTGTATTTGTCCATATACATTATATGTAGACCTAGCCTGTATATGCCCATAGATAACATATGATGACCTAGCATGTTTTTGTCCATATATATCATATGTAGACCTAGCCTGTATATGCCCATAGATACCATATGTAGACCTTGCGTGTATTTGCCCATAGATAACATATGTAGACCTAGCGTGTATTTGCCCATAGATAACATATGTAGACTTAGCGTGTAACAACTGGGTGGTCTGAAGTAGTAAACTATATGTCTAACAGAAGAATGGTGTAGCCTTTAAACATCCCAGCCACCAGACTACAATATAAAAATAATGGATATATGTATTTATAATAATATGCACAGTACCTTTGCTAGCACGCACGCACGCACGCACGTACGCACACACACACACACACAAGTATATACACGCACCCACGCACAGGCACACACGCACACACGTAAACACACACACAGAGGAACGCGTAGCATCCAAAGCGTTTCGTTTAGCATGTTTATATCAACTATATATTATCTACAATATTTCGAACGTTTCACACTAAGAACATGGATGGCTTAAATACATAACATATGTAATGAAATATATAGCAATGTAATGCTATTACTTTTAAGCACTGAAGATGAAGATTAAACAAATCCATTTAGAAGTTTTAATATTTTATATAAACATGTACAGTGATATACTTATATTAATATTTGAATTGAAGTGTAAGTTTTGTTTAACATTTTATTGTTGAATTATCTCCCTTTAATTGTTAACAATAGTTAAACATTAAAATTCCCGAGTATCAAATGTGACATTTTTTAAAAAAAAATCTCGTTTTTGATGAACCATATTCGGAAATGTATAGACATTTTTATTATCAGAAACTTAAAACAGTTAAACCTATATTTGAAACTTTAAAAGAAAACATATTATAAATCTGTATGATACAGAAAAGAAATTGTATTTTAAATATTATTTGCAATTATTTTAATCAACTACTATCTTGATATAACTTTAAAAATTATCAGGATATTCTGTAAATTTTAACTTAGCCACGTTTGTTTGAATTCAAATACATCTTTAATTTGTAAAGATATTTAAATATACCAGTACCCATCTCACTAAACAGTGTTTTAATATGTTATTTCTTTTCTTCTTGTTCAATATTTAACTGCTCCCTACAAAATCTTTAAAAATATAATTATTAAATGTTTATAGTTATAAAATATTTATATTATAAATGATCAACCTGCCAGACGTTTAATGATATGCAACTGTAATCATCCGGTTTATATTCAGTTGTGAAAAATTATTTATAACTATATTGTTTTGCACGTCTGTATGATGTATATATGTAGAGTGTAACATGTATCCTAATGTTTGATAGGTTTGAGACGTTTATCCCAGTTTCACTAAAAATATAAATTTGATATTTTCTTCAACTCTATTTTTAAATTCTGAGGTTTAACCTATATTGATTATGTCTACCAATAACTACAGAGGTGTTATGCTAAAACATGTAAACAGTTCCAAATGTATTTAGTTAGTAATTTTCGTCGACATGATTCTATGTAGTGTCGAGGTTCAGTGACCATTTCATCACACTTCCTCCGTAAATAATTCTACGTTGACCGCCGTTACTTATGCAAGTCCCTGTTTAAAAAGAAAAAAGAATGATTTTGAAGCAAATAAATAACATGTATATAAACTTTAGATATGTATATAATATGTATATAAAATGATATAAAAAGTTATCAGAAGGCGTATTTGTTAAAGTTAAATAAATCGGTTATGTGAAACGAATACATATTTAAATCAGCATATTTTGAATGCGCAAATTCTAAGTGAGTTAGAGTGTTGCCCTGCAATATTCAAGATAGCAAAACATCTGACATTTCTTTAAGTATATTTTTTTACATATATTTAATCAAGATTTAAAATCATTTTTTAAAATATATTCTTTTAATAATTTCACATACATTGCCAGCCAAAACATTCGACAAAATTGTAAAATCATTTTGAAAAGTAAATTATTTCTTTTTACCAAAGCTTAATACACAATTTATACTTTTACTCCATAAGTTGTGTTGTCACATTATCATTTTCTTAACAAGCGCAACAATTGTAGACATTTTATCAGCACTTTCATAACACTTGTTTTACCCCTCAGTTTAGCAAACTAAATTACAAAACGTTATCATTTCAGACAAAATAACAATATTGTCTGTGTTAACATAACCAATAAACAATCTGACAAATATAACACGATGTGTATGAATTAGGATTTTAAAACATATCATTACTCAATTAAATTTGTGTCATCAATTTAAAATAAAATTTAAAAAGTTCATTATGTATACTTACCACTAACCAAGAGTTCATCTAGAGGATGAACTGTGTTTGTATCATGCAGCATTACTAGTCCTCTGTATTGATCTGAAAATCACAATAATATTGTGAACAATGGTGTTTAGATATTGTATGACCTTTTGTGTTTATTTTTCGATGTTTAAAAATCTAGATATAAAGTTGTCCAGCATATTATATTTTCCCGTACCCTTATAGGTTGGGGAAGGGCATTTCCTTCTGCACTATCCCCACATGTATCCCGCCGCCGCCGCCGCAGACGCCTCTCATTCACACACCAACACATCCATTGAAAAGCTCCTTCACATGCAACATTACCTTAAGGAGAAGTTTAATTCACGTGGTACATTTATTGTAATCCTACTTTGTTGAATATAAAAAAATGGTTTCTCCGTGTTGAGATGTTTATGTCTATGTCTCAAGATCACTTACTTTTCACCGCTAAGGACTATGAATATAAAATCACAAAGTGCCTTTATAATAGTACTACTTTGTTACAATATGGCTAAGTCGAAAAAGGGACATCACTTATGAAAAAAAACTATCAAATCGGAACGTCCAGACGCGTATATTCATTGAATATTGATGCGTTTCAGTACAGAATTGAAATTGAATAACATGTACTTGTAGAAGGAGTTGTTATCTCGAAGTAACATAACTCTGGATCTTCTATAAGCAAGTTCACTATACGTTAATTAATATGATTTAATTTGTAAGGGAGTATCAGTGTATTCGACCCCAGGGTAATAAAAATAACCGGACTGTAATTTTCCAACATTAGCCCCATGTCCTCTTGATGTTGATGACTATTTTCCAAATTAATATAATGCATTATACATGTACATTGCAGTTCATAGTAAATTTAGTATTATCCTCTTGAATAATACTGTTGCATCAGATGTTGATGTGATACTGTTTAGGATATGTACGGGGTGGGGATAATGTACCGTGAAACATAATATATATCACTTTATTTTTACAAGGGATATAACATCAATTGTTCTGTCAACACCACCTGAAGAGTAATGCTTTAAAATGATTAAAATATATTTTTGTTCTCTCCACCACCATTGCTATCAAGTCATGTGACATACCTGGCAAGACGTTTACTCTCTCAGGGTTTCGAGTAAAACTCTGACGATTTCTGTTTAGCACAACGTCGTCATCTGAAAGAAAGATGTGTAATGTTTATAAAACGTTATAAACAATTGTTATTTATTTATATACACTGCTGCCCGATTTATAATATACAACGGTGATGTTGGTTTCCATACAACAAGAATTGATAATAGTATATTTATTAAGTTTACTTACTAGTAACTTGTTAAACTCAACAAATTCGTTTTGACAACATATCCGATTGAATTAGTAATATCCGTTTACCTAAATTGTCCTAATATTAAAAGGAAATATAATTCTAACAAAATAAGTAATGTTATGCTTCAATTACATTCCAACAGGTTTTCTGGGATATGCATTTTCTTTTCTCCCCTAAATCAAATTTCTTAGTTAATTAGAGGCAATAATTCTGCCTAAAACAAAGGTATTCGGCCTCAAACAAAGGTGTCCCACCTATACCCATAATGAAAATATATCAATTTATAAAGTTCCATTGATGTCTGTTGTTTTATTTTAACAAGGAAGAAACAGGATTAAGTAATGGGAGGATGGCTGTTTTCGGTCGAAGAAAGGAATGTAAACAGGGGCAAGGTAAGAATTCTCATGCCAAAATGCAAAACAAAACTGAAACAACATGAGAGGAAGAGGCAGGTGCCTATGTCAGGAATGTGGACAAAGAGCAGAGTATACAAAGTATACAAGGTATAAAAACTCAGATTCAGCAATTAATCAAGCAGCCAATATGTCGTCCTTCATCAACATTGAACGCGGTTGTAGGCAAGGTGATCCCCTGCCCTCTATATATTTATACTCTGTGCGGAAATTACATTCAGAAATAATAAAATATTAAAGGGATTAAAATAGACAGTACAGAATACAAACTAACACAATTTGCAGACGATACAACTTCCTTTTAGATGGGTCTGAAACATCACTTAATGAAACACTGAAGGAGCTGGATTATTTTGCAAACATTTCAAGATTACAAGTAAATTTTGAAAAAAAACACAAGTAGTTAGGTTAGGGGCAAAAAAAATATAGCACTAAATCAATAAAAACAAAATGGAAATTAACCTGGGACAAAACTAAATTTAAATTGCTAGATATTAACTTTGACACAAATGTATTAAAAATGAATTATTTAAATTACCAGGATAAAATAATGGCTATGAAAAATAAAATAATGGGTTGTCAACGTAGGTACTTGACTCCTATTGGTTGAATTACAGTTATTAAGTCTCTACTAGTATCTGCCTTTAATTACCTCTTTTTGTCATTACCAAGTCCAAAGGATAAAGTTATTAAAGAAATAAGCGACATTTGTTACAATTTCGTTTGGCAAGGAAAACCTAGAATCAAACATACTGTATTGTGAAAAGAGTACGTAGATGGTGGTCTGAAAATGACTAATATGTTTGCATATATAACAGCATTAAAAGCAACACGTTTAGGAGACTAACTTTAGAAATAAGCAATTATGCTAGCATAGCTAAAAACATTTTAGATTTAACTAAGGTTTCTTTCTGTGGAAGTATGTGTGTAAAAGAAATCTTATCAAGTATAACAAACACTTTTTGGAAAGATGTTTTAAAAATAACATATTGAAATTTTAAAGGCTCATCCATCTATTAACGATAAAACATTCTTATCAGCACCAATATTTACAATTAAAATATTAAAATAGGAAACCAAGCTTATTTGGTAAAAGAACTGGTATGAAAAGGGAATACATTTGATCAACGACATAAGCAAAAGATGACAGACATTTATATTCTCTTCAAGAATTGAAAATTATATACAGTATTAATATAAACTTTCTACAATACCACAGTATCATTACTGCAGTTCAAAATTTAAAAAAAAATAATGATAAAAATAAGAAAAGCAGATAATAAGCTTCAAAAACCCCGATCATACTTAACCCTATCAAAATTTACATAAACAATAAAAAAAGTATTCAAGATATGTATCTTTCTTTAAATCATACCAATGAAATTCCTAGTGGAAAAACATCATGGAATAAAACATATAATTTTGATGAAGCAATTTGGAAAACAGTATTTTCATGGCCATATTTGAAAACAAAAGATACAACATTACAGTGGTTGCAATCACGGATCAGTCATAATATACTGGCAACACACAATATTCTACATACGATACACGTACTGGATAATCCACTGTGTATATATTGCTCATCTACCACCGAGGCAATCTATCATTTATTGTGGAAATGTACAGAAACACAAAAAAATACTACACATTTTGCAAGACTGGGTGTCCATAAAAAAATATCCATTGCCATTAGAATAAAACTCATTTATTTTTGGAATGTATGATAAGAATATATTAGGTACAATAATCAAGCTCATTCAGTTAGAGACAAAATATTATATATACTGTTGTAAATGCTCGAAAAATAATTTAAATTTTAAAACACTCCAGCTCAGACTTCAACTTTTATATAAAACATACAAAGAAATATCTATCATTGAAAAAAATGCAATATGTGTTTGAAAACTTGGGAATTGTTTCATGACATACTTACTTAGTTTTGTATATAAAGACATTTTTGATGAAGTTCAACGTGCATGTTTGAAAACAAAAGCTTCAAGCCAGAGAACACCCTCCCTTAATCCCCCCACCCATTTTCAGTTATCTCCCAGATACATTATTGTAAAAAGGATACTACTTACAATATAATATTTACTAGGTTTAATTACCAGTTTAAACAGTTGATGAAAGCAATGTGTGGATATTGAATGAAAGTGAGAATATATACAATTTCAATTATAGAATATTATTTCTTCTCTTTTATATGTGCACTTATTGTAAATTGTATGAGGGGATGTTTTTTCCTCGACCCCTCATACAGCATGAAACGGAAAGAATTAATGGGACTCCACTTTGGAGTCTGAAACTGAAAAAAAGAGCAGAGTATACTTGAAAAAATACATAGAACAAATCGTTGTAGTGGGCTCAAACAGGAAAGTTAAAAAAGCAAATATTGATTCCTATACATATCAAAACTGTAAAAAAGTTAGGGAGGGTTGAGGGTTTGTGGCATGACTGTTGAAAAAGGACACACTATTTGTTGATTGCAAAACAAAATTAAAAATAAGAATTTGAGAGTGAGTCTCGAGCTTAGACAGGAAATTTAATAAAGAAAGTAGAGATATTCATTTTTAAACCCAACGAAATTAACACTTTTAATAAAAAAGAAGGGGTGTTCACATTTGTAATATCCCAGTTAGTCCCATTCATTGTAATGGTACACAATTGAAGTTATATAAATGTTAGTTTGGTTGTTACTGAGAAATAAGTTTGTCAATACATTTAAGCAAAATATAAAATGTGGTTGTAACTACTGCCTTAAATTAAAACAGATTTATTCCAGTTCAGAATATTTCATGTAAGTGAGCACACATGGAATTCCATTGATATATAGGTAGTAGATACCAATATGTGAGAATGTCAAGAAACTTATAATCAGTCTAAATATAAAAGGGACTATAATTCTTGCTAAAATAAAATGAAATTAAACATCTAAGCCCTTTTATTCCTTTCGTGAAAATGAAGTTTATTGACATGTGGATGATCGATTACTTGTCACACACACACACACACACACACACACACACACACACACACACACATATATATCCATATATGAAGTTTCATTAATATATGGGAGATATGAACATGTCTTTCAACATTAACAGAATTGTAGAACATGGGCCTCCATTCAGCACAGAATCAGCATGGAGTTATTCAATTTGGTCCCTTGAAACCCTTCATGGTAACGGAAACACACATAGGCCTCTCTCAAATTATATGCATGCCAGACATTCCATTATCAAAGCGAGGTTAGGAGCTCATCACACTACCAGCTGATTAGCAGACGACTATATAACTACATAGGAAAATGGCTACACCCCTATCAACTTGGGGATATTTTGAGACCTGGACAGAATTGTTTTGTTCCATTTTGGATATCAGAAAATAGATCAGATTCTTCCCTTGATTTTCAAAACATTATTAAGGAACCTGTGTAATAAACAAATTGTATAAAGCAAAATAAGGCGAGATAGAGGACTACATTGCAATGTAAGTTATCATGTTTACATATCTATCTATTATTGTTATGAATTTTAAATATCCTATTATTTTTTGTTTTTATTTGAAATAAATACAAACTTTAAAAACATCTACTTTTTCTTTAATATATGCATAAAACGCAGCATATAACAACACATTATGTTATATAAAGAAAGAGAAGTGAAACAATTTGTGTTACCGTATTACGCCTTATAAACATAATTGTATAGACATGTGAACATAGTACTATATACAACATTTAATTGTCAATATTTTAGAATATTGAATAATATTTGTATCTTTCATTATAGGGTGGGAATGGACTGTATAAATAAATCCATCACTGTAAACCAGAAGATAAAACAGAACTGTAAACCAGAAGATAAAACCAGCACTGTAAACCAGAAGAATCCAATCCAATCAAAAGTATATTGATATGCTGGAAATCATAGAGAAAACATGGAAAACATGATGGCAGAGACACAAAAAAGTCAAAATATAGTCACCATAAATTGGTACACCTGTAAAGTATATATTTGCAGGACTGCACTTGACAATCCGGAAAATGTATTACTCCAACTATATGACTACATGTCAATGTTAATAAACTGGGTCTACTCTGCTTTTGTCTATACAGCTGATATGTAAAGTAAATTATAGCTTTATTTAAATGTAAACATTGTTTTACTTGTAATAAGATTAGTTCGGACATGTATATTTAGTAAATAAAACGTTAATTACCTTTATTTAAAGTATTTTTTCATTATTTCTCTGTGATCTGTTACACCGCCTATTATGACATATCCCTTTCCCCCATATTATTTTTGTTTTATATAAAAAAAAAAAGAATAGAAGGATTTGAGCAAAAATAAAATGGTTAACTTATATGAGTACACATGGTAAGGCACAAATATTCATGAAACCTTACATTATACAGACAGTTTGTATCCCTTCTAAAGCACTTTCAACGAGAGGTGTTAATTAGCCTTAATCTTCAGGAATGTTTACAAAGGTCAGATGTGAATGAATTGATTTACAGCAGACCTTTTCCTCCCTCCCCCACACCCCTGAGAGTTTTAAATACATTCAATTATCAGATCATAAAACACGGTTTAACCAATATAACAATACACATGCTGAATGATATAAAAACTTAATTTTCAAATTATAAACTACTTAAATCAATAATTAAATATTGTATTTTGACATTTACATTAATTAAACTGTCAACAAATTTAAATTAACAGATATAGTCAGACTTATATCTCAATAATTATCCGAGATAGCCACGTAATCTCTATGTACGCTAGTGTTGCTGTAAGATAGGACGTGCTCCTAACGTCGATCTGGTGTAGATATGCATATTCATGAGACAATATTAAGAATGGTCTATAAAGTGACTCGAGAGCGGTTTATATAAGCTATGAGCTTTCATCGCAATCGAGCTAAAAAATAAATTAGTATAAACTAACAACAAAACTTGGTCAACCGAGGTACTTTTTTCTCGCGTTACCAAACACACAAGATGGCGTCTTCTTTTTGGGTGTGGTTTTGTGGACCTGCTGAATATACAATCTAGTGAGAAACTAATAGGCTATATAGTACTTACAATATGTATCCGCAATTATCATAACAGCCATTATCAACGATATATTAAGAAAGTATGAAAATGACAAAACTTGGTTAACCGAGGTACTTTTTTCTCGCGTTACCAAACTCACAAGATGGCAGTCCCTTTTTGGGTGTGTGGTTTTGTGTTTCTGCTGAATATATTTAAAAGATAATCTAGTAAGAAACTAAAAGGCTAGCTGCTACTTACAATTTGTGTCTGCCATTACAGAACAGAGGTTGACAAACAATTTAATGTAGGTTTCACTTCTTTCACAAAAATCAATGGTTTGATTACACCAATTACACAATTACACAATTGACCCTATTTCGGATGGCACGCTCATTACGGATACGCCTGTATTTGATCACTTATATTATGTTCAATATATTAAATATGCATACTGATATAAGATAACTGTTTATAGCAATTTAACCTTATGATAAGATATAATAGAAATTTTAATATTTATACAAATATGCTCATTAAGTACAAAAGCGTTAATTTTGCAACTGCAATTTATTTAACGATGGTTACTTTTTTAAGTTACGCAGTAATATGTATTTTTATTTTGATTGTCATAAGAAAAGGTATAAAAGAGTATTTTTTGGTTTAAACATATTTATTCATAAATTTTGTACAGCATATTCCACAACATATATAGTAAAAGGATTGAAACGAAAGAAAATATTTCTTATATAGTTTATATAGAGAGTATTTTTTGAGGTTTAAAGGAAAATTAATAAATACACTATATCAAAATATAAAAAACCGCTATATTTTCATTGCAAACTTAAAAAACAATTGACACTCAGTTAAACAGTTAAATTCAAGCTTATAATTACCATTTTCATAACAATTATTATTATATGCATGCATCAGTGTATAAGTTAATAAGATACTAGATGTAAACAGTTTTCAATATTGATTTTGCATTGCTTGTTAAATCTACATTTGTTCGCCAAATGTCAAGGACCGCTATGTCTACGAGGAGGTAATACCAACAAATTTGTACGATTACATGTTTTATTTTATTTTTGACATTTCATGAACATACATTAAAATCAAATACTGGAAAGTTTCATAAAATTCTATCCATAGGAAAAATAGGACAAAAAATACAGTATTCGTCTTTAATCATCAACTAAACCGCTATGGGTGTACTAGCATTTCTTTAAATATATAAGCTTGTGCAGTGTGACGTAAAACCGTATAACCTATTTTGATTGAAAATAACATAACCATGTCTATAATTTCTTATTTCTTTGCAATAACTAATAATAAACATCACATACATATTTTGTGATAAAATAAATACTTTTCTAAATGTTAAGATTTGATCGTTTAGAGATGAAACCAATTTATAAAAGAAAATATTAATTTCTAAAATTAATATATAGAAACTATCCACTTTATTGCCTTTTTATTGTCGGATATGCACATAGTGGTTGTACAATTTATGACTCTGGTTAAATTTAATATAAATTTAGATAGTAATAACTAAGGAACAGGTTTAATTGTATTGCGAATAGCCTTGTTCAGTCTGTTTTATTGTCGGATGTTCAAATTTTGAGTCTGCTTTCTATCACGAGTTAAATTGTAATGTACTTATCATGGATTAGCCATTCTGTAGAGACGTTTCCATAAATGTACAAGACGCGTCAGAGCCGCGGTGTTCGACTTCAAAAGTGATTTAAGGTTTGCATGTTCTCCAAATTTTAACCGTTTTAAGTATAGGCCAATAGATCTAATCAAAATGAAATAAAATTTGTCATATATTGATTTATGATTTTGAAATAAACAATTTGAGTTTAATATCACCCTTGGTTTATGTGAGGAGTCATTAATTAATACAACCATTTGTAAGTGGTGTCTGCCAAAAGCGCTGTGAGATAATGTATTTTTAACGCTAATGTGTTTCTTACGCGACACTTTCAGGAACGCTAACTCTAAGTAAAAAGATTACTTGCACGTGTTCGTTGTTTCTCCAAAGACAAATTAGCATTTTTTTCTGATTATTGAAACGGAACAGAGGTTAGTACTTGAGACCCAAACTGCAACAAACATTATAAAGTGAATTATTCATCGAGTAGGACTCGAACTATCGTTTTGTGACATTTATAAGGGATTAACGTGGTGTTTTGTGTTGAAGTTCGTGTTTTATGTTTTGTGCTGAAACTTCCATTATTGTTTTTTTATATGTTTTCAGTTTAACAAATAAATACCGAAATAGAATCGACGTCTTTGACCTTATTGATCCGCCTTTTGTGAGAACAATACATTTTGTCATGTCTCGCATATGGATTATAATGGTCTTCAATTGTAAAGAAGGCTTTTACTCATGCTTGGCTATCATTTCATGTCAACTTGGATCAAAGCAGGGGTAAAAACAGCACGTGGTGGCAGAGCAGAGGTGTTAAAAAAATGAAATCCGGTGTTAAGGACAGCACAACTAATGTTGTCTTATGAAGAAGCACTAAAAATACTGGTAATTAATTGTGGGGAAACGATATTGGCTTTGTTTCAACAGTGACTCCCGTATCTATATTATCGATACATTACCAAAGATTCAAATCTCATAATGTCATTGCTTGGTTGTAAATCCTTCCTCGACTTCACTGTAGGGATGGATTAAACTATAGTGCTCTTGAAATAGCAATAATGAGAATAAATAGTAGGATAGCAACAGAGCTAATTCTTTCAGGTGGCGGTTATACCAAATATTCAGAAATAAGCGAAGCAAATCCAGGTTTATACTATGATGATGTTCATTTATATTTATCTAAATAAGGAAATGATGATTCTCCATTTCGTTTGTAACAGACTTTGTAGCGTTTTTTAAGGGCAGCTACATGTGTCATTGGCATTTCTTCATCGACTTCTTTTTTTACGGTACTGGAAGCGGTGACAAGATCGGCAGGGTTGTAAAGTTAGGGCATATCTTGTCACGTGGCGGACTTTACAGCTTGTCACCAGTGCCATAAACATTTTAATATGTACAGATATGTTTTAAATTTATTTTATGTTAGCATTTATCTCTTTTGTAAATTATGTTCAGTTTGATCGGGCGATCGGCTGTTCCCAGCGTAAATTAGTTTAAATTAGTTTCAATTGATGTTACTACATTTAACTGCAAATGTCAGTTTAAATAATTTAATAATATTGATACATGTCTATATTATTATTTCTCTGATAAATATTTGTATTATTATCATTCTCTTAACTTTGCTGAAGCCTTGGCCTAATCCATGCCAAAGCCGTGTCATTATATGTAATCAGAACTTATATTTTTTTTCCTTTTATAATTAGATTTGATCGCTTAAACATTAAATTATTTTTTAAAAGAAAATATAAAATATCAATTAAATTTAATATAAAAAGAAAATTTAGTTACCCACCCACGTACTCCCATTTAAATTATGTTCTGCTGCTGTTTATTTTATAATTTCAGTAACGGACGTTGATCTTCACCAAGTTTGAATAGAAAGTTCAGACAAATAAAACAATTTCACTCCGTCACGACTCCAGAGTGAAAGTATACTTATCTCTATGGTTGGCACCGGCAAACATTGGAATATTTAAACGATAAAAACAATGTGGATTGTGTTTTCATTACCATGTGGCAGATTTTCCAGCTTGTCACCAGTGCCATAAACAGTTTAACAAATACAGACATGTTTTAAATCTATTCACTAAACTAATAAAATGAAAACATTCGAGTGTTCAGATACTAGTATCTTTTTATGTTTACTTCCGTATTCGCATTTTGAGTTTTGTGTTTTCTGTTTTTATCTGACATAAACCGTTGTCAAGATATCTGCAATGACTTAAATTAAAAAAAAATATTTCTTTAATTTTAAACGTTTTTCGTATTGGAGCTGTGTTTTAATCTGTCAATTATTACTTCCCGTTTAGTTTTAGAAATATATATCAAAAGTCATACGTACTTACGTCATTCTTTCGGTGTTCAACCTGCTGATGTGCACAATACAACGTGATACTATATACATAATACGTGCATGAATTCCATGATTCTCAAAGAATTGTTTTTCCGCTGTTGTTCTTAGTGTCACATTGCTCATCTGAAAATTGAAAGTTTCCTTTAAATACAAATTATAATCACATATTCAAGATTGAAAATGTAAAGTTTCATTCCTTAAATCAATAACAAGTATTAATTTAATCATTTCAGATTTATTGATATAAAAGACGGGTCCTCTTTGGCCGAGCGGTATCACTTACATCTCACCACTAAGGTCGTAGGTTCGAGTCCCACTCGCTCCAAAAACTTTATGTGAGACAGTTTGCCAGTTACTTGCGGAAGGACGGTGGTTCTACTCGGATTCATTCTGAGATCTTCCTCCAGCAATACATCTGAATATGCTATATATAACCTGAAATGTGTTGTAAATGGCTTTCAACCCCATTGAAATGAGTATTAAGGTAATTTGTAAGGTTTGATTGAGACAAAAAATGTTTTTAAAAGTAATTATTAATTATCGTCATATCCGAAAAAACGTATTATGTTGAAACTGAAATACAATTAAGTGTTAATGAAACGTGTTAAGATTTATATTCATAAATACATGTTAATCAGTAAAATATAATGTTGACAGTTTATATTCTTGTAGCAATACTTAGTATCCCATATTAGCTTTATACATGCTAGTAGTTTATGTTAATTTAACAAAATTAATTATTAAATTTAATATGTTAAGTGAGCTGGTATGGATAAATTTGTGTTATGCAGCATTTATTAGTTGTTTGTCAAAATGATATTCATAAAAGCTACTTACATACAAAAATATCCATGTGAAAGTGTTCACTTAAATGTCATTGTGATTTTTACAATAAGTTAAAAACCAATAACAAAAGAAAGAATAAAGTTGCCTTATTTTGAAATTGATACCTTACATGACAATTAGTTTAAGTAACTTAAGTTGCTAGATCAAAATTGAGAACAAAAATGAAATTTCGGAAGTGTTCTTTTAATGTTTATCAATATTAAATTTCTTTTTAAGGACCCAGTCTCAACTGATACTAGTATACATAGCCCCATAACTTCAGATCATTAAAACAATTCCTAACATAGTTTATAAAAAGAGAATTTACTTTTTACCGTATTATTCCTATGTAAAAGTCTTTTACCGGACCCCAATAGAACCTAGCCCTTCGTTTGAACAAAGTTGAAACTCCTACTCCCCCCCCCCCCCCCCCCACACACACACTCACAAAAAAAACTTACTATAATGCAGCATTTGGCTTTTAGGATACCAAGATTTTCCCGGGGAGGTCCCTTTTACCCCCACAAGCAAGAAGCATGTTCTTTCACACTGGAGTAAATGTCAACCATTTTTTTCCTGAAACTCACTACAGTAAAGTATTTGGTGTTTTAAATATCAGTTTTTCCTGGATAGACCCCCGTACCTCCATTAGCAGGGACCAACTCCCACACTGGAATAAATGGCAACCAATTTCCAATTAAAAACATAATAGAATACCGTTTTTTATATCATTTTTTTGCGTGGGAGGAACCTATACCCCCACAACCACAGATCACACCCTCCCAGATCTCCTCTCACGTCTTGCTCCCAGTGCATGAGGTACTGGGTTCATTACATTTAATGCTGTTTTCTTTATAAAATATTTGAAAATCACAAAATATTGGAGTTATAACTACCATATCTTTATCTTAAAATCGCAATAGAACGCAGAATTAGGTGATTACGATATCAAAACGATCCGGAATAGGCCCCGTAACCCTAACAGTTGGAAGGGGTACTTCCTCCCTTACTCTCTCACCAGGGTGGCCTCTCCAGTAAGTGAAACGCTCCTATGCCCATGAAAACTTATAATATATTTTTATACATATATATAATCGTGAGATACATATTTTATTTACTAATACTATATAACTCACGATAAAACCTTAAACATTTATTTATAAAATAGTTAAAATGTATTAAACCAAATGTTAACTTGCATAACAATTATAAATTGAAGAAACGACGTTTAATTTAATTATCGCTTGTATATAATAACCGATCATTTGGTGAAGAAAAATACTAAGCATGGACTGCATGGATAACATTCCAGTTGTATATATATATATATATCAATAAGAAATAAGGTTATTAATATATGATACATATATGTTATCACGTGAAACATGCATTTTTTGTAATATTAATGTACCATTCTCGATAAACTCTTCATGTTTGCATTATTTTGGTATATATAAGTGGCATGCACATGCTGACATTATAATATCATACTATCTATCGTTTGTTACTTTCATGTTTAAGACATAATATGACATGCGTATCGTGTGTTATTGTTATCTGACCAACAAAGTATTATACATGTATGTATTGACAACATAATCATATCTACTTTATCTTTAAATGTTTGCATACATTATAAATTACAGTTTGATATTTCAATGTTTCAAAAACCATTGCTATACATGTTTTTGTTTAGTATTTGAATGCTAGTATTATATAGTTTATTATCTGTTATTTACATGTTTCTGAAAACACTGCTATATATTTCTGTTTAGTATTTGAATGCTAGTATTATATAATTTATCATCTGTTATTTACATGTTTTAGACATACTTTTATGTGGTGTTTAGTACTGATCGATACACTGTACCGTACGGTATGTGCAAGTCCATGGCATGATATGCAGATGTTATATGGTATTTTTGTTAATACTAATACATTAATTAATACATTACATACATTATAGTATTACATATGAACGCTCCACAACAGAGCCAAAATATGGGCTTGACATTTAAACACAGACGATACAATTACTGGTCCGTAACAACAAACACAAAAGGGGTTTATCTGACTGCGCCTTTGTTTTGTTGTTGTTTTTTTTTTCATTTTTCGTTTTGATTGACTATCGTTCTGTAACACTGACCTCAATGTAATCATTTGAAACAATAACCAAGTACTACGTTCTCATTTAAACCATATGTTTAACCATTGTCATTATTATATGACGTCTGTGTATGCTTGTTTACATGAGGAGGTGGAGTATCGAGCACGTGACCTAGTGGCAAATCAATGAAAATGGTTCTGTGCCACTGACCTCAATGTATTCATTTCAATCAATAACCAAATACTACGTTTGCCTTTAAACCATATATATTGTTATATCACGTCTGTGTATGCTTGTTTACATGTGGAGGTAGAGTACCGAGCACGTGATTTAGTGGCAAATCATCGGATCCAGGATCGAAGGGTGTGGGTTCAGTCCCCGCCACGGCAATGCGTGGTGTCATTGGGCAATACTTTATATCGATATATGCTTACTACTTGTACAACTTAGAAAGATATCACGAGTAGTGTGGCTTAGTAGCCAGAACTTTTTTTTTCACAGTCGATGTAAAATACAACTTTAAAATAAAACTATTGTTTGCGGTCATTGTGAGTGTAGTAACTAACTTCAAATAAAGTATATGTAGTCGATGTTTTTGTTCGAGTAAGTGTTTTAATCGCAGTACAATTTTATACGATGTGTGTAAACAGGATTAAATAAATGATTGTGTTTCCTTGTTATTTCTGTGTTGAATAAAACATTTAACAATGAAACATTTTAAAAACACACAGGTCACATTTATAGAATTTACCATAGTGTGGGGTGTGTGTAAGGTGTAATGCTCGTGCGTTCGTGCGTGCGTATATATTGAAACTTGCTAGGCGGCGTTTATTATAGAAGCCCGACCAGACAAACGCGGCATCATTTGACATTGAATACTGTAAAATATGTTCTGGAAGTTAATACATGCATATTTCGGAAAGAAACAAGTATTGCGATTGCAGCTGGTGTTTTTGTAGAAACAATATCACAAGAAAATGATATTTGTATTCATACGAAAATAGGGATGTAAAATCCAGTAACCAACACCCGAGTCCGTTTAAGTCTTTAAGAGAAACTCGCCATAACTGAGTTATCAGTGCGTGTATATATTATATGTAGGGTTTATTGTTATTTTAAAAATAAATCAGGTTATAAATGGCATATCCAGTTTTTATTGGTGTAGGAAGACTTCAGATTCAGTCTGAGTAGAACCCTCTGCAAGTAACTGGCAAACTTTCTCACATTAACTATTTGAACCGATTATGATTCAAACCTATGACCTCAGCAGCAAGATGTAAGTGTTTTAAAGACTGCGGCCTAGACCACTCGACCTGGGAGACGCAACGAAAAGTGAGCTTACCTGGTTCTTTTTAATAGCATGAACATGTACGTGAGTGTACATATAATTGATAGTTTGTAGTGATGGCAAACGTACAAATGCATTTTACATTCTCCAATTTTTATATCAAGTTCGAGTTTCGAATATTTACGCCGTTTCTTAAAAAGTATATATCAAAGAAAAACAGCAACTCATTGCACTGTTCGGATACTTTTATTTTGATATTTCACATTTCCGTAAGCCCCGCCTACCGTCACAATTATGAATTGCAGAAAATGAAACAAGCAAGCAATATGCTTAAAATAGCTGTCAATTTGACTTTTATTTGATATGTTCTTGATTAGTTATCCCTGCTTGAAATCATGGGTATGTATTTTCAGTGTAGCACAGTGCCGGCAGATATATCTCCCTTTTTATATGCAATGTATTAAGTATTAAACTGTAGTGCAGTGCTACACCGGATTATTTATCGATTTTTTAAATTCCTTATACAATAAGATGAAATTGTAACGTTGAATAATGTAGAACAATGCAAACCATTGTCGAATAATTTATCTCCTTTTTATTTTGATATGTAATAGCAGTGTAGCACAATACAAGAAGAATGATTTACCTGCTAATAAAATACACAGTTACAGCGTAGCACAACGACGGAGAAGTTTCCCCCCTTATTAATATAATATACAATACATGATGAATTTCCTATAATAAAATAAGCAACAACCGCCACTAAATCCATTATTATCACTGATATTTATAACAAAAACCAGTCACCACAATCAAAGTGTCATGGATATCAATAACTGCCACTGATATCCATTATTATTGGTACGAAAAATCAGTCACCACAATCAAAGTGTCATTGATATCAATAACCGCCACTGATATCCATTATTATCACAGATTCTGGTACCAAAAATCAGTCACCACAATCAAAGTGTCACTGATATCAATAACTGCCACTGATATCCATTATGATCACTGATATTGATACCAAATATCAGTCATCAAAATCAAAGTGTCACTGATATCAACAACCGCCACTGATATCCATTATTATCAGTGATACTGATACCAAAAGTCAGTCACCACAATCAAAGTGTCACTGATATCAATAACCGCCACTGATATCCATTATTATCACAGCTATTGATACCAAAAATCAGTCACCACAATCAAAGTGTCACTGATATCAATAACCGTCACTGATATCCATTACTATCACAGATTCTGGTACCAAAAATCAGTCACCACAATCAAAGTGTCATTGACTCCAATAAAAGTCACTGATATCCATTATTAATACAGATATTGATACCAAAAATCAGTCACCACAATCAAAGTGTCACTGATATCAACAACCGTCACTGATATCCATTATTATCACTGATACCAAATACCAGTCACCACAATTAAAGTGTCACTGATACCAATAATTGTCACTTATACCAGCGCGCGACAACGACACAAGAAATTGTAGATATATTGTTTAAATATGTGTATGTGTTTTTAAGAATTTCATCGAATTTTACACATTATTTCGATATTTATTCTTGTTTCTAAAATTGCACGTTTAAAACACTTCTTCATTATTTTTTTCTCTCGATAAACTCGTCTAGCAGCATGTCCCATCTTCGTATTTCCAAATTTCAAATTGTGTTTCGTTTTATTCTATTTATAATACCATCGACCTGATAAGCACATGATGCAATATGTAAGAAAAAAACTGAATTAGACATACGATTGAAAATAAAAGTCATATTATATACCCTGATATTAAAATAAAATAAACTATTTCACCTTGAATAAGAAAATATGCCAATGTAATATCAGTTACAAAGATAAGCTTTTTTGTTTTAAGGATAAAGATTTCCATAATTCCAAAAAAGTATATATTCATGCGTTTGAAACGACTAACCGGCACTAACTGCCAAATTTAACTGACATACACATATGCGATAAGCGAGACATTTTATTAGTCAGGCTACTATATTTGTCAGTATAAAGTTGTCTAACTAGGACAAGTATGTAAAATAGTTTTAGCTCACCTGATACACAAAAGTTTTACTGAGCCATTGTGATCGCTTTCCATTCGTCCATCCGTCCGTCCGTTAATCCGTTTGTTCAACCGTCAATAAATTCTTTAAACTATTCAATCTATGAGACTGCTTGACAGAGTTTCACCACGTTTGTTGTGATACATTATAACATTGCCAATGAGTCAAGTCAGTCCTTTTTTTGATCAAAATTCTTCTCTTTCGAACATATAAAACCAGGAGTTGTGATAGTTTGCACGTAGTAATACCTGATCATTTTCTCTCAGATTCGTTCAAGCCGTGGCCCTAGCGTTAAAATTAGCCCTGTCCCTTTCAATAGGAAAATCATGATTAAAAAATCTTCTTCTCAAGAACTGACCTGTCAACTTTATTCATATTTGTATAAATGATCCCAATGAATATGGTTTTCAAAAGTGTTCAAGTAAAAGGGATAGTGTCAATTTCGGGCCATTAAAGGGACTTTGAATTTTACATAGGATTACTTCAGAAAAACAGAAAATTATTTTTTCTTATATATTTTAGAGACTATTTTAATAAACCTGAGGTCTGGAATGCTTGTTGTCAAAACATTTGAGTCAGGGTCTATTACAGGGGATGTGGGCCAGCAGGGATCCAAAAACTATACAAATTGTGAATTTTCAAAAACTGTCTTTGGCCGACCAGCCAAAATTTTTCATATTTGGGATAAATGGTTCTTATAAGTCAGTTCTTAAAAAGATGTCAGAATCTCCACAATGTACATACGTTGGCATTAAAAAACAGATAATTTCTTTCTGAAATGCCATATCAATACAAATCACCGAATCAATATGCTGAACACGATTTCTAGATTTAAAAACATTTCGCTATCAGCCCCCATCTCGGTGATTCTCTACTAACACTCTCTGATAATAATACTTGATAATAATTATTGAAGCGATTCATCATTATAGACGTAGTTCAAAAATATTTAATTAAAGATTTTAACGTACAAATCATAAAATATATTTCAATTACCGACAAATAGTTTCACCAACGCATCCCTGTATGTCGCCCAAAAACACAATAGCTTTATAATAACACATTGTTTCTACCGGACAAGGTTTGCTTAATGTACGACCTCTTTTGTTCATTTTACCCTACTTCATATTTTAAACTATATATACTGCTCAATGTTTGCTAAGCACCAAGAATATCTCCATACCCTTGCACGCCTATTTGTATAGTCTAGGCAATACCTGGACTCATCTGTAAAAAGGACAGGTCGCCAGATTTAAAGAGCTAATTTTGCTCAAAATGTTATGTTTAGTTTATTTGTTTTTATTTGATTGTGAAAAACGTTCTTGCAACTTAGACAAATTACGCTCAAAGTCTTCCTGGGCAGAACCAGTATTAACTATATGCGAAAAAAGTGTCTTGCTCAATGACATCACGCATAGCTGAGACGAAGGATCGTAACCACGACCTTCCGATCATGGCTTTGGTGTTCTACCATTGGACCACGCGCTCTACATAAGAAAATGCTTTTGTGAAATTGCAAAAAATATTTTTCTCAAACACTGATAATCCAAATTACGAATTCGTTCATATTTGGTTTAAATGATCTATGTGAGCAAGGTCAATTGTAAGGGAAATTTGTTTTTAAAATTGGGATGCTTTATTCCCATTTTCTTTCTTACATATAAATTCATCTCCCTATACTCAATCCATTCAAAATTTGAAAATATTTGACTGGTAAACCAAGGTGAGCGACTTAAACTCATTTCGTGTTGTATTTGGCTGTCGTCCAAGTCGAAGTAAACTAATATTTATAATCATAATGAATGAATAAATGAATGAATAGGGTTTTATGGCGTACCAACACATTATAGGTTATTCGACGCCAACAGAATGAAAGATTCCATGTTCACTCTACATGTACAAAAACAACAAATTACCATACAGATTTAAACATTTAAACATACATTAACAAATGAGTATGCAGAATGCACCTAGAACCTTGATACTAGCAGAACTGCATATTTTCAGCAAATTCAAACGTATTATTAAAGTGTTGCTTCTCACGGCATGCATGAGCCACAGTGATCCTATTCTTGCCTTTACTCATATGGTTACCTGGATCCACAGAGGGGTAGGTAATTTAGCCATACCGCTGCAGAGATCGACAGTAATTCTATTCTTACCCGGACCCACGTGGGTACGTAAAAATAAAAGCACCAAAAGAGATTTATTGTTAACTAGAATCAAACAGACAGACAGACAGACAGACAGACAGACAGACAGACAGACACCGACCGACACCGACCGACCGACCGACAATAGTACACAATTCTTTTGTATACAATTTCAAATGTTTATTACTTTTCATAATGGAGGCATCTGGACCATAATATAACATAATTCCAAATAAATAACACATGAGTGACTATATTCTTGAAAGGTTGAACAAAAATATATTTACATTGTTTATAATCTTTCAATAATGACTTTTACATGGAGAAGAACTATAATATTTATTTTCTGTTATAGGTCATATTTACACTTGAACTGATTTGTGTAAATTTAAATAAATACAATATATTTACACTTATAACTTTCTTCTGTAATCTTTCTTGGTAGAACCAACACTAACATAGGCGAAAATAAATGTCTTGCTCAAGGAAACGACACATAGTCGTGGCGGAAGATCGAACCAACGGCCCTCCGATCGTGGGTTCGATGCTCTACAACTGGACCACATGCTCTGTAAAAGTAAACAGATGTAAGGTAACCGTTCACGTTAAAGTAAAGTTCACGTAAAAAATCGTATGCATACCATTGATAAAACATTAAATTCGTCTTTAATAACCGACTTAATTAACCGAAAATTGTATTTTTTTTTTATAATTTTCTATCAATGTTGTAAAAGAATAATGACTACCTAACTACACAAATTATATAGCCTAACGTATCGAGTTGTGTTTAAATTGTGTTTACATTTGAATGTTGTCAAGCATATCTTTTGAATTTATATTCAAAGTATAGTATTCTTAAGACCTAATTGTCATTGATTATACCCATTCAATGTTAAAGATAATGTCAATTACAAAGTCGAATAACTTTGAACCGCTACAATTTGCATCGGATATTTCTTAAATATGTTCTAATATACATACGTGTATATATCGAGTGTGTGTACATATAGGTACACATGTTTATTGTTGTTGTAAAGCTTGAACATGTTTTAAAGCAATCAATTTATGATTTATTGAGAGAAATTAAACTCTCGGTCTCTTGCAACTCTTCAAAGAGCGACAAAGTGTATGATTTTCTGTTTTATTTTTCTATATGATTATAATTTGTATCAACTATGATGAGATTTAAATAGATGCTTATTGTAAACATGGTATTTATTGAAGTATTTACTTATATTTGCTACCGAACAAAAAGCATTTTTCTAATGACTTTGGTAGCTTTTCAAGTTTAGCAATGAAAAGTAGTAGTAGATGGTAGAATGGGGTTTAACGCCATTTTCAACACATTTCAGGTTATATATGGCATATCCAGTTTTACTGGTGGAGGAAGACCTCAGACTGAGTCAGACTGAGTAGAACCACCGTCCTTCCGCAAGTAACTGGAAACTTTCTCACATAAAGTTTTTGGAGCGAGCGGGACTCGAACCTACGACCATAGCGGTGAGAGGTAAGTGATCTTGAGACGGCGCCTTAGACCACTCGGCCACGGAGGACCCTGCAATGAAAAGTAATTAAGAAATAAAAGTGTTACCTATCTTTTCGGACCCCCTGTACTTGTATTTTTGTGTTAGTCACATAGACTTTCGTATTTTTTTTATTTGTTTCTGAGAAATAGTGCGACAAAATCTAATAAACATCATATAACATACTTAACTGCGATATCATAAAGCACAAAGTGGTGAAGTACAACATGGAGAACAGGAAATGTCCCTGGTAAGTATCATATTACCCCTTCCCCCAACCCACCCCCACACACATACCCAAGTGATCTAAACCAAATTACTGATATGTTTTATAAGTAGTGATTTAAATGTATCAACGAATATATAGAGAATACCATGTAAGTGTCTGATATTATCAACTTTATCAATTGAGGCTTAGAAAACAAACTAGGACAAGGCTCTACCGAGTCCTTGTTTATTTTCGTGCCAAACCTGATAAAGCTTATAATGTTAGACACTAAACATGGTATTCTATTTATCATGTCAATATTTATATTTCTTTTTTTATTCATTTTTAAGTAGGATTAAAAGTAGTACCGTCTAGGTCAAAATGTATAATATATAAATAATGACGACGTGTGCCTGATACTGACGTCATGAGCCCGATAAACTTGTATTGACGTGATAAACCTATGTTTATCAGGCAGGCAGTTTATCAACAGAAAAGAATGCATTGAAAAAAAAGAGTTACAGACTTGACACTCAATTTCATATGTTTATCTTAAAGTGTGACCTTAACTTAACTTTCGGATCCGACATGCGTTACAGGCCTTGAGAGAAACCTGACTTTAATATCTGATGCGCATGCCTGTGTATTTGAGGTGACACATTGTCGGAACATATTATCACTTGTGCAAAGTCATTTTAAAATCCCTCAACGCAAGACACGGTTACAGACCAGACACGATATCTTATGCTCAAACAGACGGAGAGTGAGACCAGGACATTTTAGTTGATTCTAAGTCTTACATGCGACATGTCGTCGTGTTATGTTGGTAAATCGAGCCTAGTGTTTCTGAAATCCACCCATGTATGACAAAATTACTGGTCGGACAAGAAATCTCAAACAGACTCAAAACGTTGTCCAACAAACTTAAAGTGTGACTTTGACCTATGAGGCACGGACCTGGTATTGCGCGCGGCACGTCTTCATTTCACGGTGATCAATTGTCAACTGTTTTTGAAATCCATCAACTCCTGTATATGGTAGTCTTTCCCAGAACCTGATAGCTCCCGAATCAGGTCTATTAACCACCTATGGAAAAAGCAGGGAACTCTATGTCTGTCCCATAATTCATAGCAATTTAACGCTTACTAAATTATGACGTCATTCAAACTTTCCCTGAAGCAACTGACCAATCAGCGTGCTGGTAACAATTGCTGTTGAACGGACATAATAGGGAGAGCTGGGTTGGTTCTACATACTGTATATATGGCAACATTACAGACCGGATACGTAACCTTAACTGTTGTCAAACAAACCCTAAATGTGACCGTGGCCTTTGAGGTACCGGTGTGGGTCGTACTTGTGACACGTTGTCATGTCATGTGCATTATTTGTGTCAAGTTATTTTAAAAAAAACATCCCTGTATGACAAGGGTACAGGCCGGACACGAAATCTCAAACGGACAGACATTGTTATTACTATATGCCTCCCCATGGAGAGCATATAATGGTATAAAACCTACATCTCGACACTACGTGGTATAGCGGTTGAGAATATGGTACAAGTAGGGTACATGTTGAATTCAATTTATATTTACAGTCAAACATGTGTAATCGGTCACCTCTGTTAAGCAGCCACTTGTCATAAGCAGCCACATTTCAGCAATGCATGTAGTTTTTTTTTAAGGAAACAGTCAATAAAAAAAACTATTTCAGCTGTATATATATGCATAAGATGTGACAGAATCGACCATTTTTAGGAGTATATAAAATGTGACTCTCTTTAGTTTTAAAAACATTTCATATAAAACAAATTTAACCTCAAATACTGATTCTAATTGGTAAAACAGCAGTGAATATATATTTTGGCAATAGCAACAAACATTAATATAGTTTGCAATAATTTCTTATAGATGATGAAATTATCCGCATTTCTTTTAAGCACATATTTAAACAGGTTTTAAAATTTTGTCATCCATTACAATTTTTCATTGAAAATCATATTTTGTTATTTAAAATTTTCAAAAATGTTTTCATTTGAATTTGGACACGAAATTATTTTTGTTTACTAAAATTAACTGTTCAACATTACTGATACTCCACCACCCCCACCCACCCCAACCCGTCTTATGGTGTTCACAGTACCTAAAAAAATGCTTCGGATGAAACAAACGCCATAACAAATAGATAGAGGTCTGGATGCAAGAAAAGCCAATTTCAAAGCTCACCTATTTATAGAACAGTCGTGCTTAAATTACAATTTTAATTTCTCAAACACTTTCACTTTATTTTGTATCTTTTTGCCGTTTTTATAAAGTATTTGAATGCTGACTACAAAACACTAGTATTATATAGCTTATCATCTGTTATTTACATGTTTTAGACATACTTTCATATATAAACCGAATACGTTATTTTGAAACTACGGCATTCTGTTTTTAGATGGAACCTTCTGTATTAGTGGTGTTTGTAGTTTGATTGCAGATTTAGATTATAAAATAAACTAGATATCAATATTAAGTGTTTTAAGCTTCTGTCCATTCCGATAGCGTCAATGGCGAGGGTTTGGACTGTCAACCCAAAGATCGCAAGTTCGAGTCGTGTTAATTGTAAAATTTATTTATTCATTAATTTATTTTTGTCGTGAGATGTTATTTTATCTATATCATTTTTCATTTGATATTATTATGTCAAAACAAATATCCTTCCAGCAAATTTCAGAAAAGCTGATATATAAACTAGGCTACGCCGTCACAGCATTCAATTTACAGCTGTGCAAGATGAAAAAGCTCGATCCAACTTACAAGATTGACCAGATTCTGAAGGAACATGGACATGTAGCGACTAGGTTGCCACCCTACCATGCTGAACTTGACCCTATTGAAATAATATGGTCTCAGCTAAAAGATTAACCGCACCCTACGGAAATGGGCACTCGTACGCTTGCGTAAAGGCCCAGACCAGTCTGCAGTCCCCGCAGGCTGGTCCGGGTAGACTCTTTTGTAGGATTTTAAGTATCAGAATTATGTCTCTTAATTTCTATCCACAGGAGGCGGATGCGTATGTACATTAAAAAAAATTTTTACCATTCAACTTAATTTAAACTTTTGCAGGATTCATCGGTAAAAGAAACCTTAACTTCAAAAAAGCAGACATGAAGAGACTGATTCATGAAGGCGTACAATCTATCACTTCAGAATCAAGGTCATCATGCTGCGAGTGAGTCAACGGGCGATATCGGGCGTGTTGTAATCACCATTGACTCCGAAAATGACGTCATCACCGACGATGACGAAGTCACCGGCCTGTCATCTGAGGTGGAGAAACTACCGACACTGCTGATGAAATTTGTTGAAAGAACATTTGTATTGACATGATACTATTAAAAGATAAATGATATATATAAAAAAAAACATGAATAAAAAGTATATAATTAACACAAGAAACGTTCAAAGCAGTTAAAACAGTACACTCTGATATTGTTATGGCTATTAAATTGCTTAAAACCATTTAATATAGGTACGGCTCGAACTCGCGACATTTAGGTTGACAGTCCAAACTGTTATCATTGATACTATCGAAACGGACAGTAGTATAGTACAGAAAATATTGATATCTAGTTTATTTTATAATTGATGTAACAGATAAATCTGCTATCACAAATACCCCTAATACGGAAGTTTCATTCAAAAAATAGAATGACTAGTTTCAAAATAACGTATTGAGTTTATAGTGTGTCGTTTAGTATTGATCAATACACTTTACTGTACGGTATGTGCAAGTCCATGACATGATATACAGATGTTATATGGTATTGTATTACAGATAAACGCTCCACAACAGAGCCACAATAGGGGCTTGATATTTAAGTCGATACAATTACTTATCCGTAACAACAAACACAAAAGATGTTTATTTGACTGCGCCTTTGTTTTTGTTTTTTTTTCATTTATCGTTTTGATTACCAGTTCGTTCTGTAACACTGACCTCAATGTAATCATTTGAAACAATAACCAAGTACTACGTTCGCCTTTAAACCGTATGTTTAACCATTGTCATTATTATATGACATCTGTGTATGATTGTTTACATGTGGAGGTGGAGTATCGAGCACGTGATCTAGTGGCAAATCCGGGGTCATGGGTTCAATCCCCGACACGGCAATGCGTGGTGTCCTTCGGCAAGACTCTATATCGATATATGCTAACTACTTGTTCTACTTAGAAAGATTTAATGAGTAATGTGGTTTTTCACAATCGATGTAAAATACAACTTTAAAATTAAATATTGTTTGCGGTCATTGTGTGTATAGTAACTAACCTCAAATTAAGTATGTGTAGTATTTTATCTCAACCTTGTGATCAGTTCGAGTAAGTGTTTTAATCGCGGTACATTTGTATACGATGTGTGTAAACAGGTTTACATTCTTGTTAGTTCTGTGTTGAATAAAACATTTAACAATCAACAACTTTGAAAATATACAGGTCACATTTTAAGAATTAATCATAGTGTGGGATGCGTGTAAGGTGTATTCTCTTGCTTGCGTGACGGCGTTTATAAAAGAAGCCCGACCAGACAAAGGCGGCATCATCTGACATTGAATACTGTAAAATATGTTTAGAAAGTTAATACATGCATATTTCGGAAAGAAACAAGTATTGCGATTGCAGCAGTTGTTTTTGTAGAAACAATATCACAAGAAAACGATATTTTATTCATACGAAAATAGTGATGTAAAAAACAGTTACCAACACCCGAGTCCGTTTAAGTCTTTAAGAGAAACTCGCCATAACCGAGTTATCAGTGCGTGTATATAGCATGTGTGGGGTTTAAAGTTATTTTAGGAATAAATCATGCTGTAAACGGCATATCCAGTTTTTATTGGTGGATGAAGACTTCAGATTGAGTCTGAGTAGAGCCAACGTCCCTCTGCAAGTAACTGGCAAACTTTCTCACATTTACTATTTGAACCGATTATGATTCGAACCTATGACCTCAGCAGCAAGAGATAATTGTTCTAAAGACTGCGGCATAGACCACTCGACCTGGGAGAAGCAACAAAAAGTGAACTAAACTGGTTCTTTTTAATAGCACGAACATGTACGTGAATGTACATATAATTGATAGTTTGTAATGATAGGGAAGGTAGAAATGCATTTTACATACTCCACTTAACATATCAAGTTCGAGTTTCGAATATTTGCGCCGTTTCTTAAACGCATATATCAAAGAAAAACAGTAATTCATTGCACTGTTCGGACACTTTTATTTTGATATTTCACAGTTCTTAAAGCCTCGCCTATCACCACAATTATAAATTGCAGAAAATAAAACAAGCAAACGATTTGCTTAACAAAGCTTTCAATTTGCTATGTTCTTTATAAGTCATCCCTGCTTGAAACCATACGTATGCATTTTCAGTGTAGCACAGTGCCGGCAGATTGTTCTCCCTTTTTATATATTAAATATTCAACTGTAGTGCAGAGCTACGCCGGATGATCATTTTTTTAATTTCCTAATACAATAAGATGAAATTGTAACGTTGAATAATGTAGAACATTGCAAAACATTGTCGGATACTTAATCTCCCTTTATTTCAATATGCAATAGCAGTGTAGCACAATACAAGAAGATTGATTTACCTGCTAAGAAAATACACAATTACAGCGTAGCACAACGACGGAGAAGTTATCCCCCTTATTGATTTAATATGCATTACCAGAAAATATATTTCCTATGGTAAAATAAGCATTTAAAACATAGCACAATGCCGAAACATCCCCCCTATCAGTTCAATACGTAATTACAGCGTTGCACAACGCCGGAAAATTTACTCCCACCCCTTATTAATACAATATGCAATAACAGTGTGGCACAACGCCGAAAAATATACCCCCTTATTAGTATAATATGCAATTACAGTGAAGCACAACGCCGAAAAATATATCCCATTATTAATACAATATGCAATTACACTGTAGCACAGCGCCGAAAAATATACCCCCTTATTAATACAATATGCATCAGCAGTGCAGCAAAAGAACAGAAGTTTTATGTTCCAATTATCATAACCTCTTTTTCATATAGCAGTGAATTGTAGCGTAACACAATGCTCGAAAAGTTTACAGTTGTAGCGTAGCACAGTACCGTATTATTAATCTCCTCCTATTTAGATAATATCTAATTGTATCGTAGCACAACGACGTAATATCAATCTTCCCTATACTGATATAATATATAATTATAGCGTAACACAATACTGTACTATGTACCCCCCCCCCCCCCACACACACACACACACTATTGAAATGGTTTCTAATTGTAGAGTGGCATAGCACAATTCCGTAATATTTATCCCCACCCATATTGAAATACACACTAACGCCGAATGGTTTGATTTGAATTCCAGGTTAAGATATATGCAAAATCACGAAATAAATGAAAGAAAAGTTGCAGAAACAATAATACACACTTTGACCGAATGTTTCGATATTAAGACAATAATAAAACAAGTTGGCTGCTTTTAAAGGCATCAAATGGTTAAGTCGTATAAAGGAGGTTGCAATTAGAGTTAATAAAAGTGCAAATATGCTTGTTTAATGGTGTAAGATGCAATGTTTGAGTGAATGTAGAAGAGATAAAAACAACAGCGCACCGGGTACTAAATATACCAAAACCCGATCAGGTTCCAGCTGACGCAGTCGAATTTCGGCTGCAGGGAAAAGGCAAATGTGGTGTGTTTAATGCTAATTATGTTGTTTAAATGCACTTAGCCGAACTATTTTGCATCTACATTTACGTATTGAATAATAAAATATGTTGAAAGAAACTCTTGAAACCTACCTTATATATTTTCAAACTTATTTACTGTGATGTTCTATACAATTCACTATTGTATGTTGAAATATATTGATTAAAAAACAACAGTTCCAATAAGTGCAAAATATCAAAACTTGTGCAACTTGGGCGATATGTCTGTTTCTTGTAATGGGCTGAACGCCACAACGGTAAAACCTCACCAATTAAACCGCTTTGTTTTAAAAGAAAATATATGTCCTTTGTATCAAACAACATAAACAATTGTAGCTTCTTGATTTGTTATTATTTTCATTGTTATGGGTTCAGCATACCATAACCTTTGTAACAGTTTTAGAACATGGCTATTTGAAAATGAGTCATTAAGAATTTAAAAGAATGGCAAAAAAATGTCAAAAAAGATGTTTCAACACCTATATTTATTTTTTATTTTCAATATTTTCTTATTTGGTATACAGATGGTAATGCATAATGATTTCCAACCAGTACATTTAACGCCGAAATCATTATAACACGAAACGTATTTGCTTTTTAATTGCAGCCGGAAAATGGCAGGTCAGCCGGAATCTGTCCTGGTTTTAGTACCAACCCAATCCCATAAGGCACTTCTTTGAAAAGCAATGGCGACCTCCTTATGGAGGATGTAAATGTTTTTAACACGCCATGATAATAAATGAACATACATAGCGTGGCAACATTATGGTGAATGAACGATATAACAACAATAATATGGAAATTATCATAACGATACACACATATATGTCATGAAATGTGCACGAATATCAAGGATACAGCAAAAAAGATAACAGGGCTTTTTCTCTTATTTATATTGTGGTCCTAGAATAATGATGGCATGTCACAAAAAGTCATGTAATTATGTTAATAATCATTTTAGTATATATCATAGTTATAAGTTTAACATTATATCACAGTTGATAAGTTAAATGTCTTTGAGTATACATGTACAATTAGATATCACAGACAACTTCATTACTATTTCATATTTCATATTATGTCAGTATTATCTCATTAGTGTAACGTACTATATTTAAACAATATTTATATATAATTATAACTTTAATATCACTTTACCATAAGCATAATAAAAATCCCACAAAACGTTTTATCACAGTGAGTGCCAGATAATAATCTGCCAATTTATGCATACTATGCTTAAATTAATAAATTACAGAATTTAAAAATGTACCAGTACTTAATAAAAACTATTTGTAATGAAAAAGTTCAATATAAAAAAATGCTCGGGAAACTGAACAAGAGGTCCATGGACCTTAACGGTCACATGTTTTTTCTTGGTGTAACATAAAGCTATATTAATCTATTTGTCCTGTGGGAAGTGGCATCACTCCAAAACATGGATTTTGATTGTCACATCTGCATCAACAACATCATTTTCTCTTAAATAGATTGAGTAAAGTAAAACCAACCCCAAGGGTCTCGGACGGACTCGTATTCCTCAAATTATGATTACAACTCGTTTTCCAGTGATTCCCGGGCCCAAAGTCACTGAGAGTGAGAAGGATGGGATGGGGATTGGCATTCAATAAAACATATGCATTAATCATCATGTCAGCAACAACAAATTACACCAAGAAACATTCATGTAAGTCTATTCAGTCATAAGAAATAACATTTTTTTGTCATTTTTGACAGATTTAGTCAAATACGCCCCACCCCGAGGGCCAAACTGTGAGACCCAGGAACATGCAATCCACATTTTTATAAAAGACTCATATGCATCCATAATCAATGTCATCATTTATTCCCGGTGCTTCCAATAATAAGAAGAAGATTTTCAACCATGCAATTCACAATTTTGATTCACCCTTAGGTACCAAAGCTGAATACATTTCATTACAATTGAGCTTACGTTTTATTAGAAGAATACGAAAAAGTCAATTGTTTACGAACGCACTATTTTTTTTATGCCTCAGCACCAGGGCCAAACGGTGAGATATGTAATTCACACTTTTATAAAGGACCAATATGCGACCATAATCATGGTCACCATTTGTTTCCCAGTGCTAACTATAGTAAGAAGAAATCTTTTTAAAGTTTACCATGAATTATATTGTTTTGGCACCCCCCCCCCCCCCGAGGCCACAGGAGTGTGGGGACTATGTCATTCACTATTTTGATTTATTGTTAGGTACCAAAGCTGCATACAATATTTCATTACGATTGAGCTTATGCTTTTTTCGAAGAAATCGAATATATCAATTGTTTACGGACGACGCACGACGACGGACAAAAGACGATCGCAAAAGGTCCCTTGAGACAAAGTCTCAGGTAACCTAATAAAAGACATTGACATCAATGTTTAATCAAATGGATACTTAGATGGCAAACATGGAATTCTTGACAGCATTCTTGAAATTATCTGGCCTATCAATATTTCTATATTCTGAAGAAGGTTGTTCCATAGAACGTCAACACCATGGTATGAAGCTACCTACTTTTGGTAAAGCAAACCGTCCGCTATCTGTAAAAGTAAAACTAAACTGAGAATTAGGGAGAAAACTAGCAGTCATGCTATATCGGGTGCAGCGATCATGCACAGAGTTAAGTGGCATAATGTTCACCTAGATAATCTGGAGAAGTACCCAACTTAATGTTTCGAATATGTCAAAGAGTAATCTGATCAAATCTTTTTGGGACTGAAAACAAATTTAATATCTTAAGATGTTCCGATCCAATGTGAGACATGTTATCCAAAACAAAACGTATGACTTTATTTTGTGTAGTTTGAAGTTTAATCTTCAGATTTTGAGTCAAACTGGGATACTAGAAAGAGCATGCATAATCGAAGTGACACTGACAAAGAGATGTTACCAATAGTTTCCTTGTATGTTAAGTCAAGTACTGACTTGTTTGGTATATATACTTACTCTAGCATTAAGCCTTTTTTATGACTGTTTTAATTATTTGTCATAAGATAGATGCTGGTCTAGTGTGGTACTAAGATATTTAACTGATGATGATGATGAAGATGATTGTTACGATGATGATGAAGGTGGTGATGATGATGGTTATGATGATGGTTATGATGATGATGATTATAATGATGATGATATCCTTTTAAAATAAACTTATAAAATAATGGGAAAGGATCCTTCCCTTACACTATTACCTATATAGAGATATTAAAAGATACTAGTAAACAGTATTTCATCGTCGGCCTCTGGTAAATTTATAGACCTACACTATACACGCTACACGATACAGTGTCGGGTCTTTCATTCAATCACATTCCAGGGTCAATCATAAAAATACACAATTTAAGGTTTTAATGTCGTAGTAATTTCATATACATTCAACAGATACTATTTACACATTTCCAGCAAACAAATGAATATTATTTAAGTAAAATAAAAAATCAAAAGCATTTGTACTTACTTTGGCGAATGTTACAACTCTAGTGCAATACGCGAGTTCTTATATTGCATGGATTTACCAGTAATTAATTGACAAGATTGTTTGTTCGTTTCCCCATTATTCTACTTTATTTTTAGTTTAATTAGACATTAGCAGAATAGTTTGTACTAACGTTCTTACTAATAGTTAGATGTTTAGTTAACAACGGAAGAACGTTCCATCATTGATTAATATTATGAAATTTGGGATCCGAATCCCTACTGAGACTACAAATTTTGTTTCGGTTTTCTTGTTCCTTTCATATTTAGTGTAACAAACAAATTGGAGGAAAATAGGAATTAGTTTAAACATTTTATTCACAATATGTACATGAAAGTCATACATGCAATGTACACATTTAGCAATAAGTGAAAATGATTCAGAAGAAAGCTATACTATCTTATATCAATATATACTCATTAAGTTCTATAATAGTACTAAGAAATGGTTTGATGATGGCATGTTTAAGGAACAGTCCGATATGATTTACATTGTATAAGCAAGATATTATTTTACTCTTTTCAGCGCGCTAAAGAGAGAGAGAGAGATAGAGATGGGGGAATTGATTCCATATACTAATACCGTAATATGCCATGGACAGTGTATTTGTTATTTTTGTTCAAAAGATATTTAAATGTGTCAAATATTTGTAAAATATGTATTGTAGTAAGGATGCATAATTGTTTCTGGTAGTGCTCAGCTACCAATTTGGGAACTTATATACATTGGTTGTGTTTGCGAAATCGTTTTGACCAAATTAGCAATACTCATGCCTAAAATCGAATCGGAATTTTACATTTGTCCCCTTAAGTCACTGCAGTGGAAGTGAAGTGACATGTGAAGTTTCGTTGAAGCATGCCAAGTATTTACTATGATGTTAGCTACCTCAATAATGTATTTATCCCGCTTGCACAAATGTGACGTTATCTCACTTGTCCATGAGTCCCCTTTATGGCGATGTGTGCACATACGAAGATTCCGTGATGCTAGGATATTATGAAGTAGTTGCTTATATATGAGCTTGCCAAAATACCAACACCGACACTAGGACGAGTGCAATATAATAGATATGATACAATATATGTGAATTATCAAGGATCATTTTTGTTCTAAGTATTTTCTAATACATGTCATCTTGTATATTTTTCACCGATTCTTACATTTCTTTGTTTTGAAATTGTTTATATCATACCTATTAGTAAGTATTATCAATTTAACATATCATTGTTATTATCACATTCGACGATCAGTTAACCTAACCACTGTTTGCCGGGATCCTGAAAGGTTAACCAGTAGTCGAGCACAACCCATCTCCGCAAGTAACAGATAACTTTCCCACTTGAATCCGTGTTGAGAGACGAATGATAATGAGACAAAATGTCGTACACCAATCATCACGGAGGCTGTTGCCGGTCGGAGATTCGAACTCACGACCCTCGAATTAATAGTCAGACGCGTAACCGACTGTGCTAATCGGGCCCGGCTTTTAAAATATTCATATCACAGCATACATATAATTAATTTATACCTAGTTCTTTAGATCCACAAATAGTAATTTACTGAATACTCAAATAACGTATTCAAAGGAAATTTTAGCTTAGCATTTACGTTTTCTTGACAGGGTGACGGGATAACAGATTGAACATTGTATTCGTCTTACTGGCTGGAATACAAACTGGCATCAATGTGATAATAAAGTTATTATGAACATATTAAATATGCAGGCGTTGTTCATAAAAGATTTTCAAAAATGAAGACCCGACATTCAGTGTTAAGAGTCATTTGATAGACATTTGATAGATGGGCACAGGTTTCCAGCGCTGTTCGTCTTTGTTTTGTGTGTTTTGTTTGTTACATTGTTTTTGTTTGGAAAATAGATAGGACTTGTTATAACATTGATGTCAATTACGGAAACTATATTCACATAGTGGACTGTTCCAAAACCACAGCCATAACTCAGGGGTGGTACAAAAAAGTTTAAAAAGGAAATCGCATTTAAAACAAAATTTAAAAAAGAAATGCAAAACAAGGAGAGGGGATTGGATTTTCAAAAAATAAAAAAATAAAATTGACTCTAAACAATATTTCTAAATACATCATAATAATTATACTCATTGACCCCGTATCGCCAATAATATAATATATGTTTAAATGACACAATAATATTTTAACAAGAGCTATCGGATGAACAGCGCACTCGACTTAATGCTGTTCCAAAACCACAGCCATTTCAGAAAATAAATACCAATTTGAAGACAATTAATATAAAAACTCAGGGGTTGTAAAATGAAATATAATTATTGCTGTCTGTTAAAAATATATTAGCAAAATAATTCAACAACAATTTTTATTTCCATTATCCGTATTATTATGTTTTTTAGAAATAAGAAAATAAATGGACTGCTTATAGTGTATTAATTTCACTTCATTTGTCGTTCAAACGTAAGAGTTTTTTATAAATTCATTAACTATTTCTGACTAATAACCGAAAAGTTTATCAATATCCATCGTCGGATACCCACGTGTAATCCATTCCGATACTCTCCATTTATCACCCATCGTCGGATAACCACGCACAATCCATTACAATACTCTCCTCCATTTATCACCCGTGGGATATAACACTAGCTTTGCTTCGTTTCTACCGAGCCACAATGCAATCATATGATTGGTTCCTTCACGATTTTATGAACGGAACGTTATCCAATCGCGTAATTTTCCACGGGTGATGTATGGAGAGTATCAGAATTAACATCCGTGGGTATCCGACGATGATCAATATCTAACTTTAGGCACACCATGTATGTATAATAACACTAAATACTACAATTGCATGACAAGAATAACTTAAGTTGGTCAAGCATATCAAGAAATACTAATTAAACATTACCTGAAATAAATCTAGCAAGAATTAAACATTGAGTGTAAGCTATAGTTGAGATGATCTTCTAATTCAAGAGTAGTATATCAGTGTTTTACATATGTGATCTATGCACTTCCTTTTAATCATATGGTAATATATCAGTTCTTGTAAATCAATCTATAGTCTCATACCAACACATACACAGTATAGGGTAATGTATCGGTACCAGATCAAGAAAATTGATGTATACTTGAAATAATCTTGTACCAGCATGCTCAGTTTATCACAGCTGGATATTCTTTCATGAAAATGAAAAAGAAATAATAAAAAAAAATGAAAAAAGAAGTCAAAAATAATATCTGAATTCCAGGCCTCCAACTTTGGATGAACACATTTCTTAAGTTTTCTCCATATAACACTATGTAGAATTTTTACTCCTTAGGGTGGACCAATTTTGCCCCCAGCGTCATGGTTTTTAACAAATTTGAGAGAGGATCACAAACCGACCCTATGTGTAAATCATCTAAGCTATTACAATTTTGATAAAAAAAACTCTTAACACAGTTTTAAAGTCTATTAGGGCAATAATTCGGTCAAAATGCAATCAAGAGTTATGATTTTTATCTCTATATAAATGATGCTGAACACATATGTGAAGTTACATTCATGTCCAATGATAAGTTGATGAAACATTCAACAATTCAAAAACTTTAACCTGCTAAAAAAACAGCACTTTTTTGTCAAAAGTTTAATCAAGAGGCTTGGTTCTTGTCTCTGTAATGCTGAACACATATGTGAAGTTTCATTAAGATCCAATAAGATGAACCTGCTCATTAACTTAAACCAAATTTTCTAAGTAAAACAGGGCAATGATTATACCAAAATGAAAACACAGGTGTATGGTTCTTGTTTATGTGAGTTATGTTAATGATGCTGAACACACATGTGAAGTTTCATTCATATCCAATGAGTGGCTGTATATATATTTTACCTGATAAACAACTTTAACTCGAAAAGCAAACGCCGGCGCCGGGACGAGTACAATAGCCCCACACCTATTTTACGAATAGTCGAGCTAAATGATATAGGGAAAGTGGAGGAAGTTAAGGAATTTAAGGGGGAGGTTGAGGTTCGAATGCTTTATTTCATTTGAAACAAAATTTAAAAAAAAAAAATTGTAATTTCATTTAAAGAAAATAACAAAAAGGCAAAAGTAGCTGGTGGTACCAGAGTTGTTAAATTTGCCAAAGTAGAAATGATATAAAGGGGACCAGGAAAAATAACAAAATATAATCCCATAAACAAATTACTTTTATATGTTGTTATATGCCAAAATCAAAATATATCTATCTGAATGCATTTTATTACAGTTCATAAATATTTTCTATGTCATCTTAAAAGAATGAAAATGTATGTATGCGTGTGTATTTGAAACACTTGGCAAGTGATATATGCCATATCCAGTTCTACTGTTTTATACATTTGTATAGTTTCAGTTCAGAATGAATAAAGTAGAACCATCGTGCTTCTGCGACTGGCAAACTTTCTTACATATAATATTTTGACTGAACTGATTGGGAAATCATAACTTTGCTTTCACTATTATTTATAACTTTACTTTATTGGTTATTTGTAATCAGAACTACAAGGATTTTCACACGTAATACAACATGCATGGGTATACAACTCTTTGGCTACAGTTCCTATATAGATAGAACCACTCCGATAAGTGTCAATTCACAACAGTACATGCCGTTTTAATCAGCGATCAAATATATTTCTCTTCTATATTTTTTTTTAAAAAAGTACATGTCTAAATGAAGTTATTGGACAACAATTTCTTTTCAACAATAGTTGTACATTTATGCCGTCTAAGTTGTTTCTAATTAGAACATATTATGATTTCCGTATTTAAAACACTCAAATGTTTAATACTAAGAAAACAAATTGTGCAATGTTATATTTTAAAATTATCTCCCTTTAACTGTTAACCTCATATAATATTAAAGTACCAAACAATGTACAGCATGTAAAATGAATGTCCTGGCTTGATGTTATTTAGCATATTGTACCCGAGTATAGACGTCTTCTCGTGCAACTAGTTGCCACCTACTAAAGTCAAATATGTTTTCATTTTTAAATGTCTTTTTAAATAATTCCCATAACTAAAATAAAGTATTACTTAAATATTCGTTTTCTGAATTTACAAAGAAATCTCACCATTCTTTTAACTCAACTACAATATTAAGTCTCACTTACCAACTACCTCCCACCTACCACCCCCATCCCACCCCTCTTACATGACGAGAGCAAGATTATTACGTGGGAGTCGTTTTTATTCCACAGATGAGAAGAGTGGAACATTGTAATGAGTTGTGCCAAGTTTGACAGCCCACTAGATGCTGCTGCATGAAGATATAACAGTTTTGAAGATGCGTACTTATACATTGCAAAATTGAAAAAAAAATCAAAAATGAAGGGGTGTCATCAAACCATCAAAATTGTAAAAAGGAATCTGGTCAACCCTATCTTTCATTCCTGTATTTTTGGAGTAACAGATGACTATCTATGGAAACATAACACTTTTAGAACTATTGTTGATGTGTTCAGTGATCTAGAAGTGCATTTCTCTATATGTAGAACAGTGTAAAATTAATTGGTATCTGAAACGTATTAACAACTTTTGTTTTGGATGCATGTTTCAGGCAATTGTATTTTCGGGTTTTTTTAACATTATTTATGGAGAAACTTTATACATCATATGTAACTTGAACACTCTTTTTAGGATATTTAGAAATATTTCACAATTTAAAATGTTTGCAAATAGCCTATATAATTTAGACGCAAAATTGTGTAGTACATATACGAGCATTGTGTAACAATCAGAAATGTATGTAAAACTGGATTGAACACATATAAAATGCCTATAAAAAAGTATCACACCAATCAGATGTTTTCGAATTCGAAGTCTTTTTTGTTTTTGAAACACGAACTGTGTGTGTTGCTGTCATTTCCTTGTTTGACCGATTTTGCTACCTGAATCTGATTAAAAAATATGCCATCAAATAAAAACTGTTGCATGAAACGTGCGCCCCAAACAATACGTATTTTTTCTGGATATGTGTTTGTATAGATACCGGAGTTACTTAATATCGACGACAAACTTAATTCATCTATTGACCCTAATAATTTTTGTTTTATTTTCCATATGTGTTTCCGGTATGCTAGTAACACGAACTTTTGAAATAAAACAAAAAGGTAAGGAAATCGTAAAATGTCGTGTTTAAGTTTGTTGCAATATACTTAGAAATACTCACTGAAGCCAAAATATAAATGTCAAATAAATTTGGGTAATATTCTCAGCGTGGTTGTTATTACAATACAATGGTTTTATAATTAAAATATCAACAGTTAGCAACAGTAGCAGTGCCTTGGTGTAGTAGAATAACTAAAAAAATTACATGCAATGATAGGAGATGTTGTGTATGTAACTTATACCTCATGATTGTATTTTACCAATATTCATTTTTTTTATTGGAGACAACATGTCGTGTTTGATATGTTGTACCTTATCCATGAAAAATACTTGTTTAAAGACATGTAAATTAATTGGCATTGTAATAATTAAAAGACACAACGCTTCTATACACATGTAGACCTTTACTAACTACAGCAATCACACAGCAAGAGCATTTAAATAATGTAAAATCTGTCGAAATACAGCTCGACGTTTGGAATAGATTGCTGAATCGTACTCTTCGCTTTGTTGTTGTATGTACACTGCCAACTCCCTGAATCTACTTCGGAGCCCATTTGATGAAGCTTCCTCCATATTTAATAAATATTAAACTGTTTCCAGGCGAAGCCCCTGTATGAAAAGCAACAACAACAAACACTTAATCTAAAAAATTATACTAATTAAACAAGTAAAATATATATGCTTTTCTAATAATAATATAGTCTTATAAAGATTGATGTATTTGTCATTATATGCATTGATATTTCATAAATGATATCATTAAGTATTTAGACACACTATATTTTTGGTAATGAATTGAAATTCTATCATGTTGCGCAATTATATCTAGTAAACTTTAATTATTTCTAACCAATCAAACAATATGTTGAAAAATCTATAAATGCACACTAACCACTTGGCACAAGCTCATCTACGGGGTTTGTCATATTGGCATTTTCTGGTGGCCTTCTGTGTGGTGCTGAAATAGTTTTAAAAAACATAGTTTGTATTGTTATTGATTTTATAAACCGTATCTACGTGGTAATGTTATTATCATTTTGTTTAAAATGCTGAGAACTGATGTGCCTCATCCCTTTTGTATCTTTCATGCAAATGTGAGTATATAAGTAGTTTACCTGTATGCATTTCGTTTTACTTTCAAAATGGAATTTTGTTTAATTAATCTGTAGATTATGCTTTTCTTAAACTAGTATCAGAAGCTTTTAATTAATGGTTTTGTTTTCAACACCATTAACATCAAGTTGGTTGAGCTTAGGACTAATGTCAGGGTAAAAATATTACCAGAGTTTCCATCAATATCAGGAAACTTCCTGTTTGATCTATTTTGTATTTGGGGCATTTGTAAGGATATTGTCCTGTGAGGTTTAGAATCTGTGTTTTCTAAAGTTATCTAATAGTTGAACGTCTTTACAGTGGTTGTTTTTTTGTGAAATGTAGTTGCTAAACTATATGACTTCTTTACAGTGACAATACTATGCGTCCTATGTCTGTAGCAGTATTTTTGATTGATGTGTGCACATTGTCTTATGACCTGTGGTGTCTGTGATTTCTGTGGAATGTAGACGCAAAAGTATCTAAAAAGTCAACTTCTCTGCAGTAACATTCTTGTTGACTTGTCTGTTGTATATTGAAGTGTGCTGACATTGTCCTAAAAGGTGTGGTGTTTGAAAATGATGTGAAATATAGATGCTAGATTATCTAAATAGTAAATCATTTTCATAGCAACAAGTATGTTGGGTGCCTGTTCTGTTGTATAAGGGCGACTTGTGATGACATTGTCCTATGAGATATAGTATCTGTGGATTTTAGGAATATAAATGCTTTTCTTAAACTAGTATCAGCAGTTTTTAATTAAGGGTTTCTGTTTTCAACACCATCAACATAAGTTGGTTGAGCTTAGGACTAGGGTCAGGGTAAAAACCTTGCCGGAGTTTCATTCAATATCAGGAAACTTTCTGTTTGATCTCAATTTCAACTGCACATGAAGTTGTATTTAAAAAAGATTGAGGAGTTTAAAGTTACTGTATGGATTTTTATTACAACAATCGTTGATATCATCTTCTAAATCATGTCTGGAAGAAATACTCTCCGAAACACCAGATGGATTTCTGTGCACCACTACGAAATCTGAAAGAAATTAGCATGCTGTTTCAACGAAATTAATATTACTAATATTTATCATTTAATGATACTACTTCTGCTATATCATGGGACAAGTAAGAACTAACGCTTCAGTAATTTCCTAATACATGTTATTCAAGTATGTTTTCTGAATTGTTTGTTAGTCATTTACAAATCTAATCAATTCATTTTCATTGCCATTTGAATTGATATGTTTTAGAAAGTTGGTCAGATAAAATTCAATTTCTTCAACTTCTGCTATATGATGAGACAATTGAGAACTAACAATTACGTATTTTCCTAATACATGTTATTTAAGTATGTTTTCTGAATTGTTTGTTATTCATTTAAAAATCAAATCAATTCATTTTTATTGCCATTTGAATTGATATGTTTTAGAAAGTTGGTCAGATAAAATTCAATTTTAAAACATTCTAAGATAATAGTGACTATATTCAGGATGCATATTTTCAGTTAATATTTTTGTCAACTCTGTTCAGAATATCCATTGGAACAATTAATTTAAAGAGTAAAGAATAAGTTACAAATATATGTATCGTTTACCGAGTATCGAAATACGCATGCATAAATAAGGCATGACAGGATGACTTTGTGTTTTACGATGTACCAACACTTTAAATATTTAAAGATAAATGCACCAGGGCCCAATCATCAAAGCATCGTTATTATGAATTTGATAGGCATTTTGAGATTAAAGCTATCAAGGCAACATTATACTGACAATCATTATACAATGTCATTATTCTTCTATTTTCTACTGTGTTTAATACAAAATTTAGAATTTCAAAGATAACAAGTATATCAAATTTCACTTAACGAAGTGCTGAGCCAAAAGAGATTTAAACAAATCAGCTAAGTTGATCAAAAACGAAACACGTTAACAAACAAAAATTTAAATTGATCCTTGAACCTTGATACCGTTAAAACTACTGAGTTTCTATACATTATATATCCAATTCTCATTTTCCGTACGCTTGCATGAACTACAACGGTCCTATTTCTGCTTAATTCACAAACTGGAACAACATATAGATTGAAATATGACCATAAATTAGACATGACACAAATGACAAAAATCTATAAATGCACACTTACCACTTATCATGAATTCATCTAGTGGGCTTGGAGTACTGGCGGTTTCTGTTGGCCTTCTGTGTGGTGCTGAAATAGTTTTAAAAATAGCATCTTTATAATTCAAAGTTTTTAAATAGTCTTAAATCAATAATCTACCTTATGTTGAAAATAATCATGCATGAACCATCATACTAAAATAAAAAAATCCGAAAGACAAAAATGATAACTAAGACATATATTGACATGAAAAACGCTCAAATTGAAACAAATTTTAAACATAGTTTGTATTGTTGTAATTGATTTCATAACCGTATCTACGTGGTAATGTTTTTATCATTTTGTTTAAAATGCTGAGAAAAAACAACAGATGTGCCTCATCCCTTTAACTAATATTAATGAAACAAGCAAGTCAGTCGGACAGTAGGAATTACAAATTTATTCTTTATTTATTAAGGGTAATTCGATTGACAAAGTCAATCTTCATTGAGGCCCACTTTAAACCAGTACATCATTAAAGAAGGACACAAAATAATGTTGTTGTTTTTTTCAATTGTTTGATAAACAACATTTCTGTTTATGTTATACTTATTTGTGTATCTATCTGGTGGACGCCGGCACGTGCAAATCATTTGTTACAGCTCGATGATTATCACTTGTGTTTAAATAAACAAGTTTTTATAATTCAAACAAACTGAGGTAATAACAACGTTTTTTTATTAACATCTAAGTTATATCTGTAGAAATTAACAAAGTTATTTTAAACAGAGTAAAGTTTCTTTTTTTTGCTCAGTATAGTTCTCTGCAGTGAAAATTCTGTCAAGTGCATTGCCTGTTGAATTTTGGTGCGTTGTGTGGACACTGTTCGATATGGTGTAGTGTCTGTGGAATGTAGCTGCAATAGTGTATAAATAGTTGATATTCCCTATAGTCAAACTAATATGAGGTACTTTGGGTGTTGTGAGGTCATTATCCTAGATGTAGACTTAAGATTATCTAAGTAGTTGAACTTCTCTATAGTGGCAATCCTATGAGGTGCATTGACTGTTGTACTTTGATGTGTTGTGTAGTCATTGTCTTATGATGTGAAGTGCATGTGAATTTTGTGGAATGTAGCTGTAAGGGAATCTTCATAGTTTAATTTCTCTATTGTCTAAAGACTATGAGGTGCCTTGTCTGTTGTATTATGGGCTGTTGTGTTGCAATTGTGCTATGGGATGTAGTTACTATGATGTCTGTAAAACAAAATTCAACATAATCTATAAAGTTAAATTCACTACAATTACAGTCGTGTGAGGTGCACTGTTTGTTATATTTCTATGGTGTTGTGGGGACACTGTCCAATGTCTGTGGTTGATGTGCTACTGCAAGAGAATACAAAAAGAATTGAATAGCCAAAAAGACTGTGAGATACCTTGTCTGTTGTATTTTGGGGTGATGTGTCGAAAGTGTGCTATGAGGTGTAGCATTCATGATTTATTTAGAATATAGATGCAATATTATCTAAATATTTTAACTTTTCAATTGTCACAACCTGATGAGGTGTCTTGTCAGTTGTATGTTGGGGTGTTGTGTGGACATTTTCCTATGAGGTTTAATGTCTGTGATTTCTGTAGAATGTAGCTGAAAGAGTATCTAAATAGTTGAACTACTCTATAGTCAAACAACTATGAGGTGCATTGAATGTTGTATGTTGGTGTGTTGCTTGGACATTGTCCTAATCAAATACAGTGTCTCTGATTTCTGTTGAATGTAGCTGTAAAAGTATTTAAACAGTTGAACTACTCTATAGTCAAAATACTATGAGGTGCATTGGCTGTTGTATTTTGAGATGTTGTGTAGACATTGTTCTAATGGGATGTATTGTATCTACTTTATACGAGTTAAAATACTATAAAGTACATAGACTGTATTGTTGTATTTTGGAATGATGTGTGGACATTCACTAATGAGGTGTAGTGTCTTATGTTTCTGTGGAATATAGATAGAAGATAAATGGATAAAATTCTATACAGTGACCTACGAGGTGCCATGTATTATGTATTTTGTGATGTTGTTTGGACATTGTCATAGGATGTGTAATATCTGTGAACTTTGTGGAGTATAGATGCAGAATTATCTAATAAGTGTAATCTCTTCAAATTTGTTGTGTGTACATTGTCTTTTGACCTGTGGTGTCTGTGATTTCTGCATAATGTAGATGCAAAAATTTCTGAAAAGTCAACTTTTCTGCAGTAACATTCTTGTTGACTTGTCTGTTGTATTTTGGAGTGTGCTGACATTGTCATAAAATGTGTGGTGTTTGTGATTGATGTGGAATGCTATATTAACCAAATAGTTAATCGTTTTCATAGCAACAAGAATGTGGGTGCCTGTTCTGTTATATTAGTGCGACTTGTGATGACATTGTCCTATGTGGTATAGTATCTGTGAATTTTAGAAATATAAATGCAATAGTATTTATTAGTTGAACTTTGCATCAGTGACAATACTATGAGGTACCCTGTCCTTTGTATTGTGGTTAGTCGGTTCGGATGTTGTCCTATGAGGGTAATATCTGTTAGTTCGGTGGTATTTAGTTGGCAAGGGTATCTAAATAGTTCAACTTCTTCACATCAGTATCCTTTGAGGTGTCCTGTCTAATATATGTCGAGGTGTAGTGTGGACATTGTTTATGAGGTGCTGTGTCTGTGACAAAATAATGCGCTGTTCTAGTAATCACATCCACAGGAAATGTCTATTTCTGTCCACTTGACTTGGTCCATGGCCATTTTTAATGAAGATAAAATCAACATTTTGTTCTTAACATATTTCAGTTATTTTTCTCCATCCATACAAAATAACATTAGTATGTAACAATTCTTAAATCTTACATATATAACATAAATCATTTTTGCACAAAATAAGTGCTTTTGTACAGTATTAGAAGAAACCGTAAAACACCGGAAATAAAATAAAAATTGTGTTATGTATTTGCATTATCTTTATCAAGATAAATTAACTTAGTTTTAGATTGATTTAATGGCACGACATAAAAGCAGACTGAAGTGAAGCATAGTTTAAGTGATGTAAATATACTCAATGCTTAGCTTTAAAGAAACAAATAAACTCAGTCCTACATTCTATGTCGGCCATTATCTGAAGAACAAACCCAGCTCTCTCAACAGCAGTAATAACAAGCACGCTGATCGGTCATGAAGCTCAGAGCACCTGCTATAGACTGGTTATCAAAGTTTACGTACCAGTCGCATAAATACTGCGTTCTAAACTCCACTGGACTGGTTGTCTCTATTTCCGGTTTGGAAAATGTGAACTCTTCTGCATTTGACAGCCATTTTATAACGGAGCAGATCTTCACAATGATTTCTTTCATGAACGACGATTGTAACCAATGAAAATGATACGGGCTGAATTTCTGGCTTAAATATTTCTAAAAAAACGATCAACATTAATAAATTTATTTCTTAAAAGTGTGCTAAAATATTAATATATGCATAAAATATCGTTTTATGTCACGATACATAGACTCGCTACTGTATGCATGTTAGTTCGAAGATTTTTGTATTCCCAATAAAGCCTTGAAATTTAGTAATATCTTGAAAACCCATCTTGAATATGCACGTAAACTTGACAAGTTACTTCATCTTACAAATATCTATATACCAAAACATGTACTATCAATAAATAACGTTAACCGAGATCTTAATTTAATGCAGAAGTAAATTGTATTAAATACCAGATTCATTAAAATTTCTAACACATACAATGACTTTTCTGTTATTCCACAAACATTAAATATAGCGGTATATGTTCCAATACATCAATGAAATTTTATTCAAATGCGTCAGAAAGCTCAAATGTTACTATTTTAGAGGATCTCATCCACTTACTTGTATAAGAAGTTTAAAAAGATCAACGTAGCAATTTTTTTTCAATTACAAATTGTTTCGCATTAATACAAGCAAATGCAGTTATTCCAGGAATTAAAGATCCATAAAAAACAAAAAAAAATATTATGCGACTCAGCGTCAGTAAACTAGCTCTCCTAAAATAAGAAATACGAGTTTATAACATCCCCGTACTGGTTCCACCCAGAAAAGTTTATAATTTTATTGCCTGTACATTCTATTCATGAATCAAAAATGCATTATTTATATCCAAAATTAACTAATGAACCATAAATAAAACAGAAAAAAAGGTAACGTAACTATCACTTGACTATGTATCACGTTAAGTCGCGCGAGTTGCGTCGCTTGAGTAATATATAAAATAGAGGTCATACTTGTCCAACAGTTTTGCACACCTCCCTCCCCACTTTTCATTTTACTAGTCCGTTAAACTTCATTCCAATAAACTTATTTATTTTACTCCGATTCTGAAACAAATTCTGACGACAACGTGATTTTACGAATATTTTCGTATGTTTAGTTTAAACTTATTTATTTTTTAATCGATTCTGAAATAAATTATTACGACCAGTTGGTTTTACGAACACTTCCGTGTGTTTAGAATATGCTGTTTTATTCAACTTCGATTCTGAAAGAAATTTTTACGACCAGGTGAGTTTAAACATACTTTCGTATGCTTAATTGAAACATATTTATTTACTTCGATTGTAAAAGAAGTTATTTATTACAACTTATCGAATCACGTACAAGTCGTCCATTTGATATATATCCACACAAATGTTTTTCATTTCAATATGATTATTTAAAATTTAAATTCTATAAGATTATATTATTTATATTCTAAAATTTGTATACAAAAGATATGATATAAACCGAAAAAAAGGTAAATCCAACCGTTTCCAGATAGAATATTTAAAGCGACAGCAAGCACGTAATCAGACGTAATGTGAATAGAGTATATGGTTTAAACAATGTTATATACCCTTTCATTACGTTCAAACCTTTCAACGTCCAATGTTTTGAAACCAATCCTAAATAACAAGTACAAATGTGAAATGGCACTGTTCCAAATAGCGACGAGAATGCCATATCTATTTACATGCTTTGTTTAAACTTTTTTTATTTTGTTTCGATTGTGAAACAAGTTATACTGCGCATATTTAAATTGTACAATAAACATATTTTATACCATTAGCTATATATAAACATATATCGAAACTACCACTACAATATTTAGTCTGAATTATATCGTCATAATCGATATTAAAATTGAAATGAAGCCCTCATTCTGAAAATAGACATCATTTAAATACTGCTTGATGACCTTCATATCGTCAGACTATATTCAAAATGAAACAAGCTTTACTACGTGTAAACCTCAAACTGAAATCGAAATGAAATCACGTACCTCATTTAATACGTCAAAATTATATTACAATTTTAAGCGGGCAATCTATTCAAATTAACCTAGGCACATAGCCCAAGTTAGGAAAACCCTTTTGTATATTATATTTTGGCATGTTTAAATAGAAACCCTTTTGGCAATACGGGGTCAGTGAGTATATTAGACAAGATATATTGGAAAATATATTCACTTTAAAGGTTATTATACAGTTCACTGTACAGTATGTATTGTTATTGACCGAGTCAATGTTGTTATGAAAACCTGCAATTGACGAGCCCCCAAGGCCCCCAGTCCAATACAGCTTTTTACCACAACATTGACGAGTACAATAAAACCAATATTATATAGTAAACTGTATAGTGACCTTTTTATTATTCATTTCAAGTTCATTTCATATGAAACACAATATCAACAAAGATTTATGATAATGAAGTTATATATGGTCATTTTTTAAAATTAGAAAGTACCATGGACATATATTCGATTATGTATAGAGAGTCGATAAATGTTTATCACATTTTTGAAAATATTAAAGTTAGCTCTTTAAAGATATACTTAATAAATAGATACAAGATACAAAGTGTATTGTGAAACTGTACTTTGATGTTCAAAAAGTTATTTGATGTTAAACAAACAACTATCGAAAACATGTTAGAATTTTCAAAATATATGTTTTAAGATAACATACAATCATTATCAATATTAAGAAATAAAAATAACAGATTTAATGCTATACACTATTGTTTTAATTGTTAATAAGTTAATTTCCTTTTTGAAAAGGCATTTTATATATATTACAGGCGACTGCTTGGATATGTTCATCAAATGTTAAAGACATAAGCATATTAGATTTATGAACCGTATAGTGCTGTTAAAATATTCTTTTGGAATAAATTGAGTTCTCAAAATAGAGTAAGAAAGACAGCATTGTAATGAAACTCGTCCTCAAAAGCGTTGGTGTTACACAGTTTATAATTTCGGACGTCCATATCAATATTATGATGCCTCCTATACTCCACTTCTCAATTTTTGGAAGAAGTTCTCAATTACATCAATTGAATGTCTTCATTTCCCAATTAATACATTTAGATTAAGTCCTTGTTCTAATTTTAGAATGATTGTTAAAGCTCAGCTTTGACGAGTAATTGACAGTTACTCTCTATTTTTGTAAGTACTGATCTTAAAGACGTCTGAGAAAGTTGCTTAAACGTTTTCTCGTTATGCACGTATTGGTTTGTCCAAATAAAGCCATATCTGTTTGTAAGGAGGAGTTTTCTAATATTATTGACCCATTTCTTTCTACACATTTAATGTTTGCATGGATTCTTATAAACACCCATACAAGATATCAGGGACCTGACTTCAACAACCCCCTTGAAGGGACCTCCGTGAAGTGTTACATGTAAAATATCTAAAGCATGAGCTTGTGGTTATATAACTGCTTTGGAAGTTTGGCTAAGATTTAATGAGAAAGTTGGTTGCTATCGCGGTGACTCCTGTGGCGGTCCCAAATTTGACCTCAGGGGCGTGACTTCAAAACCCTCTTTAATGCTCAATGTACACGTAATATATATAATGTCAATGCATTTAACTCTCAGAGAGAAAGTTCTTTGAAGTTCTTTGAAGATCGAAAATGTGTCCAATATCATTTTGTGCTTATCTAACTGCTGTGGTAGTTTGGTAAAGATTCGATGAAAAATGCGGGTGCTATCACGTTTATAAAAACATCTTAACATTTTCCCTATATAAATCTATGTCAAACATTAACCATGACGTAAGCCCTGAGACTTTAAAAAAATATATTTATTCTCATCAAAATATTTCAAAATGTTTTTAATAGATCAATATTACTATTGAAATAAACACAATGCCGGTAAAAGTATGGAATATGCAGTATCTCAATAAACAATGATATTTTATGACAAGTCGGTTATTGTAAAATAAACCTAGGTCTATCAACATAGGGTAAACACGGTAAGCTTTTTTGTTACGTATAATAGCAAAACGTTTGAAAAAATATATCGATTTGAAACTTTAAAAGAAAATTAGATTTAAATACCGTATTCTATTACATTGGATTGTATCGACTCTATATTAAAAGTAGGTTTAAAAAACGGTGTGTATACGTATACAACGGATCTAACGGATTTCTTTGTCTGTCCGTTATATAACGTGTGTATAGTTATAAATTCTAAACTACTATTACATGTATGTGACTTGTCTTCACAGTCCGGACGTGCGGCATGTATATACACCGAAAGACTTTAGAAAACGCAACAAGATAAACAGCTTTAAAACATGAATTATTATTCGTTGACGATTTTTTTAAATTTATTATATTTGATAATATACAATATCTTACTATTTTTTTCTTGTGAAGTTTCATCAAAAGCTATTGCGATTATCATTTCTTTTAATCCATTTCAATCGTACAGCCGCCGCTACTTAAGTTAACAAAATCACAATCTTGTAAAGTCTCCTTAGGCGCTGAAGCACATACGACAGTGGTTTCTCATTTAATGGGTATTATTTGAAATCCGGCATATAGTATGTTGTTCCACTTTTGAACAAATACTTAAGGAGTACTTGAACGCTGATTTCAATAATTCTATTGAAAAAACGAAATAAAATACCATAGAACAGACATCTTAATATCAAAGTACAGATAAACCAATAACTAAACAAATTTATGATAGTGTCGTGTATGTGATTTTAAGTAACGGGGGATGTATGGTTCAAATCAATAAAAAGAATTGATAACCGCATAATAATTTGATAAATATTTCCAGAAAAAGGGTAACATTATGAAATAAAATAAATTTTAATAAGTCAATAAAGAACTCAATGTTTTATTGCTGTTTATATGAGTATTTTGTTCTGAAGTTTTTCGGTGTTTGGTACTGAGCTGGTTGATACCATATTATTGTGTAATTGGTTAGCATGATAGATATGCATGGCAGATAGTCTGATCTGTACATTTATGTCTAGTTGTTCACAAATAGTTATCTCCATATATATATATATATATATACACTATACATTGAGAAAAGATCCCAAATTTGAAATACCATTGTTATGATTTCAATTATCTTCCTTGTGAAATAATATCACTATAATTGCATTGTATCTTCATGATCTGCCACTTAACCGCATGAGCAATTTACTTAAAAAGTCTAGCTGCCAATCTTTTATCTTTATGATCAGGTAAAAAGCAATTCTATCGAATCCATTTACTTGTAGCGTGTACTATTTCCTTTTGATAATGATGCAGTTGTTTTGATATAATCTTAATTGGAGATTCTTTTATGAAATTTCAGCAAACGAAATTTTTTTCAATAAAAAACTTTCTTCTGTTGTAATTAGTTTACGATCATTATTCTTCTCGTATCCTTATTAATTCGTTTCACTTTCTTCAATTTGAATTATGTATTGTTAACTTTGTTAATCTCGCCATATTAGTTTAATAAACGTAACATATGACGCGTGTGTAAGACAGTAACTTATTTTGAAATAACCAGCCGTCCATCCCATTTAATGTGTCGTCATGTTTAATATGCCACTTTGGTGTATGACTTTGTGTGTATTGTAAAATGCAGCTTCAACGAATGTACACTTGGGGTAATTGGGTTATAAAATGAAAACTGCATTTCATATGGGTATGTTTTTCATACCACAATAACCAATAATTCTAACTTAACAAAAAGAAAGAGAATGAAAATCCATTCATCAGTTCATTAGTAATCTTATCCAATATACAGGAGAATACAATAATGCAATTACACCAAGGTCGATACACACACTATGCGCATTATTTTGAATAGTGACCCTGTCTAATTTGATAATGGATTACTAATGAACGAGTGAATGGATTTTCCTTCTATTTTCGCTTGTATGTTAAGTTTGAATTTTGTTTACAATGATATATAAAACCTATCTGTATGGAATACTCTTTTCATTTTACCCAAAGAATGCAGAACTTTGTATTATTAAACTAAAATTTGCTAGCAAGTGATAAGTGTTTTAGATTCTTAAACGTGCGACTGTAGAACACCGGCTAGAGTCCTGTCAGTAGCATTACTGCTTCGTTAATATAGTAAGAACCTTTTCCATTCCATGTGCTATGTAGAATACATTATGTGAGAAATAATTTATAAACGTTCTATATACTTTTGTAATGTCTGCATCTATCATTCGCATCTTAATTAGAAACACGCCTACATACTACATTGCAAAGATCCTTTATTATCAAAACGATAATCTTCTATGTTAACCTCTATTCACCTATTTTTTAATATTTCGGACTGTACCATCATGTAAATACATGTATGTCATAAATGTTTTCGACAGTTTTATATGGTTTGGTGCAATGCCAGAATGTGTATGCCCTTATTCACATAGTGTGTGCAATTGTAATGTAGCACAATGCCGAAATATTTATATATTCCCATTTTAATGTATTATGCAATTGTAGCGTATCACAATACTGAAATAGTTATCCCTACTCGAAACAGTGAATAAACATTTTCAGTGTAGCACAAGTTCGAAAAAGTTATTTAATCCCTTGTCAATGTAGTGTGCAATTCTAGCGTAGCAGAATGCCGGAACAGTTATCCCTGTTTCACAAAGATTTTATTTTGTGAAATGTACAAATTATATTTTAATGTTTAAGTTATTATTTCAACAATTAAACCTGCTTAAAACCATGGACATGTATTTTCAGTGTAGAACAATGCCGACAGATTTATCTCCCTTTTAATATAAGTATTCAACTGTAGCGTAGTGCTTTGTCGGAAGATTTATCGAATATATATAAAAGAGTTGCGTAGAACAATGTAAAACAATGACAGATGATTTATCTGCGTATGAATTTAATATACAAAAGCAGTGTAGCACAATACCAGAATATTTATTTCTCTGTTAAAACAACGACGATTAAGTTTTCTCCCATATTAATATGATATGAATTAAGGCCCGAAGATTTATTTCCCTGCTAATATAATAAGCAATTACGATGTAGCTTACCGTCGGAAGATTTATGTTCCCTATTTATGCAATACACATTTACAGCCTAGCACAACGCCGGAGGACTTATGTCCACTATTTAAACAAAACGCTTTTACAGCGTAGCACAACGACGGAGAACTTATGTCCACTATTCAAACAAAACGCTTTTACAGCGTAGCACAATGCCGGAAGATTTATGTCCCCTTATTTGTACAATACACATTTACAGCGTAGCACAACACCAGAGGACTTATGTCCACTATTCAAACAAAACGTTTTTACAGCGTAGCACAACGCCGGAAGATTTATGTCCCCTTATTTATACAATACGCATTTTCAAAAAAATTATTTCCTTATTCATAAATAGAGGATATATTTATTTCAATGAAAGACCGACTTTCTATGTTTGTGTCTGGGAATTTACACAATCTGAATGGGCGGTACTCCTTTATCACTTAATTTCTGGACGAGCCTGTTCCTTCAAGGCTTGCACTGAAAAATAATGTGAACAGAATTAAAATTTAATCTGCCATTTAACAACATGTATGCATCATTTTTAGGTTGGCATCCGTTTATATTCTCATTAAGAAGGGTGGAAAGGCAAACAAACAAGCAATTTCAACGAATGAATTTCACGCTTTATTGGAAACACGACGGTATTAACCTGAATAAATATTGCACCATTCATATAATTAACTGCCATGTTTTTAAGTATACCTGTAGGGCGTAATCCGATAATGCCCGAATCCTCTCTCATTATGTTATAGATTTTATTTATCCCCATTGCTGATTTTTTATTTCTACTGCCAGGAGTGAGACAAAATGGGCTATCTTCTGTTGCCATGCTGTCTGGACGCCTTTCCCTGCAAGTTTTATACAGATGGACCGGATCTTTGAAAACGATAAGCATAAGCTTTAGGTTTTACTAGCCTAAAAATATTGATACAACATTGATTAATTTGATGATGGAATAATTCGGTATAATATGGAATAAATAATATTTAGATAATAAAAACTTTAAAATCTACAGGAGTACAGTATTGCCTTGTGTTGCGTGAATCTTACTTCTTGTTTTCGTTTGGCACTTTGTGTCTAAATTGATGTATTCATAACCCGTCTGTCCATCGATAAAGATTTTTACATGGCCCCAGCACAAGCTGTGTACCTCTTAACCTGTTCTCATAAAACAAATGCTGTACAAATCAATCACATGGAATGAACTAGCGATCTTGTTGCTGTTGTTTTGGAGTGTTTTCTTAGTCCATTTTTAATTGCACATGTTACCCCTTGTCTTCCTCTTTGAATTTACATTATTGACTTTTTCTAAATAGTGATCAACATCAAATATTCTGAAATTCCTAATTAGATGCCACTTTGAACTCACCATATTTCCCTTCTTCTTCAAAGTCAAGGTTGTTCAAATTTTATTTATTTTTTGTATCCTCGTCTAAATCTACTATCTTGATTGCTCTTGCAACTGACATATTTAAGAGATGAAGCGGACGACAGGGAAGGGAGTTAATTTGTTAACATTTGCCAAGGGAGATAATTGATTAAACAACATAGTTCCGGCAAAAAGTAGTAATCTTATTGTTTAAAAAGTGAAAAATCTACAGTTTGAAATGGTAGGATTATTAGTTTTTTCATTGGTATATCTATATAATTCATTAATAGGAATAAAATGAAATACCGCTATTACAGCGTAACACAATAACGAATGATTTATCTAATATAGTCAGGCGTTTTATTCCATTTTATTCCAAAATGTCGAAATATCTATCTCCCCTTATTGATATACATGTAGTCAGAAATGGTAGAGCAACACATTATCGAAATATCTATCTCCCCCTATGATAAACATGTAGTTAGAAGTTGTAGCACAACACAATGTCGAAATATCTATCTCCCCCTATTGATAAATATGTAGTAAGGAATGGTAGCGTAACAACATGTCGATATATCTATCTCCCCTTATTGATATACATGTAGCAAGAAATGGTAGCGTATCACAATGTCGAAATATTTATCGCCAACTATTGATATACATGTAGTAAGAAATGGCAGCGCAACACAATGTCGAAATATCTATCTCCCCCTATTGATATACATGTAGTAAAAAACTGTAGCATAACACAATGTCGAAATGTGCATCTCCCCTTATTGATATTCGTGTAGTAAGAAATGGTAGCGCAACCCAATGTCGAAATATTTATCTCCCCCTATTGATATACATGTAGTAAAAAAACGTAGCATAACACAATGTCAAAATGTGCATCTCCCCTTATTGATATTCGTGTAGTAAGAAATGGTAGCGCAACACAATGTCGAAATATTTATCTCCTCCTATTGATATTCATGTAGTAAAAAAACGTAGCATAACACAATGTCGAAATATTCAACTCTGCTTATCGATATGCATGTAGTAAGAAATTGTTGTAATAGAATCGAGTTTTGCTAATTTTAACGATTTGATGATTATGTTATGTTGTGCGTTTTTCAGTACATTGTAGTCCTTTGATTTTTAACCCTTTTTCCGCCGTTATTTTTGGTCAGGTGATTCTGTTGTTAGAAAGTCAGTTGAAAGAGTTTCGCCATCTTGGGCAGTTCAGTTTTGAAGTGTAGTCAGAACAAGATATCATTTTTACTTGCTTTTAAGTATATTATATGGAGGTTAGTATTATCTGTGCATTAGTTGTATATTTTAGTCGATTATTATTGTTGAAAGGTCGCGTCTTTTTCTGAACGGTTTTCGAATTTAGGACTGATTTGTACAAATGGATAACGCGAGGCTGTCACGTTTTTTATATATTATCATCTTGCATGTATGTTTTGGATGTGGTTATTTTACAGCTTACCTGTAACCATGCACGTTTGGAGTTGACAGTGAGCAGAGTTATGGTGCGTGTCAAGTAGGGAGTGATTCCACAAATCGGTAAGCAGTCAGTGAGAATGCTATGTACATGTATTATATAAAATGTAATAAGTCTGTATCTGAAGGTTTAGAAAATGTGCACAACATAATTATGAAATGATATATATGTTTAACAAGTCTTTTATTCTATTGTACTGATTGTTAGTACTGTGTAGGATGTATTGTGCAGTACTATGTAATGCCAATATTGTTATATGCATTATGAGGAAGTGAATTATGCATTTACTTTTAAAAGTATTATATTTATATTTTCAGCTTATCGTAACGTTGCTATACAGTGGTTTGCTATCGTTGTCTATAAGCTGTTGTACATTGCCTGTACATAGCCATTACTCACAGCTGTGAGCCAACGTGTCATTATATTACACACAATACAGTTAAGATGCATATATTTATATGAACCCATGATCAATATGTAAATAACAATAGAAACAGCCTATATTTTCTTTAATATTCACGAAAAAGGTGAAGAAAAAAGGACTGTAACAATGGCGCCCAACGTTTTTTTAAAATATATATCTCAATAGAGTGTGTGTAAAGGACTTATGACAGGCTATGATGGATAGAGGAAACGTAATACGACCAGGGAATGATGAATAGAGGAAACGTAATACGACCAGGGAATGATGGATAGAGGAAACGTGACATGACCCAGGAACGATGGAAGGAGGAATCGCGATATTACAGATAGATCCAGTGGAAACCTGATATCACCATCAAAGGATAGAGAAAACACGGTCAAACAGACAAAATGTGTTTTAATACACAGGTATTTTAATTAATTACATACAAACTATGATGAACTACGATAGAGAAAACTGGATACATTATTATGATAAGTGATTGATTTCAGACAATATTGACAGTTAATTTATTATTGTGCACAAATATAGTGTTTACATTTAAAATTTTAAAATTCAACTTTAGCCATTGATCAGTTATTATATATTTATACATTTTCCAATATATCTATGCATAGAAAATTTATAATTGCACAAACAATATTAAGGTGAAAAGATATACCTATCAGTTTTTAAGTAAAAAGTAAAGAATTACAATAGTTAATATACAACTTTATAGTGGCCAATGTTTATTTTAAATACCAAGTAAGATTTTTGTAAAACAAGAGAGATAATGCACTATTTAACATAACTATGGTGAAGGGAAATAATAACATGAGTACGTTCTTTTCTGATTATTTATCTATTTCTTAATCTACATTTAACAGAATTTTGTAGTGACAGCCTTGCAAACATTCTATTTTCAGTCAATACACTTTCTGACCTTTGTTTACTATGGGAATTACATACCTACGTATAAGCGTTTGTTTACCCTCGCACTTAGCTCTAGGCTTTTTGGCAAGCAGGAAAAGAAGATTACGATGCCAGTAGACAGCATCGGCAGGTTCGCTACTCCTCCCGGCGCTGCACCACTGGCTGGATAAGATGAATAGTTTGTCTAAGTCGCATGATTTGTCGAAGTCGATTCTTGTAGATACTTGTAGATTGTTGATAATAGAAGGTTTCAAGGTGGTTCCACCGCTGTTAAGTCTTCGATAAGCCGTTCACTGTACCGCTGTCCGTTGAGCTGTTGGTTCTTTGCATCAAAACGATCCTTTCTAAGGCCACATTTAAAACATGGCATGCAAAATTAAAAAGTCAACCCATGTAAAATGGATGTGACATAGATGATGTAGATGATTAAAATCCGTCGCATGATAATACAACCTAGTTTGATCCACTTTGAAGGCTGGAGCTTCGGAGAACACGTCCTTCCGCTTCGGCAGCCGCTTGTAGAGTGATGGGAAATTATATTCATTGAACAGTTGTAACATTTCATTGGCTTGGATTCACGTGGTCTTATAGATTGCTTCAATTCCATTGGCTATTGGTTGAGTCACAAGATTATATATGCATAGTGACCTCTCTCATTTGGGAATGCCCAAATCTCATTGTCTAATGGTTAATTGACCCGGTTTCATTACACATTGACCTTTATTAACTTCCTGTGTAGTGGCAGTAGATCAATATGATTGTGAAATTTTGATTAACAGAGAAAGTAGTTTACAGTTGCAAGTTATGGCAGCACAACTGTATCATAATGGTACTATACATTGTATGAAGTGAATTATAATGTTTTATTTCAGATTGTTGCAGTATAAGCATTATATAATTAATTGATTGTTTACTTTGAGAGTTATTCATTTCTTACTACATGTATATCAATACGGGGAGATGAATATTTCTACATTCTGTTGCGCTATCATTTCTTACTACATGTATATAAATAAGGGGAGATAGATATTTCGACATTGTGTTACGCTACCATTTCTTACTATATGTATAAGGGGAGATAGATATATCGCCAATGTGTTGCGCTACCATTTCTTACTACATGTATATCAATAAGGGGAGATAAATATGTCTACATTCTATTGCGCTATCATTTCTTACTACATGTATATAATTAAGGGGAGATAGATATTTCGACATTATGTTGTGCTACCATTTCTTACTAAATGTATATCAATAAGGGGAAATAGATATTTCGACATTGTGTTGCGCTACCATTTCTTACTATATGTATATTAATAAGGGGACACAGATATTTCGACATTGTGTTGCGCTACCATTTCTTACTACATGTATATTAAAAAGGGGAGATAGATATTTCGACATTGTGTTGCGCTACCATTTCTTACTACAAGTATATCAATGGGGGGAGATAGATATTTCGACAATGTGTTGCGCTACCATTTCCTACTACATGTATATTAATAAGGAGAGATAGATATTTCGACATTGTGTTGAGCTACCATTTCTTACTACATGTATATCTATAGGGGGAGATAGATATATCGACATTGTGTTGTGCTACCATTTCTTACTACATGTATATTACCATTTCTTATTACATGTATATCAATATAGGGGGATAGATATTTCGACATTGTGTTGTGCTACCATTTCCTACTACATGTATATTAATCAGGGGAGACAGATATTTCGACATTGTGTTGAGCTACCATTTCTTACTACATGTATATCAATAGGGGGAGAAAGATATTTCGACATTGTGTTGCGTTTCCATTTCTTACTACATGTATATCAATAAGGGAGAAAGATATTTCGACATTGTGTTGCGTTACCATTTCTTACTATATGTATAAGGGGAGATAAATATATCGCCATTGTGTTGCGCTACCATTTCTTACTACATGTATAAGGGGAGACAGATATTTCGACATTGTGTTGCGCTACCATTTCTTACTACATGTATATCAATAGGAGGAGATAGATATTTCGACACTGTGTTGCGCTACCATTTCTTACTACATGTCTATCAATAAGGGAGAAAGATATTTAGACATTGTGTTGAGCTACCATTTCTTACTACATGTATATCAATAACGGAGATAGATATTTCGACGTTGTGTTACGATACCATTTCTTACTATATGTATAAGGGGAGATAGATATATCGCCATTGTGTTGCGCTACCATTTCTTACTACATGTATAAGGGGAGACAGATATTTCGACATTGTGTTGCGCTACCATTTCTTACTACATGTATATCAATAGGAGGAGATAGATATTTCGACATTGTGTTGCGCTACCATTTCTTACTACATGTATATCAATAAGGGAGAAAGATATTTCGACATTGTGTTGAGCTACCATTTCTTACTACATGTATATCAATAACGGAGATAGATATTTCGACGTTGTGTTACGATACCATTTCTTACTACATGTATAAGGGGAGGCAGATATTTTGACATTGTTTTGCGCTACCATTTCTTACTACATGTATATCAATAGGAGGAGATAGATATTTTGACATTGTGTTGCGCTACCAGTATATCAATAAGGGGAGATGAATATGTCGATATTGTGTGCGCTACCATTTCTCACTACATGTATATCAATAAGAGAGATAGATATTTCGACATTGTGTTACGATACCATTACTTACTACATGTGTAAGGGGAGATAGATATATCGCCATTGTGTTTTGCAACCATGTTACAGTCCGTCTTTCTTCAGCTTTTGTGTGAGTTTTAAAGAAAATATAGGCTTTGCCACAACCAAATCAGTTTTTGTTGTTTTTATTCTTTATTTACATTATGATCATAGGTTCATATAAATATATGCATTTAAACTGTCTTGTGTGTAATATAATGACACATGACTAATGGCTATGTACAGGCAATGTACAACAGCTTATAGGCAACGGTATCAAACCACTGCATAGCAACGTTACGAGAAGCTGAAAATATACGTATAATACTTTTAAAAGTCAATGCATTATATATACTCCCTCATAAAGCATATAACAATATTTGCATTACATAATACTGCACAATACATCCTACACAGTATTGACATTCAGTACAATAAAATAAAAGACTTGTTAAACATATATATAATTTCATAATTATGTTGTGCACATTTACCAAACCTTCACATACAGACTTATTACATTTTATATAATACATGTACATAGCATTCTCACTGATTGCTTACCGATTTATGGAATCACTCCCTACTTGACACGCACCATAACTCTGCTCTCTGTCAACTCCAAACGTGCATGGTTACAGGTTAGCTGTAAAATAACCACATCCAAAACATACATGCAAGATGTTAATATATTAAAAAAAAACGTGACAGCCTCGCGTTATCCATTTGTACAAATCAGTCCTAAATTCGAAAACCGTTCAGAAAAAGACGCGACTTTTCAACAATAGTAATCGACTTAAATATACAACTAATGCACAGATAATACTAGCCTCCATATAATATACTTAAAAGTAAGTTAAAATGATATTTTGTTCTGACTACACTTCAAAACTGAACTGCCAAAGTTTGCGAAACTCTTTCATCTGACTTTAACAACAGAATCAACCGACCAAAAAAAAACGGCGGGAAAAAAAGGGTAAAAAATCAAAGGACTTAAAGTACTGAAAAACGCACAACATAGCATAATCATAAAATGGTTAAAATTAGCAAAACTTGACTCTTCTACATGCTCCTCCTGTCTGGTAAATGATGTCGCATTATTCAATCTACAAAGAATAGTTATTTCTCTAAAACAGTAATACACATAGTATTAATATTTTTCACTCCATATTTTCAGAATATTTCTGGGTTCTGATAAGATTCTCACTGAAAGTTTAACTAAAATAAGTTATACTGTTCATGCTCATTGTACAGTATTGGGGAAGTTAAATGAGATAATTACACATTATTTTCACAAGTAAATTGAAATAGCTTCTATATTATACTCTATGATGTAACAATCTCTGTTAATTATCTCTGCTGAAAACTAATATTAATATTATATATTAACAATACATAATTTAACACAAACTCTTTGGTCTCGTCTCCCCCTCCATCAGATATTTTGTCCCTACAATAAATTTATGATAGAAGTTAATACAACAATTAAAATCTATATACAGATAAGTAAATATTCAAGGTTAACACTTCATAACTGCATTCTAAAGTATATTTGCTATATCTGGAGTCACTGAATATAAAATACCTGAATCTAATAGTTTGTTCATTGTATCTTGTTAAGAATTAATGGTCTTATATTTGTAATTTGATTAAAATGATATGAATCCATCCACTTTGGTTTCTGTTCTTTCTTATTGATTTTCTTGGCGGCTTTGCAAGTGGTCTTCTACTGTTGTCTTGTGTATCTTCTTCAGACTCAGTTGTATCCTCTGAAATGATAATTCTCTCTTGCTCATTGTTGCTCATTCTTATCCTTAACTACAGAAACTTCAGAATGTTTCTCTGTAGTAACTACTATCCTTTCTTCATGAATATCTGCACTTTCATCAATATCTTCAATCTGGTCATCTGTATGGTCACTGTCACCTTTAAATGTTCATCTGTAGTTGTATCCTCTACATGTTCATGTATAGTAGAATCTTCTACATGATCATCGATCATATTTGTTTCTATAACTTCTTCATTATTATTCGTTGAAGCGTCTCCCCTTAATCCCCCAGAAGTGAAGGTGTCCTCACTATGATATGTGTATGTCACATATATCTCTTCTGATTCGTCATCATCATCTGTCTCTAACAGTTTGATTTCCTCTTTTGTAGCTGCTTTCTCTTCTGTGTTCTTGTTTAAAGACTTCCTGGGTTTTGGTACAGGTCTGTTTTGACCCAAGTCATTTTCTTTCATTGTTCCACTATCAGAACAACTGTTAATGGTGCTTAAGGGTAACAAATGATTTCTATGTAATGTTCTGCTTCTTCCATCCGGTGACTCAATAACAAACACAGGGATATCCATATTTAGTTGTTTGACCACTTGACATACTTCTTCTTCAAACTAGTCTGAAATCTTATGTTCACAAGAACCCTATCTCCAACACTGATCTTTGGTGCTTTTGCTTCTTTGACATAGTCTTTCTTTTGTATAAGTCTTGTTTGATTTGAATATTTGATCACTATTTCTCTTGATGTTTCTAAACGTTTCTGCAACTGTTTGATGTATTCTTCTGTATTATTGGTGTTGTTGTCTTCAACTGTTTTTTTCAAAAAGTGAATCCACCGGTAATTTTGGTGTTCTACCAAACATTAACTGAAATGGTGAAAACGTAGTAGTTTTGTGTTTCGTACAATTATAAGCGTACACGAAGAACGGAACATTCATTTTCCAATCTGGTTTCTTTTCTGGTTCCAGAGTTCCTAGCATGTTAAATAATGATCGATTGAATCGCTCCGTAATTCCATTACAACAAGGATTATTTTTGTTGTTGTCGATTTGTCCATTCCCATGGTATTACAAAGTTCTTTCATCAATTCCGACTCAAAGTTAGTTCCCTGATCGGAGTGTATCTCTGTTGGTATTCCATAATGAACAATGAAGTTTTCATAAAAGGCTTCTGCAATAGTTTTAGCTATCTGGTTCTTAGTTGGGATTGCTTATGCGTATTTCGTAAAATGATCCGTTATCACAAGTATTTTTGCTAAACCACCTTTGGATGGCTCTAGTGTAAGAAAATCCATGCAAACCATTTGTAACAGATATGTTGTGACTATATGGTAGCTGATTTTCTTCTCAAGCATCTCTTGCAATTGTTAATCCATTTCTCCACTTTAACTGGCATACCTGGCCAGAAAAATCACTCTCTAAGAAGTGACATGGTCCTATCTCTTCCCGGGTGACCGATGTCATCATGTAGTGCCTGTTGTGCTATCTTCCAGTATATTTCTGGTAAAACTAATTGTCGAATAGTTTCATCATGTTCTTGAATTTCTCTGTACAATACAAATCTTATAATTTTAAAATATTGGAAGTTCTTTTTCATAATGGTACCTTTACTCTGGTATTTCCTGATTTCCCTCATTTTAATTTGAGCCATTGTTTGTCCAGGAGAATCTGTAGCTTCTATAATATCTATTGTTGAATAGGGTAGTGTTTCAATATATGATGATAAGTTAATTGCACCGCAAATTGCTTTAACTATGTCCTTTTCAATTTATATATATTGACCATTGTTATCTTCTAATTTCTGATGGGGATAACGTGACTGTCCACCTGCATCTGCATTTCTCCATCCTGTTTTAGGGTATTGTATATAAAACAAAATTGAGTCCCGTTAAATAATCACTTAATTTTTCAGTGACGGCCCACTTCAGAGCTAAAAATTCTAGCTTAAATGCTGGATAGTTCTTTTCTGACTTGGTTAAACTGCGACTAGCAAACACTACTGGTTCCTTATTAAAGCTATCGTTTTGTTGATATAATACTGCTCCTAAACCGGTTGTACATGCGTCATATGTAATTCAAAGCGTTTCTCAAAATCTGGATATGCTAAAATAGGAGGTGTCTCAAAAGTATTCTGTTCTAGTTCAGTCCACTTCCATTCTTTCTTGTTGGATTTGTTCTTTTTTGATGTAGTTGGTGGTAGAAATTCATTCAAAGGTTCAGTTATTTTTTAAAGTTTTTTTTTCAAAAAACGTCGATAATAACCTGCGAACCATAAAAAGCTTCTCGGTTCGTTTGCATTCGATTGTGTAGGCCACTTTGTTACTCATTCGACCTTATCTGGATCCGTCTCTATGCTTTTTTCAGTAACTATATGTCATAGAAACTTCCCTTTTTTCTGTAAGAAGAAACTTTTTTTCTGGCGAATGTTTAAGGTTGTTCTCTTGTAGTCTGGTGAGAACCTAGTCTAGCCGTTTAAGATATTGTTCAAAATTGTCTGCAAAAATGATGAGATCGTCTATATAAATTACACATATTGTCATATCATAATCTCCAAGTAATTCTTCTATTATTCTTTAATACGTTGCTGGACTGTTAGACAACCCAAATGACATCTTTAAATATTCATGAAGTCCAAGGGGTCCTACTGTAAAAGGTGTACGTTCCTTGTGTGAATCTTCCATAAGTTCTTGATGGTAACCACTTTTCATATCAATCACGCTGAACGTTTTAGCATTGTGTAGAAAATCAAAGACTTCTCCTATTCTAGGTCACGTATATGCATCTTTAACTGTTCGCTGATTAAACATTCTGTAATTTATACACATACTTAATTTTCATCCTTTTTTCGTACTAAAACAATGTTTGAAGCCCAAGGCGGCGATTTTGACTTTTGAATGACACCTGATGCTAATTGTTTCTTTCTTACTTCATCAATCACTGCTGACGGAATTTTCCTATGTCTTTGTTTGAATGGGACGTTATTAACTAAATCTATTCTATGTTTCATGTGTATATAAAGTCCAATATCTGTGTCACTTGTGGAAAAAAATATTTTGATGTTTTCGCAAAAGTTCTCTAAGTTGTTGATGTTCACTGTCTGATAAGTTTGATTCAGTGTGAATAGCATCCAATAGCTCACAATCTTTTTCTTGTACTTCTGTCTTGTCAAACAATGTATCATCAATTGTGACTGGCTGAAGCTCACATAATATTTCATTTGGTGCAACTGTGATAGAGTTTGTGGTAATGTTATAGATGTTCACCGTAATTTCACCGTTGTTTTTATACTTGTTTTGTATTATTGCTGGCGTAATGTCCACAAAGTCTGGTAATGCAGATTTTATTTTCCTTGCATAATGGCTCATGTAGAATGAAATGATAATTCCTTGTCTGCGTATTCGCGAGTATTAATGCTAAAATTTGGTCTAATGATTATATTCTTCATTTCTGCACTTCTGACAATAGCTAATCGGTCTTGCATCTTTTCAGTTCTTTCTGGCGTGGTGTAAGACATCTAAACGATTAATACCAGAGTGTATGTAAACTTGCTCTCTGTAAATACCTGTAACCAAAGTTGTTTTTGCAATCTGTTAAAAGTTCATTTAAAATATTTGTACCTTGTAGTATCAGTGTATCTTTACTATATTTAGTTCCTGGTGTAATGAGAAAAAGGCACTGTTGATCTGTAGATTTTGGAATACCAACTGCATTAAGTGTTGCTTCTATGTATCTTAAGTATGGTAATTTACTGCCATCAGCACATTCAATCTTTAGTATTCTAGCTAATGGTTTAATCTCAGTTGAAGACAGATGCTCATCATCAAATACTTTGTTGATACAGCTGATACAACTGCCGCTATCTAATAATGCTGTTGTGTTGATGTTGTTGATCTTTATTTATGCTTCTGTTACACTGCCAACTAATTTGGATCCTTCCGCATCGGTGCCTATGTTTTGTCCCGCGACAGAGGCACTAACTAGTTTTCTTTGTTCTATTTGCTACAGACTCTGACAAAATGACCTTTCTCTCCACAAGCAAAGCATGTTCTATTATCTGTCCATGTATAATCTCTGGCAAAATGACTCTTAAGAATGGAAGCATCTCGGTTTAAAATTGTTTGCTGTTATCGGCCTTGATGGTTCATAAGAGTATCTTCCTCTGTCCTGTCTTCTAAATGGTCCATTTCCTCGTCTATGTTGCCAACCTCCTTTTTTTCTTGTTCCTGTTGTACTATAATAGTGTTGTTGTGATTCAGGATTGTCTTTCACAGTTTCTTTTTTCTTCATTCTCTCATTCATTTGTTGTAATAATATTTTAATTTCACTAAGTTTATTTTTCTCTATGTCTTATTCATAGAATGGCATTTTGTATTTATTGTTGAATCTTCTTTATTTGCTGTACCTAATTCATTTTCAATCTTTTGAACTTTATTTTAAATTTGTCATAGTCATTGATCAATCATATTGGATCAGAATTATCAGGAGTAAAGGGAAGGTGGGAGGGGGAGATAAAACACCTACAAAAAGACCAACAGAGACAACTAAATTATCTCACCAGAACCATCTTAGAATATCAATATTTTATGGAGAACCAGGAAAAGGAGAGATGTCCTATCCCACATGGGTATATTAAATTAATTGCTTACGAGAAGAAAAGTTATACTCAGTATTACTAGGTATACGCATCTGTTACATGTGCCATTTATATAACACTTAGAACAATTTAAGCTGCATTGGATTCCAAGAACATTGACAAAGGAACCGGGATTACACTCAGTACATGTTAAGTATGACGTACACGCTTTACAAGATGGACGACATTTTAGACTACAGTTGGCATGGTATATATTGTCAACAATACCGTCGTGGTAACCGTAAGTACATGCTGTACAGAAAGTTGTAGAATTGCAGGCTGCGCATGTGTCTGGACATCCAATATCCTATTTCCAAGTAAAAAAACCCCTCTCATTCCATCAATTTGGAAACGGCGCCAAATTATTTAGTAATATTAAATGAGAAATAATAGAATCGAAATGTATAAAACAATTATCATTTTTATTTTATATTTTATGAGTATTTTTTCAACATTTTAAGATAATTATTCAATATATTTTATGAAAAAAATGAAAAGAAAAAATTATATTGAATGAAAAAACTGACGGAATACTTTTATAAAATGGTATTTTAATGACACACCTTTTACGGTTACGTGTAACCGAGCAGATGGTTCATGTTCCTGTAAAAGTGGATACACCGGAACAACGTGTAAAAGCTGTGTTAATTGACGTTATGGGTTAGATTGTTCTCAAAGTTGGATACAGCAGCATTGGATCGTGCAATAAAACTGATGGTTCGTGAACATGTATACACGGATTTGTTGGCGACATGTGTGACCGTTGTGTGGACGGGCTTTATGGAATGAATCGTTCTTTAAATTGTTCCTATGGCTGTAAAGCCACTTGTAATGGCATGGACGGTTCATGTTCCTTTTGAGAAGGTTCTACATTATGTGACGCTTGTGCTGATGGTATGTATGGACCAGACTGTACATTGAGTTGTCCCAATAGTTTCAAGAGGATCAGTGTAGTCTATGTAAAACGGGATTTTATGGACAAATCTGTGACAAAACGTGCCCAATAAACTGTGCCAATAGCACCTGTAATACTGACAGCGGTAAGTGTTCACGAGGATGCATAATAACAAGTATGGGCATTTCTGTAACCATAGTTGTGGATCGCATTGTTTATTTAAAGGTGAGAAACTCTCTACAAAATGTTCTCATATTAACGGCACGTGTACTTATGGATGCGAATTGGGTTACTTCGGTTACAAGTGTAACTTGTATTGCAGCGGGAATTGTAGGAATGACACATGAGAAAGGCTAACTGGTAACTGTCTACTTAGATGTATCGGTGACTACACGGGATCAACTTGTTCTGAAGGTAAGACTGTTCTGAAATCAAATTGCTCACCACGTGCTTGTAGTGTGATATGTTTATCAATATGTGTATTATCTAAATACAATGGTCGTTATCAGTTTGCTTATCCACAAAATCTACTCTTGTGTTTTATTATGCTGTTATTGCAATCGTGACTTTTCTTCTTAATGCAATTACTATTGTTCAATAACTTTAAACAATTAATAAATATTGTTAATATATGTATGTTAATATACAACAAACGCTTTGAAGTGCAGAGAAGACATTTTACTATGGAAATTCTAAAGACGGAAACGTCAGTGGTGGAGCTATTGCTGGAAGAGTGGTTGTAGTTTTCGTCACAGCCGCCGTTATAATAGTAGTGGTGTTTCTATGGAGACGACGGTAACCTGTGTCAATCTGTTTAAGTCAATTTTGTATATTAACTATGTGATATAGTTCTTCAGTACTTACTAAAGACCATATCAAAAAGTTATATATGAAATCTCGACTTATATGTTACTTGTATTAAACATAGAATATGTCACTTTTGTACATGGTTTGTCAACAAAATTCAACCTACCATATAAAGTCAATGTAGGCAAGCTATCATTACGAAAATCAAATGCATTTGTATTTAGGATAAAGTAATGGGATATTGAAATATGCAGTATATCAAACGATATACGATTTTTAACAATACTATATGCCTTGGAACGGACGCTCAGCGCACAAAGTAGAGTTAATGTAGACATATACTCTCATGATGAGATACTCTGTGTTTGCATTCTTAGTGAACATGTACAAGCAGTGCTTTTTTTAAAAAAGACTTTGACAAATACATTTGTATATATTGCAAACAAATTGATCATGTTATCAGGAAATACATCACGATATATCAATAAATGTGTATTCATTTGGTGTAAACACAATAAATCTTATCTACTGCTATCAATTACAGACAAACTGTCATTAAACTCAAGAAGGACTACGCAGATGATGTTTGGCGTAACAACAATAAACCACGTGTCAGTTTGAATAAAACTTTATCGTTAATATGGGAGCTTTATGGAAAAAATTTATTAATATTTCTATAAAGATATGAATGTCGGTTATATTGACCGACTTATCATAAACAGCAGTTGTTTTTTGTAAATGAGATTTAACATAATATTCACTACAATGCCTTTATTTATGACATAATGTTGATACTCCTGTCGGTGGTTTATCCAGGTACAGGTTATCTCAGTTGTACACATGGATCTGATTTGAGTCCTAAAGTAGTTTGTAATATTTCTCATGTATAAACTGTATCATTGTTCGGCATGACAATACGTTACTTCAGATGATGACAAACATAATAGTTAATACGTTTTAAAACATCAAATCCTGTTTAAACATGCGACTTTCAGACTGAATGGCGGAGAGTTTTATAGAAAGAGCTTTAAAGAACGAAGTGAGTGAATACTTATCTGTCTTCTTAAACTCTTATTTATTATCATTTGCTGATCTGGCTCTAGGAACGTCACTTGGATGTATCATGAACTTTGACTTTTTTTGTTTTGCATCCTGCACATCATGAAGATGATTGCGTACTCGTATTTGTTATAGAATAGTCTAGCGCGACAACGTTAGTTTAAACTGTTTTGTATCATGAAGATAATTGCGTACTCGTATTTGTTATAGAATAGTCTATCGCGGCAACGTTAGTTTAAACTGTTTTGTATCATAAAGATGATTGCGTACTCGTATTTGTTATATAATAGTCTAGCGCGGCATCGTTAGCTTAAACTGTTTTGTATCATGAAGATGATTGCGTACTCGTATTTGTTATAGAATAGTCTAGTGCGGCATTGTTAGTTTAAACTGTTTTGTATTATGAAGATGATTGCGTACTCGTATTTGTTATTGAATAGTCTAGTGCGGCATTGTTAGTTTAAACTGTTTCACTTATGATGTGACGACGGGGAAAGAGACAAGTTTGGTGTAACCGTAATCAGATGAAAGCTCCTGATTGGAGGTTTTGTTACTGAACATTTATGTCGTTTCTTCTGTATATTCATACATGTAATGTTCTTAATACGTTTAATAGATTATTTTGTATCATGAAGATGATTAAGCACTCGTATTTGTTATAGAATAGTCTAGCGCGACATCGTTAATTTATAATGTCAGGCGTTTCTACACCTTGAACATCAATGTTAAAGACGTAACACAAAATGGTTACCGTATGGCACAGGAAGATGTGTGTATATGCTAGTTTTCTCCTGTTTTCAAAACATTTCAAACTTTGCTGTGGTAAACGTTAGATGATTATAAAAGCATAGAACACATTTAACAATTCGATAAGCATTGCAAAACTTATTTAAGCTCACATTTACCTCTGCACTTGTTCAATTAATCTAGAATGGTGTTTGTGATCTTTATTTAGTACCAGACGAAGTATCTGATGCAAACGTAATGCAATTAAACCGAAATCCTGCGGGACCTCCGCAAACAATTGCACATGTCTACGCTTTATCACACGTCAACCGTGGTATTGGCGGAGAATGGACCGGATGCCAAAGAGATTCAAAGACCGCTTTATGATACAGTGCATTACAGCGTAGAGAGAAGAAAGAAGGTTGAAAAGCTTGCTGAATACGTTGCCAAGAAAAACACATCGGACTTTGAAGAGGAATTTCAAATAACTCATTGATATCTTCACTACACTGAATTTATTTTTACAGTTTTGTTTCGGCTTTTATTAAGTTATAAGTATTGTGACAACTATCAACATAATCGGTACAGAGATGGATAAATGGAAAATATCGTTTTTCGAATCGGTTTTGATTTGCATCTGTAAGTAATATGTATTTATTATCCTTAAAATGGATTTATGCGCATCGAATCTTTAATAGTGATTGAATGATTATGGGTTTCCTTTCAACTCAGTTGATTTATTTTATAACATTTGCTCATACAATTTGTTCCCAATTAGAAATGAATTTGCTAATGTTGTTCTAAAATTGTTACGTCTCCTATAGGGAGTATGTTTTTTAGATACCAAGATATTTACATAATCAACACCAGTGTGTGTTGTAATTTGTGATTATAAGATCAATTATAATCAAATTATTACAAAAAGTAGAAAATAAAAGTTAACCTGTTAGATAAATGTTACAGTTATATATAACATGCATTTAGATCTCATTATAGAATATACAAGTAATAATCATTTACAATAATAAAACAACAAATCATTACACTTTGTCACTCTTTGAAGAGTTGCAAGAGACTGAGAGATATATTTCTGTCATAAAAGCATACCTTTTAATATTCTATAAAGTAACACTAAAAATATGTACCTATTTCTCTAAATATTATTATACATATTTTATAGTTACTTATACAGTTACTTAATACTTGTTTTAGATCGAATGGTATGAGCAAAATAAATAAGCAACCATTTATTCATGTTCCTTTCAGGAATTACCGGATGGTCTCATAAAGCCGTATGCTGAATCTCAAAAACCAGAAAACATGGCGAAAATAGATACCGACGTATTTACTCCTGTATGCGGTTAAACCGATTTATTTTATAAAAAATGTGCAACCAAACATAACAGACATAATGAGGAAAACATATATTTGACATATTTTGCTCTTAGAACTTGACATTAACTATCGGCCGTGTATTTTGCTTAAATTATTTTATCGTATAACTGATCAGTGAGCATTATCTCATGAACACTTGGTATGTGCGCTGATATTCTCAACATTTTTTTTAAATGCATTTTTCTTACTGAAACTACTTAAATCTAAACGTTTAAAATCATATTGAGGTAACAACAGTGACAACACGTGAATATCGCTTCTTTAACATTGTATTTAATATTCCACTTACAGTGCAAATAAATTATGAAAAATGATATTTAATACATGAAAATTATCGAGATGCTTTAGTTTTATGACAATTACCCATATTGTTTCAGATGATGAATATAGAGTGAATCTGACTGAACCAGGCACAGACTAAATCAATGCCAGTGATATTGATGTAAGTTTTATTAACTGGTACCCGGCTATCAAATGAATGTGGTTTACTGATAATGTAGTGCTGTTCGCAATTTTATTACCAATATAAATAGTTGTGTAAACTACCTCAACTTGATTAAGTATGATATGTCAGTCCCAGTTTGAAGTCTACTATTATCAAAATATCATTTCATTCTTTTTCACACTTCTTAAAATCGGATTTTGCAAAACCGATACTGACATATATATTTTTCAGGGATTCAGTCAGACAAAGGCATATATTGCGTGTCAAGGTATGAACATTTCTTTTTCCGCATCTATTTTAGAATACGAAAGACCATTTCACTTTCTACAGAACTTCACATCAACTGAATTGAAAGAGAATGCTTGGATTAGTATGTTAAACTGAAGGTCTATATCATGAATCCTTCACTACTCATATAGAGCTATCAGCTCTTGTATGTAAATTGTCCGTCCAGTACATGTGTGTTGCATGTAAAACCATAGTATATAAGTCATGGGTTATATCAATTCTATGAGAATAGTAGAATCCTTGATCTTGTGTCAATGGTTTTTATTGAAGCTAGGCGCACTCGCCGTAGTCTGGTCCAAACAATTATGTCTGGTTGTTCACAAACAATGTTCTCTCTCTCTCTCTCTCTCTCTCTCTCTCTCTCTATATATATATATATATATATATATATATATATATATATATATATATATATATATATATATATATACTGCTCGTCTTTTAGTCTTAAATAGCATAAAACTGACTCTTAATATTAAAACAAAAAACAAATGGCGACTCTCAGGACCTTTAGTCCTTTGATATATAACTATATGTACCCTTCATGTTTGGCAGACGAGTTCCTCATTTCCTTCATGATAATTACCCTGCTTGCTTGCAAGATTTTGTTAAAACGCTTAACAATACATAGCACAATTCGTTCGCGTCACTGCTCGATGGCTGTCACTTAAATTGTTACTTAAAATAAAACAATAAACGTACAACTACATTATATTTCCGTTTTAGTAAGTATTCTTTGATTGTCTGATCGACAGCATCGATAGCAAGATGGACTTTCGTACTTTCCCGCCATAAAACAAGTTTCATACATATAATGAAAAAAACATAAAACGCGTAAAACGCGTGAAAGTAAATCACGATGTTAGATATGTATACATACATATAATAAACAAAACATGAAACGCGTAAAAGTTAATCACGATGTAAGTTATGTATACTGTCTTGTGACGATTATAATTTAAACAACTAGTTGAATTATTCATTAAATCTTGATAGTCAAGTGTTTAAATGTACCTTGTTTCTCAATTGAACGTTGACTCTGATGATATACCCATTCTGGTACTAATATTACAGGAAAAATACGAGTATCTGCATCATGCAGTCGTCCATTCCTTGACCATGATAATGATGATGATATGGCACATATATTTGAGGTAAATATGTACTAGTATAACATATATATTGTGCAATTTACGGTATCATGTATCGTAAGAAATCATTTACATGTGCTGAAGGTGTTAATGGATTGCGCATGTAAGGTAACAGATCGGATATTGCAAATGTAAAAAATAAGTTTGTTTTTTTTAAACAAATAGGCAATGTTACGCACAATCGTCTTAAGCTAGTTGTAAACTATTCAGATCTGGTTAACTGTTCTAAATTAATTCCATGTTAGACTTGCTGTTGTTGTTAATGATTATGATTTTGCTGCTGTTGTTGTTTATAATTTGAAATGATAACTGTGACAAAAGTTTTAAAATGGTTTATTCGCCAATTTTAATAACATATATACAACTAACCTAATAAGAATTAACATCTACGTTTAAGAACAAAACTAAATATTTAACCATAGTAATTTACAAGGTGGGGAAGCATTACTACACGATTTTTGCGTAAGGTGATGTCTATTTTATCAGCATCAATATTAGAATATAGTCCCTTAGAACACATTTAAAATATAATCTAACAAATATATAAAAATAAATCAACAAGAACGTTATTTTAAACTCGATATTTAAAAACATTCATCGATGTTAAAGCTAAATATAATAAGAAGAGGAAGAAGGAGGAAGAAGACGACTTTTATTTTATGTATGAAGTAAAAATAAATATATAATATATATTAAAATACATCGATATCTTTAACTTATCTATTTTTCTCATTATTATCATAATGTTAGTCTGTGACTCAGTGTATTATGCTATTGTTTAATATCTTACCTATATACATACAGTATTTTATAAATAACATTGTTTCACTTTAACAACATCAATACAGCATCGTACGGTATATATAAATCATATGTTTGACATTTGCCTGTATAATAGTATTTTTTCATAATTGTTATAATATAAAGTCTATTTTGAACACAGTGTGCCATGCTATTGTTTAATATCTTACCTCTATGCATACAATGCTTTATCAATAACTTTGTTTCTGTCAAGCTGTTGGGTGAGTATCTTGAACTTAAAACGGGATCTTCTGTAAGGCGACTGTGTCTTAACTGGATTAAGCTATGAAACAGCCTAGCTTGAAGCTATGTTAAATAATTTTGTTCAAACTATGTAATATATAAAATTTCCTCAGGCTTCTTGCCTCATGCTATGGCAAACAAAAATAAAAATAAAATGATTCTAATGTATAGAAATCATACAGACAAATGATCATACCAATCAACTATACACAGTGTGATGTTTCAAACCTTGTAGAGTTGAACTAACTGTTGTTCAACACTATTTTAATAACAAGACAAGCTGTTTAGACAACGTGTCTGAACAGCATACGTTTGAAACTTGTTTCAAACTCAAACCAAAACTGTATGTCTGTTACACTGCTCAGTTCTAGCATAACAGTACACCTATATGTTTGAAGACTGTGTTTCAAACCTTAGTCTTCAAACTAAACTAAAGCGCTTTAAACAAAGCCAAGTTTCAGCACGAAAATAAAGTTATTGTTTGAGAACGGTTTCAAACTAATAACAAAACTGTATGCTTGGAACAATGCTCAGTTCCAGCATAAGTATACACTTATACGTTTGGAGACTGTTCCAAGCCTGTCTTTGAACTAAGATAAAAATCCAGTTCCAGCACAAAACTAACCTGTTAAGTTTGAGAACGGTTTCAAACTAAAAGCATCAGACTAAACTACTGTGCATGAAACAATCCAAAGTTCCAGCACAATAAATATTCCTAGAAGTTTCAAACACAAGCCTTCCCAGAGCCTATCGCTAAAAAGAATCTTTGTCGCAATGTACACTCCCCCAACGCAATTAAGCTCATCCGATGTTTCAAGTACACTTTGACGCTGAAAATCGCAAGCAGAATTCGTGCAACATTGCGTCGAAAAAAACTAGCTAACATGCTATTGCTTTTTTGCGAAGCAGTTAACCGTCCATCATTGTACCAAATAACTCTGACCTTATATTCAGGAAAACATCTAAAGAAAAATGATGTCCAATTCATGATTCATGATTAATATTTCAATAATTAATTAAAATTGTATCAATCATCTTTTTATGATGAATTATCTTTTAAAACGTATATCTGGTATGATATTATATAATAAGAGCGAACAAAATTTGTTACCTCTTCTTAAACTTTTTATAATAATTGCTATATATAGACATTTATGCAATAAAACAACGACATTATTTTGACAGTTTTACTATAACAACATCAATATAGAAACAAACAGAACATGTTCGTCATATGTTTGACATTTTACTGTAATGTAGTATTTTCTCGTACTGTGTAAGCGTCAATAATTCAGTGTGCTAAATCTACATCTGAGTTCTAAAACTCCACATTGCGAGGGGTTCGTGTAAATTTGTTAAAACAGTTGTATAATGTAAAACATATACAAAGATGTTTAAGTCAGCAATGGAAATTAAATATATCGAATTTCATAATATCTAAATTGAATATTATATATTTCAATTTGTTTAATTATTTCATTTTACATTGATATGAACTGCAACAATTATTGTTTTTACATTCAAAATGCATAGTTGCATACAAAAGTGGACCAGAAAAATGATGAAGAAATTAAAGCAATTGATAGAAACAAAACACAGACAAAAGCTAACCGTGCGGGAGCTGATGTTCCAGGTAAGAAAGCAACATTTATAATAAATTATGATAGTTTAAAACATTTAACCATAACTTTTGTATTCGGATTATCCCCAGGAAATCACTATGTGCGTCGTTCTAATTAAACACCAAACCAACAGTTATATCTAATAAAATTGGTAAAGAAAGTGGCTAACCTGGTCATCCTGAATAAAATTAATTCAAAATAAGCAATTATACTAAAAAGAAACGCAATTCAGAACTACAAAATCAGTCTATTGTAAACGGTATTTACACCTTTAGAATATGTATGTTTATGTGTTTCCTTAATGTTTTTGTTAATATGATCATTAAACCTGACAAAGTCGTTAATAAATAAAAACCTGACCCACTAAAAATAGTTTGATAATGTGGCTCTGAAGTTTACCCGTTGTTTCTTTATTATTTGAGTATACTTATTATATGTAAGTTTTGTCACTGATGTTGCTGTTATTCATGTTGCTGCTATTACCTATTGAATGATTTAATGTAACAAACCAGTATCTGTATAATTTTAGGCGATCTACATAGACCAGTTTTATCACTTGGAAAAATCACGGACTCTGGAAACTATATCAATGCTGTGTACATAAATGTTAGTAGTTTTTTCTAGATATGACATATTTTTTTACGTGTATAAAAATATTCTAATATGTTACATTGTATTTAAGAATTAGTAGTAATACGCATAGATCGTGAAGCGCAATTTTCATATAACATAATGCAACATTTCTATACGCCGGATTCGTATTACTATTAGTTGCAAAGCTTGATTCTCAACAGTCGAATTTTACGTTTGCTATTTTTATCTTACAATATAAATACAATATCAACAAATTACCAATTTATACATTGCGTACTGTAACACAGTTTGTAAGTATCTCTGGCGATAGTGCGGATTAAATTACATGTGGCTTTAAAATGGTTTAAGATCGGAGAACTTTGTTTAGTCATCCTTAATGCTAGAGAGTCAACTGAGTTCATGGTATTGAAAAGTAGATATGATAGAGGCTACATTAGACAATGGTAATGAGATTAATAGTGTGAAACTTTGATGAAGACAGTTGACTTGCACAACAAACTATAAAAATAAGAACATAGATATTAGTTAATGTGACAAACTTGTATATTCAACAGAGTTTCAGGACACGGGACCGTTACATTGTTGCCCAGACAACGTTACCTGACACTGTAGAGGATTTCGTAACACTTGTGTTCCAAACTAAATGTCCGTGCATTGTTTCCATGGAAAATCTGGATACTCTACAGAACGAAGTAGGAAATGAAGTATCAGAAACAAAGGTTATTGTCTGACGTGCTTTTGAATAATTATATGAAAGAAAAACAACTATAATTAACCAATCTATCCCAGCACCTCCAGAAATCTCAATAAGTCTCTAGGTCTATTTAACCCCAATGATAAAGAAGAAAGAAAACTCCTGTCCTACAATTCATTGATGTTGGTTCATGAATTGTGACGTCATTTAACTTTCACTGAAGCAACTAATCAATCAACATGCTCAAACAATGTCATTCCTATTTAACGGATCCAATCTTGAGCACTGGGTCCATTATACAGACTATGTAATTAACATTTCTTAGTTGACTGTGTTTGTTGTTTTACAGGATGCTGGTAGCTACATCCCAGCCGATAACCAGGACCTAGTAATGAATACGCTACAAGTCACATCTGTGAAGGGTGATACTACACCGTATTGTCTACTTAGGAAAATTACAGTTAAAGATACGAAAGAGGTGCGTACAAATTTTATGATCATTGTTAACCATTAGTTTAACAAAAGCATATGTTCAACAGTATCTAATTATAGGACATATCAGTAAAGCAAATCATCATTAAGAAATAGTCATATCAAATACATCATGATAATAACATTCATTCACATGGTTTATTTAGTTTAGTTGATAACAATAAACATAAATGTTATTTATGTGATGCTAATGTAAGTCTTTGTATGATTAATTTGTCCAGCACATTCTCATTGATCAAAGGATAATCCGGACACAAAAGGCATGCATTCTGTGTAAATGTTTAAAGTAAAAACATCATATTGCCATGTATTATAGGACAATTACACGACAATACTCTATAGTGGTATGTATACCAGAGAAATTAATTATTTGTTTCAGTGAAATGTCAGTTTTGTTTTATCGCGCTCTGCAGTGGTATGACCATAAGTGGAGAGTGACATATTAAATCAAGAGTTCAATAGTGAGATTTAAACGACTTTTATTGAAACCAACGTTTTTAATTTAATTGTTTTGTGGTTTAAAACATTGAAAATACAATTTATATGTTCACGCGTTTTAACAGAAATATTATTTTTAATAATTCACTTGGTCGTATCTATAATTTTTAGATAAGAAAAATAACTTTACTTATTCAGGAGGTATTAACTGTTCACCACTTCCAATATACACAGCGGAATCAACTTCAGAATGTTCCAGACGACCCAAACAAATTTCTACAAATGATCAAAGATGTTGAAAACATTGCCAATAATACTGATGATGGTGGTTCAATTACTGTTCACTGTCTGTAAGTAATATACCAGTTGACGTCTTTAAAGCATATTGAATATGTTTATTTTTGTCAAATCGATGAATGGTGGACCAAATGCCAATCATTTTGGTAAGATCACTTTTTAGGTCAGTAACTCATATGTTTACGTGAACAGACTACATTGGTCCCAAATGATTTACTTGATTTTAATGCCAATAGCATAACCATCACTCTGAAACAATTGTAATCCATTTGCATAATAACTAGGCTCAGAAAATTACAGTAATTAATACATATCATAAGTATAGTACTAAACTTTTCCAAATGATAATTGCATATTTGAAGTAAACTAAATATGTAAAGATAAGTATTAGACAATTAATAACTGTTATAACTGATGTATGTTATACATTGACTGACCATTCCATTATGATTGTTATGGCATATACAGAGATGGTGGCTGCAAAAGTGGGCTGTTTTGTGCCGTATCAGTGTTGATACAGAAGATGGAATCGGAACACGAGGTCAGTGTGGTAAACACAGTCAAACATGTCAAGTCCAGGAGAGCTAACGCCATACCCAATAAGGTTGGTCTCACAAATAATATTTTGATATATATGTAAGGATGGTTTATTATATTTTGTTATTTCAGATATTCAACCATCAGTGAAATTACTAATTAAATAGTTCTACCAAGGTACCTATTGCCTGCTCAATCTATTTTAATTAATTATAATAAGCACGTTACTTTGGTTTTTATGTTCTATTCGGGGAATCGGTTATTATGCAAAGAATGACGACTGTTAATTATTCTATAACTTTATTTTTTTAATAATAGTTTGTTACTTTTACTTTCAACCATTTTAAACAAATATTTATATTTATATGTATTATATTTTGTTTCCAGGAGCAGTTTATGTTTTGCCATCGTGCTGTTAGTTCATATCTGCTAACATTAAGCGAATACTCCCAACTTTTCACTGAAGACATGAAAATAAGCAACTGAGAAATCGTCGGTCAGAAGTTGATATTTGTTGTCACCGTGCTATATAATTAAGATATGTCATTTTAACTTTTATTAACATAAACACAAGGATGTGTTATAGCTAAATTGTTTTGCATCCTGTTTGTGCACAGTAAAGGTACATGGAACTCATTTTCTGTGTTAGTTTAGACCACTAATCACACATTACAGAAATGATATGACGCTAAACAATTGCCAATAATTTATTGTTGACACTTTCCTGTGCAAAGGTCATGAATGACTGTAAACATGGAGCATATGCTAATGCAAATTAGAGCGGGAAAATAAAACATTTTCAGTTTTCCCACCTTACTTTCAATCAAAATACTGCTTTCAAACAACGATCATTTTGACCTCTTATAACCGTTAACAAACAAATCGTTGTAAGTTGTTTCTTATGCATTTATTTATGTTACACACGAGACCGCTATCGACCAATGCAAAAAAGTTTGATATATCGTTAGACAGTTGGTTTAAAAAGGACGAAGGAGGAAATCGTCCGCTGACTAGGGAACGTATATAGTTTGTCTTTTATAAAATGTGGTGGCTAACTGCCGAAGCTTGTTCATTAAATATCCGATATCGCTATAACAGTATTGTTTGTAAAAAACGAAATTAAACGGATGAAGTTACATAAAAGAGGCCCGTTTTACTAACGTTCGTAAGTTTACGAACTTCTAAGTGTAAAATTTGAAGATATAAAGAAATGTTGGGAAAATCAGTTTGTGTGTCGATAACGTATTTGTCGATATTTTGCGAGCCTTATTAAAAAGTATTCTTTCTACAGTTTTCAAATATAATGAGCAAATGAAACGTTTCTAGATGTCACAATCTGTTCGTACGAAATTCTTCAGACTAACGACGTTTAGTTAAACGGATCCCTAAAATTTAGTTTGTAATACATGGCTTTGTAGGTATTTGATATTAACTGTACGGAGATAGCTGTCGTAAATAAGTAGTGAAGTTATCTGATCGTCAAACAGATAAGCCGGTATATATATTGACAGTGATGTACCCAAGCGTGTCATATTTTGGGAAATTACTTTTATTTTAAGGGTAATTATATTGCTATACAATACAATTCGACACGAGGCAAACCGTGTGGTAGATTGAACTCAACAGAGCGAGGCAACAATCTCCAAACAGGTCACAGTTAAATTTGGCAAAAGTCAAGGCGCATCTGTGTAGTGATACCTTAAAGCCTCATTAAACTTACGAAATGCACAATTTTTGATATTTACAAAACTGATTGTAATTTAATGTGTTAATAGTATTGCTAAAACACTTCCTGTTGACGCCTTAGTGACTGTTTTTAAAAAAGCGAGTTAATAAATAACTTTGATCGAAATGTGTATTCCTTAGACGAACGGACCGAACTTTTAACTTTTGTTTACATTTTTGTAATTCCGTAATGACTCATTCGCCTTTCGATTGTACCTCCAACAGTGATCGGAAGTACACAAATGAACACTGCAATGATGAAGACCGTTAGATAAGGGGTTCATTAACAAGATAAAAAAAGTTATGCCTTCATTTATATTATGTATCGTTATTGGGTTTTCTTTTTTTTTAAGAAAATATATTGATGTCTGCAATAAAACTGTATCGAACGTAGTACGCATTATTTTATTTATAGGCACTGAAAAACAATGAGTACGGGATACTTGTTTGGTCTAGTAACTCTTGCTCAGGGTCCTCCCTTGCATATATGCGTTATAAAAATACTATCGCACACGCTATTACGTCACAAATCACTTTATCGCAATCAATATTGAAAGGCTACCAAGGGTGATTTGTTAAGTACAGTTATAGAAAAATATTTTTACTTTTAATTTTATATTGACGAAAGTTTCGTCGCATACGTGCATTTAAATTAGCTCGTGGGTTCCAGTTCAATAATACATTGAGGGGAATAAAGGGAATGTTCTTTAAAACTATCTAACCGCAAGCGATTATTTGATTTTTAACCGCATCCCCTACAGTTTCCCATACTAAATTTCTCTCTGACGTGAATTGATCATAAATTACCGAGCGACGCGTTTCCGAACAAGCTTCGCAACTCCCCGTTTTCTGTCGAAGGTGTTTATCGGAAAGACACGAACATCAATTTGTAAACAAAACCCGTTTTTTAATTATGTACTAATAATGTGCTTTATGTTTATTTTTTCGTTTGCAAAGTCTGTCAGTGTTCAAATAAGCATGTATCCCTTTATCTTGAATAGTAAAACTGACTTAAATTAAAACTGAAAACGACCGTTTCGGAAGTTTAATGAGCCTTTAAGGGAGAGAGAACGTGCTCCTCTTTGTCGACAGAATTTAAAGCGCAACAACTTTAGATATTTACTTGAACAGAAAGTGCATTTAAATGTTGATCTGTGTACAAAATTTGCCATTTTTCCAATAAAAGCTGATTTTTTGTCACATTCTATTTCAATACTTAATGAGCTTTAAGTTTTCAGTTGCTGATTTTTTTTCTTTAAATAATGGCTCTGTATATTGTGTTAGAATGTGTACATTGTCTAATGTTTGTGATATTTTCATGAATTATGCTTATTTTCATTTCCAATTGTTTTAAATATGCCGCTATATGTTAATTACTATTTCATCATTAGCATTAATCATTTGCCAGTTTTAATATAGGCTAGGGATTTTTGTACTCTAACTTACTTAGAAATAAGATGAAAGACTCGTTTGATGTTATTCGATTAATAGTTCAGAAGCATTTGATGAATTCGCGTACAGCCATTAGCTAAACTAGTGTGTTTATCGTAAGAACGGCAAGGCAATCTTTGTATAAGAAACTGAAAAAAGAGACCAAAAAAATGTGATTCTCCAACATAGTCAACAAAATTACAGAATAAAATGACAAGTCGCAACAAGTCGCAAAACACTATAATCTACTGAGAAAGGCACATTGTTTTCCACCGAGATTATGTTGTCTCTATCAAAGGAAGTGGCAATGTTCATTTTTTAAAATGGTATTTAAGAATAAAAACATATTCAGTTTTATGGTGCACACATGTCCACAAGGACATTTAATTATGCAATGACAGCCATTCAATGAAGACATAATGTGATTCCATACTTCTTTCTGAAAACATCTGACACTTTTAAGATACTATGTGAATTGCTAAGTTGGTAGAAACATTTCAATTAACCTCTAGTGCCTAGTACCATACACTCATGAGCACTTCTTTTCACAGCATCACTGCTTAAAATGCCAAACAACTGTTTGATACAAAATGCAATTTAATTTACTTACATGTTCATCAATAAATTAAATTAATATTGTTATGTATTTGTCAAAACCCAATAATTTCTCATGAAGCGGCATTTTGAAATGAGAGTTTCTCTAATAAATATAACTTCCAGCTAAATGATGTTGAACTTATTATTTCAATTCCAAAGTTCATGAATATAAATTATTAATATCAATATTACTTGTGCCACAGTTGTGTAATATCCCGGTAAAATATTATTTGATACCAAAATAAAAAAAAACTTAGTGAGACACCAATTGACAACACAATGACAGACCATTGTGACAATTAGTGATGCACCAGTTGACAGCATAATGACAGACCATTGTAACAATTAATGATGCACTAGTTGACAAACATAGGGACAGGCCATTCCAACAATTAGTGATCAGTTGACAACGTAGAGCGCAGACACCGGTGTGGAATAGCGATAGATCATTGCACCAATTAATTATGCACCAGTTTACAACATAGAGCGCAGGCATTGGTGTGGAATAGCGATAGACCATTGCAACAATTAGTGATGCACCAGTTGACAACGCAGATCGCCGACATGGGTGTGGAATAGCGATAGATCATTGCGACAATAAATGATGCACCAGTTGACAATGAAGAGCGTAGACATGGGTGTGGAATAGCGATAGATCATTGCGACAATTAATGATGCACCAGTTGACAACATAGAGCACAAACATGGGTGTGGAATAGTGATAGATTATTACGACAATTAATGATACACCAGTTAACAACGTAGAGCGCAGACATTGGTGTGGAATAGCGTTAGATCATTGCAATAATTAAAAACGCACCAGTTAACAACATAGAGCGCATACATTGGTGTAGAATAGAAATAAATCATTGCGACAATTAGTGATGCACCAGTTGACAACGTAGAGCGCAGACATGGGTGTGGAATAGCGATAGATCATTGCGACAATAAGTGATGCACCAGTTAACACTATAGAGCTTAGACATGGGTGTAGAATAGCGATAGATTATGCGACAATTAATAATGCACCAGTTAACAACATAGAGCGCATACATTGGTGTGCAATAGAGATAGATCATTGCGACAATTAATGATGCACTACTTGACAACGTAGAGCGCAGATATGGGTGTGGAATAGCGATAGATCATTGCGACAATTAGTGATGCACCAGTTGAAAACATAGAGCGTAGATATGGGTGTGGAATAGTGATAGATCATTGCGACAATTAATGATGCACCAGTTGACAACATAGAGAGCAGGCATGGGTGTGGAATAGCGATAGATTAATACGACAATTAGTGATGCACCAGTTGACAACATAGAGTACAGGCATGGGTGTCGAATAGCGATAGATCATTGCGATAATTAATAATGCACCAGTTAACAACATAGAGCGCATATATTGGTGTAGAATATAAATAAATCATTGCGACAATTAGTGATGCACCAATTGACAACGTAGAGCGCAGACATCGGTGTGGAATAGTGATAGATCATTGCGACAATTAGTGATGCACCAGTTTACAACATAGAGCGCAGACATGGATGTAGAATAGCAATGGATCATTGCGACAATTAATGATACACCAGTAAACAACATAGAGCGCAGACATTGGTGTGGAATAGCGATAGATCATTGCGACAATTAATGATACACCAGTTGACAACGCAGATCGCCGACATGGGTTCGGAATAGCGATAGACCATTGCGACAATAAATGATGCACCAGTTGAAAACATAGAGCGTAGATATGGGTGTGGAATAGTGATAGATCATTGCGACAATTAATGATGCACCAGTTGACAACATAGAGAGCAGGCATGGGTGTGGAATAGCGATAGATTATTACGACAATTAGTGATGCACCAGTTGACAACATATAGTGTAGGCATGGGTGTGGAATAGCGATAGATCATTGCCATAATTAATAATGCACCAGTTAACAACATAAAGCACATACTTTGGTGTGGAATAAAAATAAATCATTTCGACAATAAGTGATGCACTAGTTGACAACGTACAGCGCAGACATCGGTGTGGAATAACGATAGATCATTGCGACAATTAGTGATGCACCAGTTAACACCATAGAGCTTAGACATGGGTGTGGAAGAGCGATAGATCATTACGACAATTAACGGTACACCGGTTAACAACGTAGAGCGCAGACATTGGTGCGGAATAGAGATAGATCATTGCGACAATTAGTGATGCACCACTTGACAACGTAGAGTGCAGACATGGGTGTGGAATAGCGATAGATCATTGCGACAATTAGTGATGCACCAGTTTACAACATAGAGCGCAGACATGGGTGTGGAAGAGCAATGGATCATTGCGACAATTAATGATGCACCAGTTGACAACATAGAGCGCAGACATGGGTGTGGAATAGTAATAGATTATTAGACAATTAGTGATGCACTAGTTGACAACATAGAGTACAGGCATGGGTGTCGAATAGCGATAGATCATTGCGATAATTAATAATGCACCAGTTAACAACATAGAGCGCATATATTGGTGTAGAATATAAATAAACCATTGCGACAATTAGTGATGCACCAATTGACAACGTAGAGCGCAGACATCGGTGTGGAATAGTGATAGATCATTGCGACAATTAGTGATGCACCAGTTTACAACATAGAGCGCAGACATGGATGTAGAATAGTAATGGATCATTGCAACAATTAATGATACACCAGTAAACAACATAGAGCGCAGACATTGGTGTGGAATAGCGTTGGATCATTGCGACAATTAATGATACACCAGTTAACAACATAGAGCGCAGACATGGGTGTGAAATAGAGATAGATCACTGAGACAATAAATAATGCGCCAGATGACAACGTAGAGTGCAGACATGGGTGAGGAATAGCGATAGATCATTGCGACAATAAGTGATGCACCAGTTGACAACGTAGAGCGCAGACATGGGTGTGGAATAGCGATAGATCATTGCGACAATTAGCGATGCACCAGTTGACAGGTGCATGAGCGTTGACATGGGTGCGGAATAGAGATAGATCATTGCCATGACAATAAGTGATGCTTCTGAATACAATATATATATATATATATATATATATATATATATATATATATATATATAAATATATATAACGTGCTGATTAATTTGCCCAATTATGCAGAAAAAAATTGTGGTTGACCAGGTTGCATTTTCACAAGTTTTGATGGTTTGATGGCGCCCCTTCATTTTTGACAATTCTGCTCATTTGTCTAACTACGCGTCTTTAAACTGTTTTAGCTTCATCAAATAGTTCCCAATATTATCCAAACTTGGCAGAAATAATGAAAATGTTCCAATGTTTCCCATATGCACAAAGAAATATGACAATTGTATGCATTTTCAACCGAAATAATGCCCGACTGGTTTTGTTTCTTGGGCGTAAGAATCTTGCTACCACGTAAAGGGGTTATTCTTAAGTGAGACTTTGAAGTAGATATGGAGTTGTATCTAATAGGGATGTGAAAATGACTCTGAGGTAGGTATGGTAAATTGTTAATTCATATTATATACTAAGCTGTGACTTCAAAAAGCTACATCAGATGTATATTTTTAAATATATGCCATTGTCTATCTCCGGTTTTATACTATGACATTTCTATCATATATATCAATAATTCACATTATTTGTATTGCCATTTGATCAATGGTGAAGGAGTACTAAGTGTTAACCATGTCCGTTCATTATTCGTCCTTGTTTAAAACTGTTTTTCAGTCAATAACTAATAGTCTTTATTGAGAATTAATATTTTGTCTGGTCAGGTTCAATATTTGTCAACTTCGTCAAATTTTATAAAATGTTTGACACCTTTTTACTTAGTTTTCGGTAATTTCATTGGTTTCCGTTAAACAATGTGCGCAATTGTGTCAACAGGCATATTTCTAGTTATATTTATAATGGGGAATCATATATGTAAGCTGTTGTTCTTATCTGATGATACGCAATTCAAACTGATAGCATATTATTTCCCAAAAAAAAGACTTAAGTTAAACTGATCTTTTCGAATTTGAATGTATGAACATGCGAGCACGTGTAGAACATGTTGTCACATTTTAGATAAAATTATGAACACTTCGTTTGTGGCATTGAGGTACATCTTAACAGTGTAGGATATATATCTCTTTTCTGTGTGAAAAGAACTCCGAGTAAAAGTTATTGCTGCGGTCCTGAAACTCTTGTGCATAATTCCATTATGTTGGTCAAAAAAAATTGTATTTTTTTTTCTTTTCTAATATAAGTTTATGTTTCAAGTATATATTTAATATATATATATAACAATCGAAGAAATAATAACATTTGGTTTAAATCATATAAAATATTCTTATGTTTTCCAAGGTTGGTTAACAGTGAAGGGGGTGGTTTTCATATTCTATATATTTTATAGACTTTTATTTTTTCTTGTTTATTATTAGTTATGTGCAGATGTGTAAAATAACGATTGAGTTGGTTTAGTTATAACATTAATTATATAGTGATATGTACATTTTTATCATAATTAATAAAAAAAACTTAGATTATTCACTAGTGTGATTGCTACAAAGATGACCTTGTTTTTGTTGTCGGGGGACGTTTTCGACGACACTTTCAGTCAGAAATATAAGAATACCCATTCGAAAGTGTAGCGTGACATTTCTTAATTTTGATTGCGAGATATTTAAAACACCACTGTTGTTATTTAAGTTCATGCACATTTTGCCCGTTGAAGATCGTTCAAGTTGCGATGACACGATTTGAATTAATTTATCGGGAAAGGTTCATTTCATTACAATCTAATCAATTTCATTAACTGTTAATTTAATATTTCGATTAAGTCACAAGTAAGTAATTAACGTAGAATACAGAAGATTCTTGATACAACGTATACATTTAAATGGAATTGTATGACTGAATCATGTGCCGGTGAGAAATAAGATGTCATTTATTTTTAATGAATTAAAACAATATCAAATCGGTAATTCTCAAGTTCAACCTATAGCATGTATCTTAGACGGAAAAAAATGTGTCAATACTAAAACTATGATTACGAATGGGGAAGCCATACGTTCATAGGGGCAAGAGAGATACACACGAGTAAAAGCAACGGTTAGCTGCTTATGCCGTACACCTCAACAGTACAATTAAATTAAAAATTAAATTGGGTAGGAACACGTGTACATGCTGAATGTTAGAAATGAAAATGAAAATGGGAAATGATATAAAATTACTATAACAAGAGGCGAATCATCTTCAATCAAACGTTATTCTGAATATTATTGTGTTGCATGTCTGAAACATTTTTTAGTTTTTTATGGTTCGCCATCAGACTTCTGGCAAACAAAACATTGCCAAAACGGGACAAGAATTAGAATAGAAAGGGCCGATAGAACCACTTTTCTAGCTTGCATTGATAGAAGACTTCGAAAGGAAACAATCGCTAAAACAAAATATCAAACTGATTGAAAAAAAATTGAAGCAATCCATTGAGTATTTAAAGTTTCAAATACGAAAGATGTTACATATAAGCGGAATGCTTCAAGTAGACATTAAATGAAACTGCAAGAAACGATGACGGTCGCGCTTACCTCTGCATATTTAAAAATTCTTAGTGCACCATTTGTCGGTGGCACTAAAGTTGTACGATCACAAAATAAAGTTCAAGAAAAACTAATGTACAAAGACTTACGACAAAGATCTCAAATATAGAATAGACATTTCTGTCGTTCAAGATTAACAGAGTGTGGTTCAATAGCTAAATGATCTGATCGTATACACAGACTGTTGCGGAATAGATAGCCAATGTCGGAATAAACTACACACTTTGTTCACGCATGCGCATCTCTCTGTGAGCAGAAACGTTCAGCTGGGTACCATCTGCTCTTTTCCTTGACTATTGTCCATTTCTAACATTGTCATGCTTCTTCATGAGACATAATTCTGTACTGCACAGTATGCATTCCATGTTCCTGGTACTGAAGTCAATTAATATCTGCAAAATCATTTGATATACGTCCATAAACATCGTTGTTTGCAAAGAGCACTGTTACACATTTCATGAAAGGATTTTGTTACGCATTGACCATATAACGAAAACAGAATCTAAGTCCAATTATTTGGAACAGTCTTCCAAATCACCTGAAATAACTAAATTCTCTTAATTCATTTCATAACGATTGACAATGTGTTAAATGGGTGAAATCAAATTATTTACATCTAAATGTCAAATATGTTTTCAGATCACCTAGTCATAAAATCATTATGTGCGCATCGTATGTGAGTCTGTGAATGTGCGTGCATGTGTGCGAGTGTGTGTGCAGGCATGTGTGTAACTTTCTTAAGATATTATTTTCTTCATTATTGATGTATTTATGTGTTACAGTTTATACCCTTGCTGTGTATAACAGATTATGCATTCCATGTTTTACATGTTAAATTGTTTGTATATCTAATATATATGTATTGAAATAATAGAACAGAACGGAACATATATTTTATTTGACTTATACATAATACATCGTGATATCTATACACATACTAACAAATATGTTTATATCATGTCACGTGGAAACACACACACACACACACACACACACACACACACACACGTAAATGTAAATAATAGAGGGCCTCATAGAAGATTAGCTTGTAACTAAATGTATTACCCTCTGTTAATAAATTAATTTATTATGATAATAATTATTAGTTGTAGTAGTAATAGTAAAATATTTTTACTATTATTATTTTATTATAAGTATAAGTATTAGTTATAGTAGTAGTTGTAGAAGTAGTAGTAGTAGTAGTAGTAGTAGTAGTAGTAGTAGTAGTAGTAGTAGTAGGAGGAGTAGTAGAAGTAGTAGTAGAAGTAGTAATAGAAGTAGAAAAAGTAGTTGTAGTAGCAGTAGTAGCAGCAGTAGTAGCAGTAGTAGTAGTAGAAGTAGTAATAGAAGTAGATAAAGTAGTAGTAGTAGCAATAGTAGAAGCAGTAGTAGTAGCAATAGTAGTAGTAGAAGTAGAAAAAGTAGTAGTAGTAGCAGTTGTAGTAGCAGTAGTAGCAGTAGTAGTAATAGAAGTAGAAAAAGTAGAAGTAGTAGCAGTAGTTGTAGCAGTAGTAGCAGTAGTAGTAGTAGTAGTAGTAGAAGTAGTATTTAAAGTAAAGTAAAGTGTTTGTTTACTACAGTGTCACCTCTATTGAAAGGGCCAGTCACACTGGGCTTATGACACACCTTTATCCCCCGATAGCTAGCATTGCCAACCGCCAGGCTGTACTGCTCAATTTAACTAGCTGCTGGATGAGCAACCGGCCTCATCAGAAAATATTCAAGTGCTTCCAACGGGATTTGAACGTTAGACCTTCTGCTTCCGAGACGGACGCCATGACCACTAAGCAACGAAATACGATATAAGTAGTAGTAACAGTAGAAGTAACAGTAGTGGTAGACGTAGTAGTAGAAGTAATAGTAGTAGTGGTGGTGGTGGTAGTAGTAGCAGTAGCAGTAGCAGTAGAAGTAGCAGTAGCAGTAGTATCATGAGTAATAGTAGTAGTAGTAGTAGAAGTAGTAGTAGTAGTAGTTGTAGTAGAAGTTGCAGTAGTAGTAGCAGTACTGCTAGTATTAATAATAGTAGTAGTAGTAGTAGTAGAAGCAATATGTAGACATAAATAGAACAATATTAAAATATACGTTCTTAATTGCACAATACACAATATCAAAATATAATCATGCTAGCTTCATTAAGTTTCTATATACATGTACATAGTTACGAACGTTGTTAGAATTCGTCTGTAAAGTACGACTGTAACATAATATTTATCAACAATAACTGCATCTAATTTACTGAATTGATACAACACGAGTTATCGTGCTCGAATGTTATAATCTGTATTATAAGATCGCACAAAGGTTAAAAACTAAATTCAATTATTATCAGTTTTTCAGTAAATATAAATTGATTATACGGGATATTTTTGTGCGCCGTTAATGCTTCTTTCTGTACACAGGACCGGCTGATCATAATTGACATACTTCTACAGCATACTCATTGAATAAGGCAGTATGGACATGACCTTTCTGGAAATCGAACTTATGATATCTTGATTTCGGTGAATTCATGCTAATAACAATACATTCCAACTACTTACACCCCATTGGCATATCAAATTAACCCATAATACTTCGCATGAATAGACCAAGTTCTGGTCCAGCATAGACTAAACATTTTGCCAGATTGGCCCAAGTGACAGATTCAGTCTTGGCACTTGACAATCATACGATACACGTGGATGCACCAGTAAGATTATATACTTATTTATTTCTCCTCTGTCGATTGTTGTCTAGTGTTATTTCTTATTGTTTCGTTTCGTTATGTCTTGTGTAGTCTCTGTATTTATGATTGTCTTATATGTCTTTTCATGTTTAAATATAACAACTAAGATCCATTAAACCATCAATAAGCCAATAAAATCTTCTATTTTATTATACCACACCTGTTACACAAATTTAACCATTTGTCCCAGCATGTTTTTGATGTAAGAGAGTATATTTTCTTTATTATAGTTGTGTCGTTTTGTCACGTTAGTGTTACCTTTTGTAAACAATACGGTCATTTGTGTGTTGTTAACGTTTCAAATACAAAACCACCTGAACGAGGAAGAAAATAAAACGATATTATACACATGTTGACATTTGGTGTAGAATGTTATATATTTGTGTGTGTTAAGCTTTATAATGCTTGCTTAAAGTAATAAAAGGTAATATCACAAAGTACTGTGTGTGGAATTCTGTTAATTAAGTGATTTTGTACATTGGTATAAGTACGTGAAGTAACAATGTCGAAACAGGTAAGAAATTCTTCAGTTTTAAAAATTGAAGATAGTTACAAGGTACGTTGTATCCATAGATATAATCGCTTTGTATCTGTAGTACAGTACAATGTTTGTTTATTATATAGTCAAGTAGTGGTTATGCATGTAGTACCGACATCAGGTAATTGTAGGTTCGTATCTGTAGTACAGTACAATGTTTGTTTAGTTTAAAGTCAAGTAGTGGTAATGCATGTAGTACCAACATCAGGTAATTGTATGTTCGTATGTGTATTTAATGATTGAAGTAACATTGGTTATGATAATCTTGAATTAACAAATGAATATAATGTTTTTGAAAGTAAGAACGGAAAATATCGTCTTCTTGGAGACGTTTAATTGAGTTACATTCGAATGCTTTGGTTGCCTAAATATACTATAGACATAAAGTATTATAACTCCTGTTATAGAAGTAATGATAGACAGTTGATCTATTAAGATCGGCCTACCATGATAGAACTATAGATAGAGATAAAAAGTACGGAACAGATGTACAGACATACGCACGGTAAGACCTAAAGCTACATAATAACGACGGACATTAGAAGAAATTAACGAAATATTTAACTTGATATAAAATTAATATAGTCTTTAAATTTATATACAAAATGTATAAATCCGAAACAGCCTTGATACAATGGTTTACATCTTCAGACGACCATTCTCTCATTCAAATGCTGTTTAAACGTTTAATGTTTTAAATACTGTTTTTTAATGTTCGTGTGCACGTTGAAAATATTCTAACCAATTATCTACAGTATATGTATTTTTTTCCCAGTTTTTTTTACATCTAGCTATAGTTTCATTTGTATATTATTTTAGTTTGCTGCATGACATGCATTGTTGTATATGATAATATTTGAACAAAAGATACTCATATAATCAAACCATATCAATCTTATAAGTGAATGTCGAGGTAAAAACATTATCTAAACGAAATCGTTACGTGCAAACAGTTTATTTTATTTTTCCCTCATAGTGTCCACAATATGCTATCGTTCGCATTGGTAGTAATACTCGTATTGATAGTTTGTACTAATTTATTTTCGCTCAGTTGCAAAGTAAACAAAGCAATTTTATTTATTGCTCTCGAGTAAATTTCCTGTGTAGAACCATTACTAAGTGTTATATTTGAGAGATCATTTGCTCGAATTCTCGACCTCTGTCCTGAGAAGCCAACACTATATCAGCTACACTACTGTCCCGCTTATTAAAAATACTAGACGGTATTATTAATCTTGATCATCAGCAAGCACGTATGGCTTGTTAACATTGTACACTACACTATCACGTGTTTAACTAAAGGAATCCTCATAATACTAATTTAAAATACGTGTGTCAAAGAAAACACTATCTGCATATACCGAAATATAATTTGTTTTTTACATCAGTTATTTTATTCACACCCTTTGACAATGGTGACATGATGCATAATCAACTGTGACTCAGACCTCTATTGCTTATTGTGTTTAAATTTGTATAGTACATATTATGATTATATTTATCCGAGTAAGCCCAAGGCTTCCCAGGCTATAGCGACCGTAAACAGTTGTTGATCTATTAATAAAGGCTTCAATTTTTTTAAAGAATATCCATGTCCAACAGGGGGACGTAGCATGTAAAGGAAACACTCATCAAAGAAGGAGATAAGTATTTATGAATTACCAAGACATACATGTACAGCCAGACATTGGCGAGTGTGCCTAGCTACAATGTAAACCATAGACACAATAGCAAGGCCTCTACCAATCCAATAGAATTGATGTCAACCATGGCTTAAACTATGGTTTTACATGCAAGACATCTGGACTGGACGAACAATTTATATACATGAACTAATATATGAGTAGGATCTAGTAAAGTATTCATGACTACTGACATGCTATATAAAGGACAATTTTAGAAACCCGTTGGATCATGAAATATAGTGAAATCATATGTATTTTATTTCATAAAGGGAGATAATTGAAATCACAACAACGGGATTTCCGATATTTTTGGTCGATTTTTGGGATCGGAAATTCCGTTATTGTGATTCAAATCATCTTCCTTTATATTTATAAATACTTGAAACATACATACATACATACCATACCATACCATACCATACCATACCATACCATACCATACCATTACATTACATTACATTACAGTACATACCATTACATTACACTACGCTACGCTACGCTACGCTACGCTACGCTACATACATACATACATACATACATACATACATACATACATACATACATACATACATACATACATACATACATACATACATACATTACATACATACATACATACATACATACATACATACATACATACATACATACATACATATTTATCTATAACCTCTGGTCAGAGGCTTAAATCACAGATGTGCGGCGCCTATCAAATACCAGTCTGTCCGACCGCTCGTTCATTCATCTATCTATACATCCGCCCCACCAAATACACACACACACACACACACACACACACACACACACACACACAGAAGCAATGAACATTGCAAATATGACAATCTAACCCGATTAACCTACAACTTCTATTTCAGATTGTATTCGAGATATGTGCTGTGTTTCTGCTATCAATAACACATTTAACCATAGAAGGTATGTCATTAAAATACCATTTTATAAAACTATTCTGCAAGTTTATTTCATGCAAAATATAATCATATTTGGTTTTAAGAAATTTGGATATTATATAAATTCCTTTAAATTACGTATCAGAGCTGTGTATGAAATAAATGAGATACGCTAAACTGAATGGCAATATTTGATAATAAATATTGAGTAAATAATACAATACATATTATCACAGTTTGTTTAGGTTGTTACTTGTGGAATAGTCATCTCAGAATATTTATCAAAATAGAATTTAATAATAACTAAAATTGATAATAACACATTGTTAAATACATTTCCATTTCTCTTATTCTCATTTGATGTAACTAAATGATCGGGCGACGAGAGCAAATTGATGAAAATAGAGTATTTATATACTTGATTATCTTCCAGTAAAAATTACATGCCCAACAAACACATGCGAATCTTGCAATTCCACAACTTACTGCACAACATGTAAGGACGGTTACTTCAACGGTAAGGTTGACACTATATACCATACCAACTGTAGTTTATCCTGCCAGTCATCTTGTAGAGCGTGTCAGTCATACTCCATATGCACAAAATGTAATCCCGGTTACTTTCACAGTGTTGCCACACACAACTGTAGGTTAAAGTGTTCCAAAGGTTGTATAAATGACACATGTAACGATATACTGGAAACAACTGCTCTGTGTGTGACGATGGACTATATGGATCTAACTGTTCATTGACATGTTCTGTTGGGTGTAATGACAAGTGTAACCGAGCAGATGGTTCATGTTCCTGTAAAAGTGGATACACCGGAAAGTGTGAAAGCTGTGTAAATGGACGTTATGGATTAAACTGTTCACAAAATTGTTCTATTGGATGCATTAATGCCTCGTGTAATAAAACCGATGGCTCGTGTGTTTGTTTACATGGGTTTGCCGGCGATATGTGTGATAGTTGTATCGAAGGACTTTATGGAAAAAATTGTTCTTTTTATTGTTCCCATGGTTGTAACGGTGTGTGTAACGGTACGGACGGTTCGTGTTCCTGTAGAGAAGGTTTTACAGGTACAACATGTGACAAATGTAATGACGGTATGTATGGACCAGACTGTACATTGAGTTGTTCCACGGGCTGTGTAAGTGATTCATGTGACTACAAAGATGGTTCGTGCTCTTGTAAATACAGATATACTGGTAAGACCTGTGATAGCTGCGTAGGCGGTCTTTACGGTTTAGACTGTTTATTTAATTGCTCCATTGGGTGCACTGACGGTGTATGTAACATGTCAAATGGGACATGTGTCTGTAAAAATGGCTTTATTGGTGAAATGTGTAACAATTGTGCCAATGGAGTTTACGGACAAGACTGTTCGTTGAACTGTTCCACTGGGTGTAACAACTCCATGTGTAACACATATGACGGTTCGTGTTCCTGTAAATATAGATTTTCTGGTGATAGTTGCAACAGTTGTGTCACTGGTCATTATGGACAAGATTGTTCATTAATTTGTTCTTTAGGATGCACCGAGGGTACCTGTAATCAATCTGATGGCTCATGTGCCTGTAATGATGGATTTACTGGAAGTAACTGTTCATCAAAGTGTTCACCCAAATGCTATAACGGCACGTGTAACAAATTAGATGGAAGGTGTGACGCATGTGTGAAGCAATATTATGGAGTTAATTGTGAACATAGATGTCCCCGCAACTGCACTGATAACAGCTGCGATGAAGACACAGGCTACTGCACAGAAGGTTGTGTAGATGGACAGTATGGCCAACATTGTGAGAATATCTGCCTTCCAAATTGTTTCACGTGTAGCAGAGAGGATCAATGTTATCAATGTAAAGCGGGATTTTATGGACAAATATGTAGCAAAACATGCCCAATAAACTGTGTCAATAGCACCTGTAACACTGACAGCGGTTCGTGTTCACGAGGATGCATAATAAACAAGTATGGGCATTTCTGTAACCAGACTTGCGGATCGCATTGCTTAGCTAAAGATGATAAACTCTCTACAAAATGTTATCATACTAACGGCACGTGTACTTATGGATGTGAATCTGGTTTCTACGGTTACAAGTGTAACTTGTATTGCAATGAGACTTGTAGGAATGACACATGCGAAAGACTAACTGGTAACTGTCTGGTGGGATGTATTGGTGATTACACGGGATCAACTTGTTCTGAAGGTAAGCCTTTTCAGAAATCAATTTGCTTGCAATGAGAACTGTTTATAAATAGGTTTTTTTCTAAATACAACGGTCGTTATAAGTTTGCTTTTCCACAAATATACTCTTGTGGTTTTTTATGCTGTTTTTGCAATCGTCACATTTCTTCTTTACGCAATTACTGTTAATAAATAGTGTCAATATATGTCTTTTAAATGCATTATTGTGTAATAATACAAAGCAAACGATTTGAAATTGCAGAGAAGCCATTTGACGATGAAACTTCTAAAGACAGAAACGTCAGTGGTAGAGCTATAGCGGGTGGAGTGGTTGGCGTTTTCGCCACAGCCGCCATTATAGTAGTGTTGGTGTTTCTATGGAGACGACGGTAATTTGTGTCAATCTGTTAAAGTCATTTTTGTATATTAACTTTATGATATAGTACAACAGTACTTGCCCCAGACCACTCATATCAAAAGGTTATATGTGTAATCTCGAGTAATATGTTACTTGTATTAAACATAGAATATGTCACTTCGGTACATGTTTTGTCAACGAAATTCAACCTACAATATATAGTCAATGTAGGCAAGTTGTCATTACGAAAATAAAATGTATTTGTATTAAGGATAAAGAAACGGGACATTGGAATATGCAGTATATCAAATGATATACGATTTTTAGTATATGCCTTGGAACGGACGCTCAACGTACAAAGTACATTTAATGTAGACATATACCGTCTTGATGAGAGACATTGTGTTTGCATTCTTAGTGAACCTGTACAAGCAAACAATAAAATTTGACAAATACATATGTAAGTACTGCCACAAAAATAGATCATGTTATCAGGAAATGCATCACGGTATATCAAATCAAATATTTATTCATTTAGAGTAAACACAATAAATATTATCTACTGCTATCAATTACAGACAAACTGTCATTAAACTCAAGAAGGACTACGCAGATGATGTTGGAGGTAACAACAATAAACCACGAAACAGTTTGTTTAAAACTGTATCGTTAATATGTGAGCTTTATGAACATTTGTATTACTATTTCTATTAAGATTTGAATGTCATTTATAAAGATTGACTAATCTTTAACAACAGTTTGTTTGTTTTTTTAAATGAGATTACACATAATATTCATTGCAATGCCTTTATTTATGACATCATGTTTATACTCCTGCCTGTAACTTATTTAGGTACAGATTGTCTTTAAATCCGCAAGTAGTTTGTAATCTTTCTCGTGTTAAACTGTAACATTTTTCCGCATGACAATACGTCACTTCAGATGTTGGCAAACATAGTAGTTTTACGTTTTTAAACAACAAATCCTATTTAAAACTGTGACTTTCGGACTGAAGGGCGATGAGTTTTTACCATCCTTAAAAGAACGAAGGCAGTGAATACTTATCCGTCTTCTTAAACCCTTAATTATTATCCATTTGCTGTTCTGTCTCTTGGAACGTCACTTGGATGTGTCATAAACCTTGATCTTTTTTATTTTGCATTATACACATCATGAAGTTGATAACGTACTCGTATTTGTTATAGAATAGTCTAGTGCGGCAACGTTAGTTTAAACTGTTTTGTGTCATGAAAATGATTACGTACTCGTACTTGTTATAGAATAGTCTAGCGCGGCAACATTAGTTTAAACTGTTTTGTATCATGAAGATGATTACGTACTCGTATTTGTTATAGAATAGTCTAGCGTGGCAACGTTAGTTTAAACTGTTTTGTATCATGAAGATGATTACGTACTCGTATTTGTTATAGAAAAGTCTAGCGCGGCAACGTTAGTTTAAACTGTTTTGTATCATGAAATTGATTACGTACTCGTATTTATTATAGAATAGTCTAGCGCGGCAGCGTTAGTTTAAACTGTTTTGTATCATAAAAATGATTATGTACTCGTATTTATTATAGAATAGTCTAGCGCGGCAACGTTAGTTTAAACTGTTTCACTTATGATGTTACGACGGGGAAGGAGACAAGTATGGTGTAACCGTAATCAGATGAAAGCTCTTGATTGGAGGTTTTGTTACTGAACATTTTGTCATTTGTTCTGTATATTCGTACATGTATTATTCTTAATACGTTTGATAAATTATTTTGTAGTGGATACTTCATTCAAATGTTCCGTCTTCTACTGGTCACGTATCTTCTTTGTCCATTGTTATTGTGGTCCTTTTAAACTAGACAGACGTTTCCACACCTTGAACATCAATGTTTAAGACGTAACACTATAAAATTGTTACTATATGGCATAAGAAGATGTGTGTATATGCTCGTATGCTCCTGTCTTCAACATATTATAGACATTCAAAACTTTACTGTGGTAAACGTTAGAAGATTTCGAGTTATAGCTATAAGAGCATTAAACACAATGTACCAAAATTGACAAGCATTGTAAAACTTATTTAAACTCACATTTTCACCAAATACCTCTGCACGTGTTCAATTAATCCAGAATGGTGTTTGTGATCTTCATTTAGTACCAGACGAAGTATCTGATGCAAACTTAATGCAAATCAACCGAAATCCTGTGAGACCTCCACAACAGTTGCACGCGTCTATATATTATGTCACGTCAACCGTGGTAATAGAGGAGAATAAACCGAATACCAAAAAGATTCAAGGACCGCAGTATGATACAGTACGATACAGCATAGAGAGAAGAAAGAAGGTTGAAAAGATTGCTGAATACGTTGCCAAGAAAAACACCTCGGACTTTGAAGAGGAATTTAAAGTAACTTATTGATATTTTCACTGATACACAAGTAATATGTATTTATAATACTTTAACATTGATTTATGCGCATGGAATCTTTAATAGTGATTGAATGATTATGGTTTCCTTTCTATTCAGTTGATTTATTTGATAACATTTGCTCAAATAATTTGTTCCCGATTAGAAATGAATTTGCTAAGCTTGTCCTTTAATTGTTACGTGTGCAATAGGCAGTATGTCGTTTTAGATACCAAGATATTTAATTAATCAACAACAGTGTGTGATTATAAGACCACTTATAATCAAATTATTACAAAATGTAGAAAATTAAAGTAAGCCTGTTAAATAAATGTTACAGTTATGTAAAGCAGGCATTAAGGTCTCATTATAGAATATACAAGTTATAATAATTTACAATAATAAAACAACAAACCATTACACTATGTCACTCATTTAAAGGGATGCAAGAGACTGAGAGAAATCTTTCTGTCATAAAAGCATACGTTTTAATATTTATACAGTAACACTAAAAAAATGTACCTATTTTTCTAAAAATTATTATACAAATTATATACATATATATATTCCCAAACGCAAAAGAAATTATGCACATTTTTTTTGATTTCTGAAAATCCAATGATGGAATACTATCATGTGTGGTATCATTTTTTAGCTTATTCAATTACCTTTCTAACCAACATGTTTATTTTATTGTTTTGAATTTGGATAAAACATACGACGCGTCTACGTGGATTAGGGGTCAAAATAAAAAATACACAAATTGCCAAAGGGATGTTTTATTGCGTATATTCACTATGATTTGTTGCAAAAGTATGTAAATGTTGCATGAATATCTGTTATGACCGCCATTCTGTCTAATAACTTCTAAAATACGTCGCCGCATGGAATGCACGTGACGGTGTACCGCTGCCTATCATCATTAAGGCGTCAATACGCTGACGTTCTGATAGCCGTGGCATATTCGCTGTTATAAATTTTCAAAATCTACAGTGATATTCGCACTATATATGTGTGAAAGAATGTAGAGAAAACAAGTTTGGCCACTTGTACTTATGTATGCATGTTCCGCGTGAAATTCCTGCAAAATCGCAATTAGTGCTATTATGTTATAACTAGCCATAGTTTGACTGTTTTTACGTTGTGGTTATAAACCGTTACGACCGATATTCTTATGTTCCAAATTTGACAATTTTATACTTTGTAGAATTAAAATAATCAAAAAAAAAAAGCACACTTTCTTTTGCGTTTGAGTATATGTATATATATATATATCATGTATATCTGACAGTTACTTAATACTTGTTTAAGATCGAATGGTTTGAGCAAAAAAATTAACCAATCATTTATTCATGTTCCTTTCAGAAACTACCGGATGGTCTCATAAAGCCGTATGCTGAATCTCAAAAACCAGAAAACATTGCGAAAAATAGATACCGACGTATTTACCCCTGTATGTGGTTAGACCGATTTATTTTATAAAAATGTGCAACAAAACATAACAGACATAATGAGAAAAACATATATTTTGCATATTTCGCAATTAGAACTTGGCATTTACTGTTTATTTTACTAAAACTGATCAACGAGAATTTTCTCATGAATACTTGATATGTACTCGGATATTCTTAAACAATTTTTTTAACTGCAGTTTTCTTACTTAAACTAACTAAATCTAAACGGTTAAAATCATATTGAGGTAACAACAGTGACAAAACGTGAATAATTGTTTTAACAAAAAGCTTTCGCTACTTTAACATTGTATTTATTATTCCACTAATGCATGAAAATGATCAAGATGCTTTAGTTATATGAAAATTATCCATTTTGTTTTAGATAATGAATATAGAGTGAAGCTGACTGAACCAGGTACAGACTATATCAATGACAGTTATATCGATGTAAATTATCCATTTTGTTTTAGATGATGAATATAGAGTGAAGCTGGCTGAACCAGGTACAGACTATATCAATGCCAGTTATATCGATGTAAGTTTTATTCACTAGTACCCGGCTATTAAATGGATGTGTTAACTGATAATGTTGTGCTTTTCGCCATTTTATTACCTATTAAAATAGTTGCGTTTACTACATCAACTTGATTTAGTTTTATATATCAGTGCCAGTTTGAAGTCTACTATTTTCAAAATATTATCATTTCATTCTTTTTCACACTTCCTAAAATCGAATTTAGCAAATCCGATACTGACATATATATTTTTCAGGGATTCAATCAGCCAAAGGTGTATATTGCGTGTCAAGGTATGGACATTACTTTTCCGCATCTATTTTAGACTAAGAATAAATACGAAAGACCATTTCACTTTCTATATAACTACACATAAAACTAAATTGAAAGATCATGCTGACGTTCATGTGTTAAACTGAAGGTCTATGTAGTGAATATAAATGAACCTCGCCAGCTTTAAGCATTTCGTTAACTTTTGTACCACGCATGTGTATTGCAAACAATATTAAAGAATGATATCATGTACGACAGGTGCTTAGAATTGCTGTTTTAACGGTAATAGATAATGTCGTTATGATATTGTTAATGTAATCAGTGTTTGTATATTCATAGTTACGAACAGTTGTATATTTCATCTCCGAAATCATTCGGACTTCGTACAAACACATCCGCATCGGTTTACACATACCTGCTATTTGTTGTTAGAAACATATTTCCTAAACAGTTCTAGAGGTTTGATACACATATTGTTCTCCTGCTGCATTATTGTATGTGTCAGTATAATGTAAATCATAGGTTACATGTAATATATGTGAAACAATTATCCCTATACACATATCATACACTGTAAACGTGAATTTAAAACAATGCCTATTATCGACAATTCCGTTGTTGGGATTTCGATGATCTCATTTAATGAAATAAATACATTTTATTTCACTGTATTTCCATGCTCCAACGAGTTTTTATGTCTCATTTTTATATAGCGTGTGGGAAGTCATGAATTCTTAACTGGATCCTACTCACAAAGAGCAATCAGTTCTTGTATGTAAATTGCCCCTCCAGTCCAGATGTGTTGCATGTGAAACCTTAGTATATAAGTCATGGTTCACATCAATTCTATTGGGTTGTTAGAATCCTTGATATTGTATCTGTGGTGTGCATTGTAGCTAGGCGCGCTCGCCATAGTCAGGTCCGTACATTTATGTCTGGTTGTTCACAAATAATTTCTCCATATATAAATATATTTATCTACATTGATGATGGTTGTGCTGTTGTGGTATTGAGTCTGATAAAAGTACTTCCGGTGGATATACGTTTTCTTTTTCTTTGTAACTCGTGAACATAGATTGAGATTAACCGCCAATTATAAAACGGTATTGACATTAAACGGTATGATATCGCCAGAGAGTCGTCCATTTTGTTTCTGTGAGAAGTATACAAAAGATATAAGTAGTGGTATATACCCTGTTTTTCCAAATGTTCGTGTTCCTGTTTGGATTGTCACGATTCTAAGCCCATGTCCTATATTCTTAACCTCGTTAAGGGTATAGGTCATGGTGAACGTGCCATTTAAAACCGCAGGAATGTGCCGAGTCAGTAAATATAATCATTAGTATATGTAAACCCGCCATCCTGTTTGGAGGAATGAATTCTGTTGAGAGTATACAGGAGTGACGCATTGATCCATTTGATAACAGATCATAGTTATGTTATACGGTTACTGCAGACGATTTACGTAGGTTTGATATACTATCTGAGACGTTTGTATACAACAGAAGACGATGTTCGGCAGATTTATTATTAATTTATCCCAGCTGTTAAAGTGTATCACTTAAACGTCCGGGTTTATTTATTACAATAAGTTGTTATATATGTATGTTTTTCGTTACGGTTTTCCCTGTACTTAGGTCTCAAATCTCTATACATATAAAGCAATTCCTCCTCCTCACTCCTCATCATTGGCGGAGACACCAACATGTTCACTTGCGACATTTGCGATAAATCATTTGGCAGGAGTGACAACATATTACGTCACAAGAAAACTATTCACGCCGACGAAAGTGATTCGGAATTGAAATCGTTGAATGATGAAGAAGAAATGATAGACTCAGATAACTTCAGTAGCGACGAATATGAAGAACGGGATTCTTTAGATCCCTGGGATATTATTGTAGTGAAAGTTGTTACTCGGTACCAGTCGGAATACGAAGAAAAGGGGAACACTACATAAAAGGAGGGTGTCACTGAGGAGGTAGGTCGACAGAGAATATATAGAGATATGAGACCTAAGTACAGGAAAAACATGCTGATGACTTTGCGGACAAGGTTGAATGGATGAACGCTTTGTTCGAAGATCCGGTGTATTCCGCGATTAAAAAACCGCTGAGGAGCTGAAGATAATCGATGATTATGATACTGATGAGGCGTGGAAATACGCGGCTTAAAAGAAGAGTTCTTGCTCGAAAACATTCTAAAGCGATACGATCCTCCAGAGTTCAGGAGTAGGGTTGCAGTTCGACAGAGAGGAGTAGGAGAAGACGCCGCAGAAAGTCCTATACACCGTTTGAATAAGTGGGCCGAACATGAATAAGAACGAATGCGAAACGCCCCTAAAATATCCATCATCGGACGCACGTATTATTTCAACTGTTGACTAAGCGTTGTCGTTTATGTTAATTATAGTAAATGAATATAATTATTATGGTGGGATTTTTTTTAATTTTTAGATGAAATACATTGGAGTTTTTATGACAACACTGTATAATGAACATTTTTCGCTTCTTAAACAAATGAAATAAACGAAATGTGATAACGAGTGACTAGCTTTAACGTGTATCATTTCTAAAATTGATAATATGTTTAAGTCACTCAACTTAGTATATTTAAGATTAGATCTCTTTGCTATAGCAACGAGTGTTAATGTGTACCTTTACCCGATGTAATGCGATGCTCCGATAATGTTTATATATAAGCATGCGGACTTGGGTGGCTACGACAATCTGTGAAATGGATCAGTGATTTATTTGTTATACACACCTAAATATTTAAAGTTGGTGCTTGACGTGGTTTTGTGAATATCTAACTTTATTTAATCTTTATGCTTATAGAACAACTGAGGTGATTATGTTTAACTATAGTTAACGTACATGTTGCTAAAAGATTAGAGTTCATGTTAGTGAGTATAATGCATGTTGTTGTTCATCTTTTAGTAATATTGAGGAGATGCTATCGACGAATGTATTATCAACATAAGACTCTATATATGTATAGAAGAGTTGAAGCCATTGAATATCTCCACAAAATGGATCATATTGTCAGATTTAAATCGTAACGAAAATCATACATTTATATACATATACAATAACTTATTGTAATAAATAAACCCGGACATTTAAGTGATACACTTTAACAGCTGGAGTAAATCAATTAGTAAATCTGTCGAATATCGTCTGATGTTGTATACAAACATCTCAGATACAGTAGTACATCGAAACTACGAGAATCGTCTGCAGTAACCGTATACCATAACTATGATCTGTTATCAAATGGATAAATACGTCACGCCTCTATCCTCTCAAAAAAATCCCTTCTCCAAACAGGATTGCGGGTTAACATATACTAATGATTAACGAGGTTCAGAATATAGGACATGGGCATAAAATCGCGACAATCCAAACACGAATACGAACAAGTGGAAATACAGGGTATATACCACTACTGATATAGTAAAATAGATAGATCTATTGCGTAACGGAATAAGAATACTTATTATATGATTTCACTTCTTTTTTTAGTTTACATTTGACTTATTACGTTTATGATTACTGATATATGAATGTGTTTATGTTATTGTGTTGATAGTGTTCATTGAATGTTACTTTTCCTGTTGGATTTATTAGTTTTAATTATTTGAGTGAAATTGATACCGGCATGATTTTACAATAACAGGTCCCACAACAGATCATTTTGTTTTGTTCTGGCGAATGGTGTGGCAAGACAGCGTTGAACAAATCGTCATGGTTACAAAGCTCGAGGAAGATGGGGTAATATAGCTTAAACATTTAAATATAGTATTTCTTATTAAGCCATTAGTTCTTTAATGGTGAAGGCATTTAAATGCAGTCAGCCATGCACTGAACAATGAGTTTCAAACAATAGTAGATGAGGATGAACAATGAACTAATATACTATCATATCAACAACTAATTAACATATGAAGTTTTTTTTTCTTGCAGGTTAATAAATGTCACAAATACTGGCCTGATGCCGGAGAAAGTGTGTATTATGGTGACGTCATGGTCACCTGTCATAGTGACGACACGTATGCAGATTACACTGTGAGAGATTTTACAGTATGTAAGGTACGACCAAAAAAGTGTTGATTTGAACCAAACGAGTTGACAAACTATTTTTCATCTCTGTGTGTTAAATTCAGACATATGAACAGCTCCAAAAACCGAAAATACATAGTTTACCGAGAAGTCATTCATACATTTCATTGAAGCTGGTATTGAAGATTTCCACATGTCCATAAGCCAATCTCAATGAATTCAAAGAATCTAGTAAAAACGTAGCTTGGCAAAGTGTTGAAAAAGAACGCCAAGTAATTAATGGATGGAAGGGAAATAAACGGACAAAAAGCGCCTGTTGTATATAGATTTATTAATTTTAATCAAAATGTAATTCGTAAATGTAAAAGCAAGAATGATTCATTGAATTTGTTAGATAATGTATATTTTTATGAATCAATAGTGCGTATCTAAGCAATATTCAACTGCACTGGTTATGTTTAATGAATTGCAGGATTCCGTCAGTAGACCTCTGCATCACATCCATTTCACAGCTTGGCCAGACAAAGGCGTTCCGGATGACATAACGAGTCTGACTGAATTCAGACAGAAGGTCAATAGCACTCAAATGACCCTTAACGGACCAACCATCGTACATTGCAGGTAGTTCATGTAAAAATAAATAATACATTTCATCAGAAATAATAGATTTAACTGAGCGTATTGATTACAAGAAACTTTGCAGGTATATTATGAAATTGTTATATTTAAGTAACGGGTAGATCTACTTCTGCTTGGAAAGGATGAACGAATAAAGCTAAAGATAACAATCTTCTTTTGAAATAGTAGCAGTGTTATTAAGTTTGTTGGTGAAATGAGTAACACACCCTTCTCACCTTTAACCACCCTTATATAGTTATTTTTACTTTTAATTCAAATGGAAATTGCAAATTTAGACGTTGACAATGCTTGTTATATAATCTATATTCCTGTATGATACTGCTATATTTTCTTCGGAAACTATTGCTTTATTTTACTATGCTACTTTAATATGACCGCGTATTAACCATTGAGGAATCTTAAAGACCAAAATTTGTTGAGTATTTCTATTGATCATGTTTCCATCCGCTAGTGCTGGAGTGGGAAGAACTGGGACATACATTGCTCTAGATATTCTTACGAAACAAGGAGAGACGACTCAGGCTGTGGATATATTCATGTGTGTGGTGAACATGCGACAGAATAGACCGTACATGGTACAAACAGTGGTAAATATGTAACTCATCATGTAGTCTAGTCGACAGGGTCTGATATGTTATATAAGTATAAATTCGTGAAGAATCTGGAACTGGTCTCTTTCGAAAAATAATGTAATTGTAGTGTATATTGAAGACAAGTAAACAAAACAACGCAAATCGTAAAGGGTTTTCTCAGCATCTTATTTTAACAAAATAGGATAAAATCACCATTTAAAACGGTTTATTTTGTACATAAATTGAAGAATTTGTTTTAAGCAAAAAATATGAAAACACCTGGATGTCGCCCGCCGGATGTTGACAAATTTGAGAAACACGGTCTAAAAGTCGGCGGCTTAAAAAATCGGATACATAAAATCAGCTCATCGGTTACTAAAGTCATAAATAAGTGATGTATTAAGACTTCATATCAATGTTTTCTTTTATAAAATTCTTATTTATTTAGATATACAAACATATCTAATGAAAGTATTCTTTATTACAGAATCAAACATTAAAAAAAAACAAACTTTGAAATATGACAAGTAAGCCATAAAAAACTATACGATATTTTCATAGCAACACTATTCTAATATAGAATAGAAACATATACTTGAAATGCATCATTAATGCATCTTGCGATACCTGCAGGTGTCAATTTTATACATCATGATAGATGGAGAGGAATTGGCATCCGGGAGTATACGACGATGCATTAATGTATACAAAACTTAAATTATTATCAACACAAGATGAGATATCCATTCTGTATCCGACCCATCTCATTTTTTGTTCCATGTACCTCTGAGGAAAACACTGAAATGTATCTTTGTTTTTATATGACTTAGCTACGGTTTTCAAACAATAATGACTTTATAATTGATCAATTTGGGTATTTCCTCCTTTGCCGAGCGTATACCCTCAATCTACGGTTCATTAGTTTTAATCCAATCCAGCCATTGTTTCCATGACGATTGATATATACATTACGTCTCATTGTCATTCGTCTCTCACCGCTGATTCAAGTGGGGAAGTTATCAGTTACTTGCCGAGATGGGTGTAATCGAGTACTGGTTAAACTTCCAGGATCCCAAGAAAAAGAAGTTATGTTAACTGCTCGTCTTTTAGTCTTAAATAGCATAAAACTGACTCTTAATATTAAAACAAAAACCAAATTGCGACTCTCAGGACCTTTAGTCCTTTGATACATAAATATGTACCCTTCATGTTTGGCAGACGAGTTCCTCATTTCCTTTATGATAATTCCCCTGCTTGCTTGCAAGATTTTGTTAAAACGTTTAACAATACATAGCACAATTCGTTCGCTTCGCTACTCGATGGCTGTCACTTAAATTGTTACTTAAAATAAAACAATAAACGTACAACTACATTATATTTCCGTTTTAGTAAGTGTTCTTTGATTGTCTGATCGACAGCATCGATAGCAAGATGGACTTTTTTACTTTCCCACCATAAAACAAGTTTCATACATATAATGAAATAAACATAAAACGCGTAAAACGCGTAAAAGTAAATCACGATGTTAGATATGTATACATACATATAATAAACAAAACATGAAACGCGTGAAAGTTAATCACGATGTAAGTTATGTATTCTGTCTTGTGACGATTATAATTTAAACAACTAGTTGAATTATTCATTAAATCTTGATAGTCAAGTGTTTAAATGTACCTTGTTTCTCAATTGAACGTTGACTCTGATGATATACCCATTCTGGTACTAATATTACAGGAACAATACGAGTATCTGCATCATGCAGTCGTCCATTCCTTGACCCCTGACTGTCAGAAAATTCCGGCAGACAAGTTCCAGGAGTATACAGCGGCTTTAGATAATGATGTTGATATGGCACACATATTTGAGGTTAATATGTACTAGTATAACATATATATTGTGCAATTTACGGTATCATGTATCGTAGGAAATCATTTACATGTGCTGAAGGTGTTAATGGATTGCGCATGTAAGGTAACAGATCGGATAGTGCAAGTGTAAAAAATAAGTGTTTTTTTTTAAACAAATAGGCAATGTTACGCACAATCGTCGTAAGCTAGTTGTAAACTATTCAGATTGGGTTAACTGTTTTAAATTAATTCCATGTTAGACTTGCTGTTGTTGTTAATGATTATGATTTTGCTGCTGTTGTTGTTTAAAACTTGAAATGATAACTGTGACAAAAGTTTTAAAACGGTTTATTCGCCAATTTTAATAACATATTTACAAGTTACCTAATAAGAATTAACATCTACGTTTAAGAACAAAACTAAATATTTAACCATAGTAATTTACAAGGTGGGGAAGCATTATTACACGATTTTTGCGTAAGGTGATGTCTATTTTATCAGCATCAATATTAGAATATAGTCCCTTAGAACACATTTAAAATATAATCTAACAAATATATAAAAATAAATCAACAAGAACGTTATTTTAAACTCGATATTTGATGACATTCATTGGTGTTAAAGCTTATTATAATAAGAAGAGGAAGAAGGAGGAAGAAGACGACTTTTCTTTTATGTATGAAGTAAAAAATAAATATATAATATATATATTAAAATACATCGATCTCTTTCACTTATCTATTTTCTCATTATTATTATACTGTAAGTCAGTGACTCAGTTTATTTTCAACACAGTCTATTATGCTATTGTTTAATATCTTATATACATACATTGTTTTATAAAAAACATTGTTTCACTTTAACAACATCAGTACAGCATCGTACGGTATATATAAATCATATGTTTGACATTTGCCTGTATAATAATATTTTCTCATAATTGTTATAATGTAAAGTTTATTTTGAACACAGTGAGCCATGCTATTTTTTAACATTTTACCTCTATGCATATATTGTTTCATCAATAACTTTGTTTCTGTCAAGATGTTGGGTGAGTATCTTGAACTTAATACGGGATCTTCTGTAAGGCGACTGTGTCTTCACTGGATTAAGCTGTGAAACAGCCTAGCTTGAAACAATGTTAAATAATTTTGTTCTAACTATAAAATATATATATTTCCCTAAGGCTTCTTGTCTCATGATTAGTAAACTTCAAAACAAAATAATAATAAAATGATTCTAATATTTAGAAATCATACAGACAAATGATTATACCAATCAACTATATACAGTATAATGTTTCAAACCTTGTAGAGTTGAACTTACTGTTGTTCAACAATATTTTAATAATAAGACCAGCTGTTCAGACAACGTGTCTGGACAGCATACGTTTGAGACTTGTTTCAAACTCAAGCCAAAACTATATGTCTGGAACACTGCTCAGTTCCAGCATAACAGTACACCATATGTTTGAAGACTGTTTCAATCCTTAGTCTTCAAACTAAACTAAAGCGCTTGAAATAAAGCCAAGTTTCAGTTCGAAAATAAAGTTATTGTTTCAGAGCGGTTTCAAACTAATAACAAAACTGTATGCTACGAACAATGCTCAGTTCCAGCATAAATATACACCTTATACGTTTGGAGACTGTTCCAAACCTGTCTTCGAACTAAGATAAAAATCCAGTTCCAGCACAAAACTAACCTGTTAAGTTTGATAACAGTTTCAAACTAAAAGCATCAGACTAAACTATTGTGCATGAAACAATCCCAAATCCCAGCACAACAAATATTCCTAGGAGTTTCAAACACAAGCCTTCCCAGAGCCTATCGCTAGAAAGAATCTTTGACGCAATGTACTCTCCCCCAACGCAATAAAGCTACTCCGATGTTTCAAGTACACTTTGACGCTGAAAATCTCAAGCAGACTTCTTACAACATTGCGTCGAAAGAAACTAGCTAACATTGTATTGCTTTATTACGAAGCAGTAAACCGTCCTTTTTGTACCAAACAACCATGACCTTATATTCAGGAAAACACCTAAAGAAAAATGATATCCAATTCATGATTCATGATTAATATTTCAATCATTGATTATAATTGTATCATTCATCTTTTCATGATGAATTATCTTTTAAAACGTATATCTGATATAACAATATATAATAAGAGCGACAAAAATGTGTTACCTCTTCTTTTAATAATTGCTATATATAGACATTTATGCAATAAAACAACGACATTATTTTGACAGTTTCACTATAACAACATCAATATAGAAACATACAGCACATGTTCATCATGTGTTTGACATTTTACTGTAATGTAGTATTTTTTCGTACTGTGTAAGCGTCAATTGAGTGTGCTAAGTTACTGTTTAGTATCTCAATAGCATTGCATCTACATCTGAGTTATAAAACTCCACATTGCAAGGGGTTTATGTTAATTTGTTAAAACCGTTGTATAATGTAAAACATACGAGTATACAAAGATGTTTAAGTCAGCAATGGAAATTAGATATATCAAATATATAATATCCAAAATGAGTATTATAATTTCCATTTGTTTAATTATTTCATTTTACATTTATTTGAACTGCAACAAGTATTGTTTTTTACATTTAAAATGCATAGTATCATACAAAAGTGGACATGAAAACTGATGAAGAAATTAAAGCAATTTATAGAAACAAAACACAGACAAAAGCTAACCGTGCAGGAGCTGATGTTCCAGGTAAGAAAGAAACATTTATAATAAATTATGATAATTTAAAACATTTAACCATAACTTTTGTATTCGGCTTATTCCCAGGAAATCATTATGTACTTCGTTCTAATTAAACACCAAAACAACAGTTATATCTAATAGAATTGGTACAGAAAGTGGCTAACCTGGTCATCCTGAATAAAATTAATTCAAAATAAGCAGTTATACTAAAAAGAAACGCAATTCAGAACTACAATATCAATCTATAGTAAATGATATTTACAACTTTACAATATGTATGTTAATGTGTTTTCTTAATGTTTTTTTAATATGATCATTATAACTGACAATGTCGTTAATCAATAAAAAAAAATGCACCACTTACAATAGTTTGATAATGTGGCTCTGAAATTCACCCGAAGTTTCTTGATCATTTCAGTATATTTATTATATGTCAGTTTTGTCACTGATGCTGCTGCTATTTATGTTGCTGTTATTACCTATTAAATGCTTTAATGTAACAAACTATTATCTTTATAATTTTAGGCGATCTACATAGACCAGTTTTATCACTTGGAAACATCACGGGCTCTGGAAACTATATCAATGCTGTGTACATAAATGTCAGTAGTTTTTCTAGATATGACAAATAATGTTTTACGTGTATCGAGATATTTAAATATGTTACATTGTATTTGAGAATTAATAGTAACACGAATAGTTCGTGTAGCGCCATTTTTACTTAACATGATGCAATATTTATATACGCCAGATTCGTATTTTTATTAATTGCAAACCTTGGTACTCAACAGTCGAATTTTACGTTTGCTATTCTTTATCTTACGATATAAATACAATACCACCAAATTACCAATTTATACATTGTGTACTGTAACACAGTTTGTAAGTATCTCTGGCAATAGTGCGGATTAAATTACATTTGGCTTTGAAATAGTTTAAGACCGGAAAAGTTTGTACAGTCATCCTTAATGATAGAGAGTCAACTGAGTTCATGGTATTGAAAAGTAGATGTGATAGAGGGTACAACAAACTATGAAAATAAGAACATAGATAATAGTTAACGTGACAAACTTATATATTCAACAGAGTTTCAGGACACAGGACCGTTACATTGTTGCCCAGACACCGTTACCTGACACTGTAGAGGATTTCGTAACACTTGTGTTCCAAACTAAATGTCCGTGCATTGTTTCCATGGAAAATCTGGATATTCTACAGAACGAGGTAGGAAATTAAGTATCAGAAACAAAGGTTATTGGCTGACATGGTTTTGAATAATTATACGAAAGAAAAAACAATATAATTAACCAATCTATCCCAGCAACTCCAGATGTCTCAAGAAGTCTCTGGGTCTATGTAACCCCAATGATAAAGAAGAAAGAAAACTCCTGTTCTACAACTCATTAATGTTGAATCATGAATTGTGACGTCATTTAACTTTCACTGAAGCAACCGATCAACATGCTCAAATGTCATTGCTATTTAACTGATCCAATCTTGAGCAATGGGTCCGTTATACAGACTATGTAATTAACATGTCTTAGTTGACTGTGTTTGTTGTTTTTCAGGATGCTGGTTGCTACATCCCAGCCGATAACCAGGACCTAGTAATGAATACGCTACAAGTCACATCTGTGAAGGGTGATACTACACCGTATTGTCTACTTATGAAAATTACAGTTAAAGATACGAAAGAGGTGCGTACAAAGTTTATCATTGTTAACCATTAGTTTAACAAAAGCATATGTTCAACAGTATCTAATTATAGGACATATCAGTTAAGCAAACAATCATTAAGAAATAGTCATATCAAATACATCGTGATAATAACATTCGATCACATGGTTTATTTAGTTTAGTTGATAACAAGAAACATAAATGTTATTTATGTGATGCAAATGAAAGTCTTTGTATGATTAATTTGTCCAGCACATTCTCATTGATCAAAGGATAATCCGGACACAAAAGGCATGCATTCTGTGCGAATGTTTTAACTAAAAACGACATATTGCCTTGTATTATAGGACAATAGCACGCGATACTCTATAGTAGTATGTATACCAGAGGAATTAATTATTTGTTTCAGTGTAATGTCAGCTTTGTTTTGTCGCGCTCTGCAGTGGTATGACCATAAGTGGAGAGTGGCATATCAAATCAAGTGTTCAATAGTGAGATTTAAACGACTTTTATTGAAACCAACGTTTTTAATTTTTTTGTTTTGTGATTTAAAAAAAAATGAAAATACAATTGATATGTTCACGCGTTTTAGCATTAATTTTATTTATAATAATTCACTGGCCGTATCTATAATTTAAAGATAAGAAAATAACTCTACTTATTCAGGAGGAATTAACTGTTCACCACTTCCAATACACACAGTGGAATAAACTGCAGAATGTTCCAGACGACCCAAAAACGTTTCTACAAATGATCAAAGATGTTGAAAACATTGCCAATAATACTGATGATGGTGGACCAATTATTGTTCACTGTCTGTAAGTAATATACCAGTTAGCTTCTTTAAAGCATATTGAATATGTTTATTTTTGTCAAATCAGTGAATGGTGGACCAAATGCCAATCATATTGGTAAGATCACATTTTGGGTCAGTAACTCGTATGCTTACGTGGACAGACTACATTGCCAAGCACCCAACAATAAATAATTTGATTTTAATGCCATTAGCATGACTATCACACTAATACAATTGTAATCCATTTGCATAATAACTAGACTCAGAAAATTACATTAATAAATCATAAGTATTGTACTAAATTTTTCCAAATGACAATTGCATATTTGAAGTATACTAAACATGTAAAGATAAGTATTAGACAATTAATTACTGTTATAACTGATGTATGTTATACATTTACTGACCATTCCATTATAATTGTGATGGCATATGCAGAGATGGTGGTGGCAAAAGTGGGCTGTTTTGTGCCGTATCAATGTTGATACAGAAGATGGAAGTGGAAAACGAAGTCAGTGTGGTGAACACAGTCAAACATGTCAAATCCAGGAGAGCTAACGCCATCCCCAACAAGGTTGGTCTCACAAGTAATGTTCTGATATATATGTAAGGATGTGATGTTCTGATATATATGTAAGGATGGATTATTATATTTTGTTATTTCAGATATTCAAACATCGGTGAAATTACTAATTAAATAGTTCTACCCAGGTACCTATTACCTGTTCAATCTATTTTAATTAATGATAATAAGCACGTTACTATGGTTTTTATATTCTATTCAGGGAATCAGTTAGTTTGCAAAGAATGACGACTGTTAATTATTCTATAATTTTATTTTTTTAACAATAGTTTATTACTTTTACTTTCAACCAAACTTTCAAACAAATAGTTATATTTATATGTATTATATTTTGTTTCCAGGAGCAGTATATGTTCTGCCATCGTGCTGTTAGTTCATATCTGCTGACATTAAGCGAATACTCCCAACTTTTCGCTGAAGACATGAAAATAACCAACTAAGAAATCGTCGGTCAGAAGTTGGAAGTTGATTTTCGTTGCCACCATGCTATATAATTACGATATGTCATTATAACCATCATTTCAAATAAACACAAGGATGTGCTAAATTGGTATTCATCCTGTTTGTACAAAGTAAAGGTACACAGAACTCATTGTCTGTGTAAGTTGTGAACACTAATCACGTATTGCAGAAATAATATGACGCTAACAATTGCCAATAACTGATTGTTGTCACTTTCCTGTGCATAGGTCATGAATGACTGTTAACATGGAGCACATGCTTATGCAAATTAGAGCGGAAAAATAAAACAATCTCAGTTTTCCAACCTTACTTTCAATCAAAATACTGCTTTCAAACATGGATCATTTTGACTGTCATAACCGTTAACAAACAAATCGTTGTAAGTTGTTTCTTACACATTTATTTAAGTAACACATGAGACCGTTATCGACCAATGAAAAATAGTTTCATATATTGTAAGACGGTTGGTTTAAAAAGAAAACGAAGGAGGAAATCGTCCGCTGACTAGGGAACGTATATAGTTTGTCTTTTATAAAATGTGGTGGCTAACTGCCGAAGCTTGTTTATCAAATATCCGATACCGCTATAACAGTATTGTATGTAAATAACGAAATTAAACGGATGAAGTTACATAAAAGAAGCCCGTTCTACTAACATTCGTAACTTTACGAACTTCTTAGTGTAAAATTTGAATATTTAAAGAAATGTTGGGAAATTCGTTTTGTGTATCGATAACTTATTTGTCGATATTTTGCAAGCCTTATTATAAAGTATTCTTTCTACAATTTTCAAATATAATGAGCAAATGAAATGTTCCTAGATGTAACAATTTGTTCGTACGAAATTCTTAAGACTGACGAAGTTTAGTTAAACGGGCCACTGAAAGTTAGTTTGCAATAAATAACTTTGTAAGTATTTGATATTAAATGTACAGAGAAGTTCAAAGCTGTCGTAAATAAGTATTGAAGATATCTGATCGTCAAATAGATATATATTATGAGAGTGACCCACAATTACTTGTTTTATTTTAATTGTAGCTATATAGCTATACATTGCAGTTCGATAACCGTGTGGTTGCTTTAACACAACAGAGCGTAACTGAAATCTCCTAAAAGGTCATAGTTAAATTTGGCAAAAATCGGGGCGCAACTGTATAGTGATACTTGAATGGAGAGAGCGCATGCGCCACTCTGTCGGCACAATTTAAAGGGCAACGACTCTAGATAATTATCTGAACAGAAAGTACATTTAAATGTCAATCTATGTATCTTTAAAGGACTTATGACTTCTGACAGAACTTAATATTTTAAACAAAATTTGCCATTTTTCACCACTAAAAGCTGACTTTTTCTCACATAATATTTCAATATCTAATGAGCTTTAAGTTTTCAGTTGCTGATTTTTTTCCTTTAAAAATAACTCTGTTTATTGTGTTAAAATGTGTATATTGTTAAAGGTTTGCGATATTTTAGTAAAATTATGCTTAATTTCATTATCAATTCAGGGATTTATAGGCCCTTATACGTAAATTGCTATTTCAACATTAAACTTTATTATTTGCCAGTTTTAATATAGGCTAGGGATTATTTTGTACTCTTATGTATTTAGAAATATGATGAGAGACTCCGTTGATGTTATTCCATTAATAGTTCAGAAGCATTTAGTGAATTGGCGTATAGCCATTAGCTAAAATAATGTGTTTACCGTACGAATGGCAATGAAATAATTTGTATAAGAAACTGAAATAAGAAACAAACAAAAAAATAATACTATAATCCAACATAGTCAACAAAATTACAAAATAAAATGAATAGTCGCAACAAGTCGCAAAACACTATTAACTACTGAGAAGGGCACATTGTTTCCCACCGAGATTATGCTGACTATATCAAATGAAATGGTGGGGTACATTTCTCAAATGGTCTATGAGAAAGAATACATGTACTGTTTACATGGTGCAAACATGTCCACATGGACATTTGATCATGCAATTCCAGCCATTCCATGAAGACAGAAGGTGATTCTATACTTCTTCCTGGAAACATCTGGCAATTTGTAGATACTCTGTGAATTGCTAAGTTGGTAGAAACATTAAAATCAACCCCTAGTGCCTAGTATCATACATTCATGAGCACTTCTTTTCACAGCATCACTGCTTGAAATGTTAAACAACAATTTGATACGAAATGCAATTTGTTTTACTTACATGTTCATCAATAAATTGATATTATTGTGTTTTGTCAAAACCCAATGCTTTCTCATGAAGAGGCAACTTAAAACACTCAAATTTACTATTTTAACTGCATCTGAGAATATAGTAAAAGAATAAAATGATTTTTGTCATTTTTGGCACCGTTTTCAATCAGTTTATTATATTTAAACTACCTAGTTGATTTTTTTGTTTGTTTTAAAATAAATAAGCCTAGGATTTCCACGGTAAAACATAATTTTCATAGATAATCTGTTTTAAAGAATGTATTTTCATAGCAGGAATGTATTTGCACATAAAAATGCACAATAGCTTATGTGTTGACCAGTGTTCTCCTTCAGATTGTTTTAAAAAGAGTCTTCAAATGCTCATAAATGCATGCATCTGTTAAATCCTATAAAAGTCACATTTTTAGTTGTGGTTAAATTAGCAAATCGACATTGATTCCAGTGTGCCAAATGATTAATGGGTGTTAAGTACCAGTGTAGTTCAAGCATGTTGTTAGAGGCGACACATTGAGTATATCTGTAGTTCTTCAAAATGTGTGTAGTCATGTTTGACTGGTAGCAAGGACACCATAATGTGACGTCTGAGGCGAACACGTTTCATTATATACGTTATTTCTCGATAACTTGTTCTTAAATGCTCGAATACGTAATTATGACAATAACATGTAGAGGATTATGTAAACATAGTTGAACACAAAGTTACCTATATAGTGATTATTATACTGTCTTAAATAACACCTTTTACATGTCTCACAATAACTGTTGCGTTTAAAAATAAAAATGTGAAGTGTATAGAAAATTCTCTGTTGCCGGGTTCGGTATAACCATGATGGTAAAATCTGAATTAAATAAAGTGCTTAAATATGTATTTAAATTTGGAGCACATTAAACATTATAACGCAAGTGTACCAATGCATGCCAATAGTGCATTTTCTGTATTTATGCTGTTGTGATGGCGCTATCCTTTATCTATCTTTTTGGACATTTATGTTTTATTTTTAATTGTTTCGCTAATAAATATAACTTTCAGCTGAATGATGTTGAACTTATTATTTCAAGTCCAATACATGACAATGTTCATGTATATAAATTATTAAAATCAACATTTCTTGTGCCATAGTTATGTTATCCGGCAGAGTATTATTTGATACCAAAACAAAAATAAAATTTGTGAGACATCGGTTGACAACAAACTGACAGACCATTGCGACAATTAACGATGTACTAGTTGACAGCAAAGTGACACACCACTGTTTCAATAATAGATGCAGTAGTTGACAAACATAGTTCATGAACGTAGACATGGGTGCGGAACAGCGATAGCTCATCATTGCGTCAATTAGTGATACTCCCGATGACAACATAGTGGATTAGCGTAGACATGGGTGCGGAATAGCGATAGATCATTGCGACAATTAGTGATACTCCCGATGGCAACATAATGCATGAGTGTAGACATGGGTGCGGAACAGCGATAGATCATTGCGACAATTAATGATACTCCCGATGACAACAAAGTTCATGTGCGTAGACATGGGTGCGGAACAACGATATATCATCGCGACAATTAGTGATGCTTCTGATGACAACATACTGCATGAGCGTAGACATGGGTGCGGAACAGCGATATATCATTGCGACAATAAGTGATACTCCAGATGACAACATAGTTAATGAGCGTAGACTTGGGTGCGGAATACACGATGACAACATAGTGCATGAGCGTAGACATGGGTGCAGAATAGCGATAAATCATTGCGACAATTAGTGATACTCCCGATGACAACATAGTTCATGTACGTAGACATGGGTGCGAACAGCGATATATCATTGCGACAATTAGTGATGCTTCTGATGACAACATAGTGCATTAGCGTAGACATGGGTGCGGGAAGCAATATATCATTGCGACAATAAGTGATACTCCCGATGACAACATAGTGCGTGAGCGTAGACATGGGTGCGGAACAGCGATAAATCATTGCGACAATCAGTGATACTCTTGATGACAACATAGTGGATGAGCGTAGACATGGGCGCAGAACAGCGATAGATCATTGCGACAATAAGTGATGCTTCTGATGACAACATAGTATATGAGCGTAGACATGGGTGCGGAATAGCGATAGATCATTGCGACAATTAATGATACTCCCGATGACAACATAGTGGATGAGCGTAGACATGGGTGCAGAATACACGATGACAACATATTGCATGAGCGTAGACATGGGTGCGGAATAGCGATAGATAATTGCGACAATTAGTGATACTCCCGATGACAACATAGTTCATGTGCGTAGACATTGGTGCGGAACAGCGATATATCATTGCAACATTTAGTGATGCTTCTGATGACAACATAGTGCATTAGCGTAGACATGGGTGCGGAATGCAATATATCATTGCGAAAATAAGTGATACTCCCGAAGACAAAATAGTGCATGAGCGTAGACCTGGGTGCGGAATAGCGATAGATCATAGCGACAATTAGTGATACTCCTGATGACAACAAAGCGCATGAGGGTAGACATGGGCGCGAAACAGCGATAGATCATAGCGACAATTAGTGATACTACTGACGACAACATAGTGCATGAGCGTAGACATGGGCGCGGAACAGCGATAGACCATTGCGACAATAAGTGATACTGCCGATGATAACATAGCGCATGAGCGTAGACATGGGCGCGGAACAGCGATAGATTATTGCGACAATTAGTGATACTCACGATGACAACATAGTGCATGAGCGTAGACATGGTTGCGGAACAGCGATATATCATTACGACAATTAGTGATAATCCCGATGACAACACAGTGCATGAGCGTAGACATGGGAGCGGAACAGCAATAGGTAAGTGCGACAATTAGTGATATTCACGATGACAACATAGTGCATAAGCGGAGAGATGGGCGCAGAACAGCGATATATCATTGCAACAATTAGTGATCTTCTGATGACAACATAGTGCATTAGCGTAGACATCGGTGTGGAACAGCGATAGATCATTGCGACAATCAGTGATACTCCCGATGACAACATAGTACATGAGCGTAGACATCGGCGCGGAACAGCAATAGATCATAATGACAATTATGATACTCCTGATGACAACATAGCGCATGAGCGTAGACATGGGCGCGGAACAGCGATAGATCATTGCGACAATTAGTGATACTCCCGATAACAACATAGTGCATGAGAGTAGACATGGTCGCAGAACAGGGATAGATCATTGCGACAATTAGTGATACTCCTGATGACAGCATAGCGCATGAGCGTAGACATGGGCGCGGAACAGCGATAGATCATTGCGACAATTATGATACTCCCGATGACAACATAGTGCATGAGCGTAGACATGGGCGCGGAACAGCGATAGATCATTGCGACAATTAGTGATATTCACGATGAAAACATAGTGTATGAGCGTAGACATAGGTGCGGAACAACGATAGATCATTGCGACAATTAGTAATATTTACGATGAAAACATAGTGTATGAGCGTAGACATGGGCGCGGAAGAGCGATAGATCATTGCGACAATTAGTGATATTCACGATGACAACATAGTGCATGAGCGTAGACCTGGGCGCGGAACAGCGATAGATCATGGCGACAATTAGTGATACTCCCGATGACAACATAGTGCATGAGCGTAGACATGGGCGCGGAACAGCGATATATCATTGCGACAATTAGTGATTATCCCGATGACAACATAGTGCATGAGCGTAGACATGGGCGCAGATCAGCGAAAGATAATTGCGACAATTTGTGATACTCCCGATGACAACATAGTGTATGTGCGGAGAGATGGGCTCGGAACAGCGATAGATCATTGCGACAATCAGTGATGTTCCCGGTGACAACATAGTTCATGAGCGTAGACATGGGTGCGGAGCAGCGATATATCATTGCGACAATTAGTGATTATCCCGATGACAACATAGTGCATGAGCGAAGACATGGGCGCGGAACAGCGATAGATCATTGCGACAATTAGTGATACTCCCGATGACAACATAGTGCATGAGCGTAGACATTGGTGCGGAACAGCGATATATCATTGCGACAATTAGTGATTATCCCCATGACAACATAGTGCATGAGCGTAGACATTGGTGCGGAACAGCGATAGATCATTGCAACAATTTGTGATACTCCCGATGACAACATAGTGCATGAGCGAAAACATGGGCGCGGAACAGCGATATATCATTGCGACAATTAGTGATTATCCCCATGACAACATAGTGCATGAGCGTAGACATTGGTGCGGAACAGCGATAGATCATTGCAACAATTTGTGATACTCCCGATGACAACATAGTGCATGAGCGTAGACATGGGCGCGGAACAGCGATAGATATTTACGACAATTAGTGATACTCCCGATGACAACATAGTGTATCAGCGGAGAGATGGGCACGGAACAGCGATAGATCATTGCGACAATTAGTGATGTTCCCGGTGACAACATAGTTCATGAGCGTAGACATGGGTACGGAGCAGCGATATATCATTGCAACAATTAGTGATACTCCCGATGACAACATAGTGCATGAACGTGGACAGAGGTACGGAACAGTGATAGATGATTGCGACAATAAGTGATACTCCTGATGACAACATACTACATGAGTTTAGACAGAGGTGCGGAACAGCGATAGGTCATTGCGACAATTAATGATACTCCCGATGACAACATAGTGCATGAGCGTGTACAGAGGTGCGGAACAGCGATAGATCATTGCGATAATTAGTGATACTCCCGATGACAACATAGTGCATGAGCGTAGACATGAGTGCAGAACAGCGATAGATCATTGCGACAATTAGTGATTCTCCCGATGACAACATAGTGCATGAACGTGGACAGAGATGCTGAACAGCGATAGATCATTGCGACAATTAGTGATACTCCCGATGACAACATAGTGCATGACGTAGACAGAGGTGCGGAACAGCGAAAGATCATTGCGACAATTAGTGATGCTTCTGATGACAATATAGGGAAATATTTTGACGTGCTGATTATTATGCAAAAGTCCTATTTTTGCATCAATACCTTAGTTATATCAAAAAGTGACGTGAACATGACTATGAAGTAGGTGTGGTGAATTGTCAAATTCATATTAATAGAAATACAAAACTGTGACTTCAAAGAGTTACATCAGTCAAATATTATAGAATTGATATAATTTTACTACGACTGTGAAACATATTCTTACAACTCATGCAAATCACGCTCGAAGTCTTGCTGGTTAGAACCAGTACTAAGTATATGTGGAAAAGTGTCTTGCTTTAGGACAACACATAAAGCCGTGGCGGAGGATCGAACCCACGACCTTCCAATCATGCGTTCGGTGCTCCACCATTGCACCACGCGCTCCACAAAACGTATAGAGTGTTGGTCGCTCACAAAAGAGTGTACACAGTTATCAATAACAATTGAAATAATAGGGGAAACAAATTCAGTAATACCAATTCGATTTATTTCTTATCAGGTTAAAAAACAGAAGACAAGAAAAGGAACAGGGATGCAATAGATGCAATTAGACACTATGCAGACTTGTAACACAACAATAATAAAGGTAACCCTGTATGATCAGCATTGGTGTCTTTGCATATTCTAGATATCAATATTGATTATGAATGTTTGTCGAAAGTTATAGCTTTAAATTTCTATTTTCTGTCTTATTGGATACAACAATGTTTTTTATGAATTATTTCTTAATTAGTTCTCATATTCAAATATTATTGAAGATTTAATAAACTATTGTACAGCTTTAAATATTTTAGTATTATCATCGTATACTAGATTAGCGTTGTCATATAATATTAACCTTAAACCTATTGGACTCTAATTGTGCGAAAAAAAATCATTTCTTGAAACTACGTATAAGTCACATTTTAAAAAGTAGTGTTCGGCATCTTCAGTCAAATATCCATAAGTACAGACGGGATTATTGCAGTTATTTCTGATTCTAGCATGCAGAGTTGATAAGTATCTGTTTCCCTCCGAGTAAAAATTTGGAGGTTTTTGAGGAGACATTCTTATATTGTTTTTAAAGGCAGATATACTTGAGTCTATCGCTTTTACTGCTGGGTCTAACTTGTTCTACAATGCTATCGAAGAAGGTATACAAGAGTGCCTACTTATTTCAGTTCTGCAGTAAAGAGTTGCTACAGTATCTGAATTTTTAATTGATAATCAGTAGTGTTGCGAATCAAGGGAGGAATCAAGTCGCTTATATAGGACAGGACCACATTATTTGTAGCTTTTTGCATGAACATATAAATTTTGTTGTTTTCGCCTTTCTTCGAGAGATAAAGGTAAATACTTTGTAAAGAAAGTGCCGGTTCGATCCGCAGTCCGACCCTATGCCTCTCATAAAACAACACTCAGTACTGGTTGTACACAGGAAGCAGACTCAAGAGCGGTCCATATAAGCTCTGAACTTTCATCGCAATTGAGCTAAAATGAATAGGTATAAAATAAAATAAACATAACAGGTTTATATTCCATTGTCTCTCTCAGGTTGCATACTGCGAAATTACCAATGGACATCAATAATTCATATAACTTTTTGTCACATGTTTAATATTTGTCATCTTGGTCAAATTTTACATGAGTTAATATTCCTCTTCTACTTAGTTTTTGGTAATTCATTGGTTTCCATTCAACAGCGTGCGCAATTGTTTCAACATAACCTTTCTAGTTATATCATTAATGGGGAACCATATATGTAACCTGTTGTTCTTATCTGATGATACGCAAATGCCAACTGATAGCATGTTATTTCTCAAGAACATGATTGAAATTTAACTGATTTTTAATTTGAATCTATGAATATGCCAGCCAGTGCTGTGTTTCTTCTTATAGCTACAACTATTAATGTCAATTGGTCATATCTATTGAGTAACTACCTGTCTTAATTCTATTTCACATCTAGTTGGCGTCCTGAAACTCTTGTGCAAGCTAAAAAGTTCATTATGTTGGTCAAAAATATTTGTAGTTGATGAAACCAACACTATGCCCATGTATCTTTCTGTTCTAACCAACATTGAAAGGCTGTACACGAATGTGGTCATGGCCACTTAACATAGGAAATGAATATAATGTAATGTGGGGTAGAATGGTATGGTCTTTTAAGGCTATATGATGCTTATATAATGTAAATAGTTAAACTTGTAATGTTATTAACTGATTACACATATTGCCTGTTGACCAGTAAATTGGCGGTATAGATTAACATCAGCGTCAGAAAATAAACTTTAAAAAAATAAACGTATACATTTCTTCTTTTCTACTATAAATTTATGTTTCGAGTATATATTTAATTTATATGAAATAATCGAAGAAGTGATAACATTTGGTTTGAATTATATAAAATATTCTTATATTTTTCACGGTTGGTGAACAGTAAAGAGACGGATATTACAGCTTCATGATAAATACATTTTTGAATTTAACGATATGTACAACCAACAATTTTATTCGTCTTGTCGCTCGTTTTCATAGTCTATATTTATAGATATTTATTTTTTCGTTGTAACTTATTAGTAATGAACATATGTTTATATTCTCCGAGAGTAAGATGTGTTAAAATAAACATTGTGTTGGTTTAAACATAACATTAATTAATAATATTATAAGTATGTGTTTATGTACATTTTTTATCATAATTAACATTAAACATAGATTATTCACTAGTGTGATCGCTACGAAGCTGACCTTTGTATTGGTCATTGGGGACGTTTTCCACGACCCTTTTAGTCAGAAATCTAGGGTACCCGTTCAAAAGTGTAGCAATACATTTCTTAATTTCGATTGCGATGCGAGATATTTAAAACATTACAAAACCAGTGTTGTTATTTAAGTTTATGCACATTTTGCCGGTTGAAGATCGTTCAGGTTGCGATGACAAGTTTTGAATTAGTTTATCGGAAAGGTTCATTTCATTACAATCTAATCAATTTCATTAAATGTTAATTTAGTATTTTGATTTAGCCACAAATAAGTAATAGACGTAGAATAGAAATATTCTTGATACAAAGTATATATTTAAATGGAATTGTATGATTGAATCATGTGCCAGGGAGAAATAAAGTGTTATTTCTTTTAATGAATGAGTTAATACCGTAAATAATCATACGAAATTTCAAAACAATATAAATTTGGTAAATCTCAAGTCCATCATATAGCATGCATCTTTGAAGGACAAAAATATGTCAATATTAAAACCATGATTACTAATGGGGACATTCATGACTTCATGAGAGCAAGAGCGATAAACACAGGTAAAAGCAACGGTTAGCTATGTCGTACACCTCAACAGAACAATTAAATTAAAATTAAATTGGGTAGGATCACGTGTACTTGCTGAATTTTATAAATGCAAAAGAATATGGGAAGTGATATAAAATTACTGTAACAAGAGGCTAAACATCTTAAATCAAATGTCATTCGGAAAATTATTGTGTTGCATGTTGCATTTTCTAGCATACATCGATAGAAGACTTCGATAGGAAACACTCGCTCAAACACAATATCAAGCTGAATAAAAAAATTGAAGCAATCCATTGTGCATTCAAAGTTTCAAAACGAAATATATTACATATAAGCGGAATGCTACGAGTAGAAAATAAATGAAGTTGCAAGAAACGATGACAGTTGCACATACCTCTGCATAAAAAAGAATATTGGTGCGCCATTTGTCGATGGCACCAGTTCATCAATTAAATTAATATATGTAGTAGTAGAAGTAGCAGCAGTAGTTGTAGTAGTAGTAGTAATAGTATTACTTTTTTTTTTTTTTATCTCGCCGGGACGAATGTCCAAGTAGAGATATTGCCATGACCCCGGCGTTGCCGGCATCGTCGTCTGTAGACACCCACGCTAAACTTTTGCGTTTAGTTTAAGATATTAATGCAACAACTCATTGGACATGAATAAAACTTCGCATGTATGTTCAGCATCGTCAATGGAACACATAGAAAAAAACATAACTCGGGGTTTCATTTTGGCAGAGTTATGGCCTTTTTGGACTTCATTTTTCAGGTAAAAATTTTTTATCAGGTAAGATATCTATGCAACCTATCATTGGATATGAATGAATTTTCACATGTGTGATCACCATCATCGATGGAACATACAGAGACAAAAACCATAACTCGGGGTTGCAGGTTGGCAAAGTTATGGCCGTTTGGACTTAATTTTTCGTCTGTAGACACCAAGGTTAAACTTTTGCGTTTAGTTGCGTTTAAGTTTTGGTGTTTGCCTCCAGTCTCAATATTTTCAAGAGTGGCGTGTTTTATCCCATCGGCGAGTGTTTCACATAGATTAGAACATTAGAACGATTGTGACATAATATTTGTTAACAATAACTACGTTTATTTTGTCTGAATTGATGAAACAAAAGTTATCGTCCACAAATGTTAAAATCTATGTTATAAGATCACTCAAATACAAATACTAAATTCACTTTAATTTACCAAAACGTCCAACAGTATATTTTGTGTGCGCTGTGAATTTCTGTATACAGAAGCGGCTGATCATTATACTTGCCGACAATTGACATATTTTAACAGCATACTCATTGAGTGATTCAATATTTAGCTTTATTTTATGCCATCGAGGGCTAACAGACGATCAGTTTACCTAACCACTGTTTTCTGGGATTAACCAGTACTCGAGCACACCCTATCTCCGCCAGTTACTGATAACTTTCCCACTTCAATCAGTGGTGAGAGACGAATGATTATGAGAAAAAATGTCGTATATCAATCATCACGGAGACTGTTGCCGGGCGGGGATTCGAACTCACGACCCCTGGATTAATAATCAGTTGCGTAACCGACTTAGCAAATTGGGCCCGGTGCATACTCATTGAATAAGGCAATATTGACATGACCTCTCTGGGAATCGAACATATGGTATCTGGGTTTTGGTGTATTCCTGCTAACAACACGATATTACGACTCCTTACATCACATTGACATATCATACGAATCCGTAATATTTCGCAGGAATATATCTAGTTCTGGTCGCAGCATAGACCAAAACTTTAGCCAGATTGGCCCAAGTGACAGATTCAGTCTTGTCACCTTGCAATCATACGATACACGTGGATGCACCGGTAAGATTATATATTTATTTATTTCTCCTCCGTCGATTGTTGACTTATGCTATTTCTTATTGTTTCGTTTCGTTATGTCCTGTGTGGTATCTGTATTAATGATTGTCTTATGTGTCTTTTTCAGGGATGAATATAACAACTAAGATCCATTAAACCATCAATAAACCAATCATATGTTTAACTTCTATTTTAACGTACTACATGTATCACACATATTCAAACCATTTGTCCCAACATGTTCTTTATGTTGAGTCGTTTATTCACGTTACACTTGCCTTTTGTAAACGATACGGCTATTTGTGTTAACGTTTCAACTGCAAAACCACCAGAATAAGGAAGAAAATAAAACGATAGTATACACATTTCGATGTAGAGTGTTATATATTTATGTGTGTTAAACTTTATTATGATCGTTCAAAGTAATAAAGGTAATATCACAAAGTGTAGCGTGTGGAATTCTGTAAATAAAGTGCTTTTGTACATTGGTATAAATATGTGAAATAACAATGTCGAAACAGGTAAGACATTCTTCAGTTTTAAACATTTAAGATATATACAAGGTATGAGTTGCTTCCACAGATATAACCACTTTGTATCTGTAGTACAGTACAAAGTTTGTTTATTTTAAAGTCAAGTAGTGGTTATGCATGTAGTACCGACATCGGGTTATTGTAGGTTCGTATCTGTAGTACAGTACAATGTTTGTTTATTTTATAGCCAAGTAATGGTTATACATGTAGTACCGACATCAGGTTATTGTAGGTTTGTATGTGTATTAAATAACCGAAGTATTTCCGATAATCAATAACTGAAACAAGTAACATTGGTTATGATAATCGTGAATTGACAAATGAATATAATGTTTTTGAAAGTAAGAACAGAAAGTGTCATCTTCTTGGAGACGTATAATTGAGTTACATTCGAACGCTTTACGTCTCACACACCAATTAATTTTGTACTGTTCTACATATAGAGACATGCACTTCTGGAACACTGGATACATTACCAATGGTTCTAAAAGTGCCTTATTCCCATAGATAGTCCTCTGTTGGTCCAAATATGCAGAAAAAACATAGGGTTGACCAGGTTGCTTTTTCACAATTTCGATGGTTTGATGACACCCCTTCATTTTTGACAATTCTGCCCATTTGTTGCAGAGTATCACTACGTATCTTTAAACTTTTCCCAGGGTCACCCAAACTTTGCTGAAACCATGAAAAGGTTCCAATGTTTCCATATGCACAAAGAAATATGACATTTTATGCATTTTTAACAAAAATATTACCCGACTGCTTTACACAGCTCTAATTTCTTGGGCGTAATAATCTTGCTACCGTCATGTAAGGGAGGTAATTGTTCAGTGAGACCTTTAGTTGCCTAAATCTAAATGTTTTGTATATATACTATAGACATAAAGAATTTTAACTACTGTTATAAAAATTATGATACATAGTTGATCTGTTAAGAAATATACAGTAGAGATAAAAATTACGGAACAGATGTACAGACATACGCGTGGTAAGACCTAAAGCTACATAAAAACGACGGACAGAAGATATTAACGAAATAATTAACTTGAAATAAAAACTAATATAGAATGCTTTATGTCTTTAAATTTATAAACAAAATGTATAGATCAGAAACAGCCTTGATACAATGGTTAATATCTCCGGACGACCCATTTTCTCATTCATGCCTTTTGAATTATAATCATTATGGTTTAAATCCTTTTTAATGTTCGTGTGCATGTTGAAAATATTTTTAACCAATTATCTACAGTATATGTATTTGTTTCCTTGTACATGTGAAGTGAACCTGGATCTTCCTTCCTGTTGGCGTCGAATAACCTATAATGTGTTGGTACGCCGTAGAACCTTATTCATTCATTCACTGACAAATTAAGAAACCCTTTGGATCATGAAATACAGTGAAATCATATGTATTTTATTTCATAAAGGGATTTAATTGAAATCACAACAACGGGTTTTCCGATTTTTTGGGGTCGATTTTTGGGATCGAAATTCCATTATTGTGACTTCTATTGTGTTCATTTATATATATATATATATATATATGGAGATACAGAAATGATTTGTGAATAACCAAGACATAAATGTACAGACCAGACTACGGCCAGTGCGCCTAGCTACAATGCAAACCATAGATACAATATCAAGGCCTCTGCCAAACCAACAAATTTGGTGTCGACCATGACTTATATACTATGGAATTACATGCAACACATCTGGACAGGGTGGACAAATTCACATACATTAAATGATAGCTTTATATGAGTAGGATCCAGTTAAGGATTCATGACTACTCACATGCTACATAAAGGACAGATTTATAAACCCGTTGGATCATATGAATACAGTGAATTCATATATGTTTAATTAAATTCACAACAACAGAATTACGATTTTTGGGATCTATATATATACATCCGTTCATTCATCTATCCATCCATCCACCAAATCCACACATACACATATACAGCAGCAACGATAATTGCAAATATGTCAATCTAATCCGATAAACCTATAACTTGTATTTCAGATTGGATTCGAGATATGTGCTGTGTTTCTGCTGACAATTACACATTTAACCATAGAAGGTATGTTATTAAAATACCATTTTATAAAACTATTCCATTAGTTTATTTCATGCAAAATATAATCATAAACATAATCAAAATTTAGATATTATATAATTTCCTTTAAATTACGTATCAGAGCAGTATATAAAATACATGCGATAAGGTAAACTGAATCGCAACATGTGATAAAAGATATTAAGTAAATAATACAATACCTATTATCAATATTTGTTTAGGTTGTTCTTTGTGGAATAGTAATCTCAGAATATTTATCAAAAAAGAATTAAATAAGAACTAAAAATGAAAATAATCCATTGTTTAATACATTTCCATTTCTCTTATTCTCATTTGATATTACTAAATGATCGGGCGACGTTAGCAAGTTGGTGAAATTACAATATTTATATACTTGATTATCTTCCAGTAAATATTACTTGCCCAACAAACACATGCGAATCTTGCAATTCTACAACTTACTGCACAACATGTAAGGACGGTTACCACAACGGTAAGTTGGACAATATAGACCATACCAATTGTAGTCTATCCTGCCACTCATCTTGTAAAACGTGTATGTCATTCTTCCATTGTAAAGAGTGTAATCCCGGTTACTATGACAATGTTTCCACAGGAAACAAAAACTGTCGGTTAAACTGTTCCAAAGGTTGTATAAATGACACATGTAACGAATCCGGCGGTAGCTGTTCATGTAAATCAGGATACGCTGGAAACGACTGCTCCGTGTGCGACGGTGGACTATATGGATCTAACTGTTCATTGACATGTTCTGCTGGGTGTAATGACAAGTGTAACCGAGCAGATGGTTCATGTTCCTGCAAAAGTGGATACACCGGAACAAAGTGTGAAAGCTGTGTTAATGGGCGTTATGGATTAAATTGTTCTCAAAGTTGTTCTATTGGATGCACTAATGCCACGTGTAATAAAACTGATGGTTCGTGTATTTGTTTACATGGGTTTGCAGGCGATATGTGTGATTGTTGTATCGAAGGGCTTTACGGAAATAATTGTTATTTTAATTGTTCCCATGGTTGTTACGATATGTGTAACGGTACGGACGGTTCGTGTTCCTGTAGAGAAGGTTTTACAGGTACAAAATGTGACAAATGTGATGACGGTATGTATGGACCAGACTGTACATTGAGTTGTTCCAAGGGCTGTGTAAGTGATACATGTGACAAAAATGGTTCGTGTAATTGTGAAAACAGATATACTGGTATGACCTGTGATAGCTGTGTGGACGGTCTTTACGGTTTAGACTGTTTATTTCATTGCTCCATTGGATGCACTGACGGTGTATGTAACATGTCAAATGGTACATGTGTCTGTAAAAATGGCTTTATTGGTGAAATATGTGACAACTGTGCTGGTGGAGTGTATGGACAAGACTGTTCGTTGAACTGTTCCACTGGGTGTAACAACTCCATGTGTAACACATCGGACGGTTCGTGTTTCTGTAAATATGGATTTTCTGGTGATAGTTGTGACAGTTGTGTCACTGGTCAATATGGACAAAATTGTTCATTAATTTGTTCTTTAGGATGCACCGAGGGTACCTGTAATCAATCTGATGGCTCATGTGCCTGTAATGATGGATTTACTGGAAGTAACTGTTCATCAAAGTGCTCACCCAAATGCTATAACGGCACGTGTAACAAATTAGATGGAAGTTGTGACGCATGTATGGAGCAATATTATGGAGTTAATTGTGAACATAGATGCCCCCGCAACTGCACTGATAACAGCTGCGATGAAAACACAGGCAATTGCACAAATGGTTGTGTAAATGGACAGTATGGCCAACAATGTGAGGATATCTGCCCTGTAAATTGTTTCACGTGCAGCAGAGAGAATCAATGTAGTGGATGTAAAACGGGATTTTATGGAGAAATCTGTAACACAACATGTCCAATATCCTGTTTCAATAGCACCTGTAACACTGACAGCGGTTCGTGTTCACAAGGATGCATAATAAACAAGTATGGGCATTTCTGTAACCAGACTTGTGGAACGCATTGTGTAGCTAAAGATGATAAACTCTTTACAAAATGTTATCATACTAACGGCACTTGTACTTATGGATGTGAGTCTGGTTTCTACGGTTACAAGTGTAACTTCAGTTGTAGCGAGACTTGTACGAATGCCACATGCGAGAGACTAACTGGCAACTGTCTGGTAGGATGTATTGGTGACTACACGGGATCATCTTGTTCTGAAGGTAGGACTTTTTTGGTATCAATTTGCTTAATAATTGCTTGCCGTGTGAAATGTTTATCAATATATTTTTTTGTAAATACAATGGTCGTTATTTGAATACATTTCCACACAATATACACAATATAGAATTTTTATGTTTTTTTTTTATTATTTTGTCATTGCAATACATGTCTTTTAAATGCATTATTTGAGTAAAAATACAAAGCAAACGGTTTTAATTTGCAGAAAAAACATTTGACGGTGGAACTTCTAAAGACGGAAACGTCAGTGGTGGAGGTATAGTGGGTGGGGTGACTGGCGTTCTCGCCACAGCCGCCATTATGGTAGTTTTGTTGTTTTTATGGAGACGACGGTAATTTGTGTTAATATGTTATTTTTGTATATCAACTATGTGATATAGTACTGCTGTACTTATCCAATACCACTCATATTAAACAATTATTAATGTAATCTCGAGTAATATGTTACTGTATTTAACGTAGAATATGTCAACGAAATTCCAACCTACTAAATATAGTCAATGTATTAAACAACTCTAAATGTAATCTCGAGTAATAATGTACCATGTATTAAACATAAAATCTTTCACTATGGTACATGTTTTGGCAACTAAAATCCAAACTGCATTTATTGGATATAGTCAATGTATGCAAGTTACCATTATGAAAACCAAATGGATTTGTATTAAAGAGAAAATAATGGGACATAGGAATGTAGACAGTATATCAAACGATATACGATTTGTCTTACAATAGTATATGACTTGCAACGGACGTCCAACGTACAAAGTATAGTTAATGTAGACATATACCGTCATGATGAAAGAAAATGTAACGCTTTGACAAATACATTTGTATCGATTGCAAATTAAATAGATCATGTGAACATCACGATTTATTACACTAAATGTTTATTCATTTAGAGTGAACACACAAATATTTACCTACTGTTATCAATTATAGGCGGACTGCTATCAAACACAATAAGAACTACACAGACGTTGTTGGACGTATTAACAATATACCACGTGACAGTTTGTACAAAACAACATCCTTGATATGTGAGCTGTTTGAAATATTTTCATTATTAGTTCTACAAACGTATGGATGTCTTTCATATAGACTGACTAACCTTTAACTACATTTTTAAAAGAGATTGAACATTATGACATCATGTTCTTCTAGATGCATTTGATCTCTGTTTTACATTTGAATTATGTTCAGCGTTTTTCTGCAAGTAGTTTGTACACGTTCTCATATTTAAATAAGATATATTCAAACACATTGCCTTAGACTAAGTTTTAATGATCCATTGTGTCATGAAGAAAAAATAACATATTGTGTCGCATGACAATATGTCGCTTTAGATGTCGGCAAACATAATAGTCATTACATTTAAAAAAAAAACAAGCCTGTTTAAAACTTCTTCTGAGGACAGAATGGTGACGAGTTTCCACTTAAGCCTTACAAGAAGGGAGGTGCTGAATACTTAACAATTGTACCGTCTTCTTACAACCTTAGTTATTATTCTCCTGCTGCTGTGGTTCTTGGAGAGTCTTTTGAATGTTTCTCTTTATTCGATCATTTTTATGAGATTAATAAAGTTTAACATATGTGCAATTCAAGAACTTGTACTAGAGTTTTTACGTGCAATCAGCCATGAATGTTCAAAATTCGTTGTTTTCAAACCCGCGATTATATCAAGCCCGTAATTCAATAATGTTATTGAAAACAATTTCAAACCAAATATCTTTTTACGTGGTACATGTGTACATGTTCAATTAATCCAGAACGATTTGCATTTGTGAATTTCATTTAGTACCAGACGAAGTATCTGATGCTAACGCAATACCAATAAATCAAAATCCCGCGGGACTTCCACAACAATTACACATGTCTACATTTTGTGCCTCGTCAACAGTGGTGGTGGAGGAGAACGGACCGGATACCGAAGAGATTCAAAGACCGTTATCCGGTACAGCACATTACAGCGTAGTAAGAAGAAAGAAGATTGAAAAACTTGCTGAATACGTTGCCAAGAAAAACACATCGGACTTCGAAGAAGAATTTCAAGTAAGTAATTGCTATCTTCAATCAAGAAATTATATAGAGAAGGAAAGGCAACTGATTGATATTTTGTGAACGCTCACGTATTCATACAAAATCTCGTAATATTTCGTTTTCAATTATCTTGACTTCCATTTATCTCAGGAACACAAATCAAAATGCTTACAGTGCAGAATGAAATTCTCATCAAAACAACACCATTCTAAGCAATTTGTTTTTAAAATTGTTGAAGTACTTCTCCTTACAAATGTGTATTCTGTAGCTAAAATAACAACAAATAACGAGACAGTTTACTTCAATCCTAAATTATTTTTAATTCAAGATCATCGTTATCGAAACATTTTAAATCATCTAAGATTACATACAACTTATATTTTATGTACAGGTAATCAGTTGCCTGTAAAATATGAATGATTAATTTACTAAATAATAAATCCTTCGTGTGCTATTCTATCAACCTTTAATCAGGAGATACAAGTTTCCAATTCTTCTATATAAGCCCTTTCTTCAAACACTAAACTTATTTTACAGCTTTGTTTTCGGCAGTCATAAAGATATAAGAACTGTGGCAACTACAGTCAACATAAGTTGCACATAGATTGACAAATTGAAAATAACATTTTCCGTATCGGTTTTGATTGTATCTGTCACACAAGTAATATCTATTGTTTATAGTTTGACACGGTTTTATGCACATGCAATCTTATATGGTGATTAAATGCTAATTTAACCTTATTTATTTTACTTCGATTGTGAAACAAGTTATTACAACTTAGGCAAATAACGCTGGAAGTCTTTCTGGGTAGAACCAGTATTAAGCGTATTGGGAAAAAGTATCTTGGTCATGGGCATCACACAGAGTCGTGACTTAGCATCGAACCCACGACATTCAGATCTGGGTCGGATGCCGTACCACTGGACCTTTCATCAAACTATTTGTTTCCAATGAGAAATCAATGTTGTATATAATGCCAATGTTTAATATAATGTCAATGTTTTTTATAATGTCAATGTTGTATATAATGTCAATGTTTTATATAATGTCAATGTTGTATATAATGTCAATGTTTTATATAATGCCACTGTTGTATATAATGTCAATTGCTTTATATAATGTCAATGTTTTATATAATGTCAATGTTGTATATAATGTCAATGTTTTATATAATGCCAATGTTGTATATAATGTCAATGTTGTATATAATGTCAATTGCTTTATATAATGTCAATGTTTAATATAATGTCAATGTTGTATATAATGTCATTTGTTTTATATAATGTCAATGTTTAATATAATGTCAATGTTTTATATAATTTCAATGTTTTTACTCTTGTGCTAAGTGTGTCTTTGATTGTTACGTCGTCTCTTATTGGGAACATGTTTTCATTTGAAATACTTACATATTTAAAATATCAACATTAGTGTAAGCTGAAATGTGTGATTAGAGAACAAATTATGATCAGTTGATACAAAAAGTAGAAAAATAAAAGTGAACCTGTTAAATAAATGTTACCTTTAAAAAGTACTTGTTTTATATCTAATGGTTTGAACAAAGTATTTAATTAACTATTTATTTACGTTCTTTTCAGGAATTGCCAAACGGTCTCATACAGCCATATGCCGAGTCCCAAAAACCAGAGAACATGGCGAAAAATAGATACCGACAGATATACCCCTGTATGTGGTTGAACCGATTTATTTTATGAAAATTATGCAACCAAACTAAACAAACAGAACTAGGAGCATAGCAGATTTTAGATTTTGGCGTTAATTCTCGGCGTTCCCTCCTTGCATTTTACAAGTTGTTTTCATTAATAACTTCACTTTACTTAACTGACCAGCGAGCTTTATCTCAAGAACCCTGGTATGCATGTTGAAATTCTTAAACACTAGTTTTACACAAAATAATATGCAGTTTTATAAATTTAAACGGGTTAATATCATATTAAAGTATTAACCGTGATATATTTGAATACTAGTATTTTAACAAAGATTTTGCTACTCCAACAATGTATTATTGTTTCACTAAACACGCTTCAGGCAGCAAGTTGGTTATGTAAAAATTATGCTTATTGTTTCAGATGATGACCATAGAGTGAAGCTGACTGGACCTGGCACAGACTATATCAATGCTAGTTATATTGATGTAAGTTATATTCCCTGTCAACCGACCGTCAAATGAATATGTTTAACTGATAAGGCATTGCTGATTTTCATTTTATTACAGTATTTAATTGGTAAAAGTAGTTTTTCTAACTACTTCATTATGACTTAGTATCGTGATATTTTTATTACTTTCCACACTTTATTTTCCGGATATCTTACTTGAACCTTGAATTTCATCAGTTTAATTATTTAAAACCGCTATTAAAATATAGTAAGTTACATTCCCCCTTATAATACCTTACGGACGAACATGCCCTGCTTAGCTTTTCGGAATCCGCCGTAACCGAATGGCACAAGGCGCAGTCTCAATATAACTGACATTTTACCTCTAAGGTCGCAGGTTCAAGTCACGCTCGCTCCAAAAACTTTATGTAGAAAAGTTTGCCAGTAACTCGCGGAAGGACGGTGGTTCTACTCAGATTCATTCTGAGGTCTTTTTCCACCAATAAAACTGGATATGCCATATATAACCTGAAATGTGTTGGAAATGTCGTTGAACCCTATTCTAGAATATAATTGTAAAGCTTTAAATGGAGATCAAGTACGGAGGATAAATGCACTACCGGGTTTCATAAATCCATTGAAATAGTTTTGTTGACGAAATATAAATGTCAGTGACAGTATCAAGTTACATAGTTTCATACACCAAGATAAAATAAAACCCGTACACAAGATGACTTGCTATCTAATATTAACTTCCCGATTTCGCATGATCTACTCTTTTCAGATAGTACATTGTATCTCTTTCTTTTCCGCACTTCCTGAAATCTAATATAGCACAACTGACGCTAATATTTATGTTATTGTTTTTTTTTCAGGGATTCAACCAGCCAAAGGCGTATATTGCGTGTCTAGGTATGAACATTTTTTTCCGCATCTAATTTGGACAACGCATAGATACGTAAGATAAATTCTATTTGTTTATAACTTCACCTACAACTGAACCAGAACATGTTTCTGACGTTGGTGATTCAACTGAGGATATATGTAGTGAATGGGATAACACTTCAGGCTCAAATATAAATGCACCTCGCTGGCTTTAAACATTGTGTTGATTTTTGTACCACCTATGTGTTTTGCAAATAATGTTCAAGAATGAATATAGATAAGCTCTTTGTAATAAAGTGTTAATGTATATTTTGTATAGTACTCGTTACGAACAGTCTACTACACCTCAGAAGTTATGAGTTCGAACATAAAAAACATCTGCATTGATTTACACATATCCGCTAGTTTTTGTTACAAACATATTTCTTAAACGTTCCTAGAGGTTTGATACACATATTGTTATCCCGCTGTGTTATTGTATGTGTCAGTATAATGTAATTCATTGGGTAAGGTATGCCGAAGGCCAGACATCATTTAATTCATCTAATACTAATAAGCGGTATGTGGTGATTTTTACAAGAAGATCTCAGTAATATATATAATAATGCTTAATTGAGAGTAAATATTGATGAATAAGCGATATTCAAACTTTTTTTTTTGCATATATGTAGTGTACATAATTATAATTATACTTTATAAATATAAACAGTAGAACTTCGATAGCTCGAACCCTACGAAACTGGACAAAATTGTTCGAGTTAAGGGTTGTTCGAGACAAATATTGTTCAACATCATACAACACACACGAGAGACATAGGAATCTGGCCGGGACCAGATAAATAGTTCGAGATAAATGTGGTGTTCGGGCCATCCGCATTCGAACTAACGAAGTTCTATGCATTAATTTAAGTTGTGCTGTTTTGTAGTGAGTCCTGTACATGTAATTTCGGCATACAGTTTCTTTTCTTTAACTAGTGAACAAAGATTGATATTAACCACCAAAAATGTAATATTATACGGTATATGATAACGTCACAGAGAGTTGCACATTTTTTCTGTGAGAAGTATACAGTAGACAAAGTAAAGTATATATTTCGTATCAGATTAAAACCTAAATATGATTATTACTTCTCGTAATTATGATAATTTACTTCTTCTGTCAGTATGAATTATGTATATGACTACTAATATAAAGTATATATTGATTATGTTATTGTGTTGGCATTGTACAATAACAGGTCCTACCGAGAAGACAATGGACAATTTTGTTTTGTTCTGGCGAATGGTGTGGCAAGAGAACGTTGAGCAAATAGTCATGGTTACAAATCTCAAGGAAGATGGGGTAATAAAGCTAAAACATCTAAATATAATATTTCTTATATAACAAATGCTCTATCCGTGGGAAAGGCAATTAAATGCAATCATTTACCATGACTTTTGAACGTTTTGTATAATAGTATAAGAGAATTAATAATATACTGTAAAAGGCACGACCAGTTGCCAGTTATCAACTATACACAATTAATTAGCACATGTAATCTGTTTTTCTTACAGGTTAATAAGTGTGACAAATACTGGCCTGATGCCGGAGAGAGTGTGTATTATGGTGACGTCATGGTCACGTGTCATAGTGACGACAAGTATGCAGATTACACTGTGAGAAGTTTTACAGTGTCTATGGTAAGTGTTGTTATAAAGCAGACGAGTTGACAAGCTAGTATTCATGTCGGTATGTTAAATTCTATCAGAAATATGAGAAGCTTCAAATACCGAAAATAATTCATTCATACTTTTCATTAAAACTGGTGTTGGATATTTTCACATGTCTATAAGTTAATGTCGATGATCTCAAACAATCTAGTAGAAAACAAATAGTTCCACAAAATGTTGAAAAAACGGCAAATAATTAACGGATGGAATGAAATTAGCCGTTTTCCCATTAAACAGACAAACAACGCTTGTTGTTTCTTTTTATTGATGAGATTTTAGATTGATTACTCTTATCATTAATAACTTCGTATATGTAAAAACAGAATGATTTATCATACTAGTAAGATGATGTATATTTCTATTGTATCAATAGTGAATATCTATGCAACATTCGATTACATTATTTTTTTAATGAATTGCAGGATTCCGTCAGTAGACCTCTGCATCACATTCATTTCACGGCTTGGCCAGACAAAGGCGTTCCGGATGATATAACGAGCCTGATTGAATTTAGACAGAAAGTCAAAAGCACTCAAATGACCCTTAACGGGCCAACCATTGTGCATTGCAGGTAGTTTAATGAAAAAATATATAATTTCACTAGAAATAGTACATTAAACAAGAAGTTTCGCAGGAATGTGATGAAATTGTTATATTTAAGTAACCGGTAGTACTGTTTGTACAGGAAACACAAAACAAATCTAAAAGGATCCTTGGGAAACAATTTGAATTCGGTTTTATTAAGTTTGCTCATGAGGGATAATAAAATATTTAACACCAATTATTTTTCATTCAAATAAAAATTGTAAATTTAGACGTTGACAATGTGTTTTTATGCTATATTTTCATGTGATACTTTTTTTTTTTTTCTGAAACGATTGCTTTATCCTAATATGCTACTTTAATATGACCACATTGAGGAATCTTAAATTCCAAAACGTGTTGAACATGTTTTTATCTTATTTCCGTCCGCTAGTGCTGGAGTGGGAAGAACTGGGACGTACATTGCTCTAGATATTCTTACCACACAAGGAGAGGAGACACAGGCTGTGGATGTATTCATGTGTGTTATGAACATGCGACAGAATAGACCGTACATGGTACAAACAGCGGTACGTGTATAACATGTCATGTAGTCCAGACCGCCTGGGCTGATAATATGTTAGAGCAAGGTTTCATATAAAGCGGTCGACTTCCTTGTTTCATTTATGATAACTCCCCTGCTTGCCAATATACTCGAACGATTTTGTTAAAACGTTGGGCGATAAATAGCACCATTCCTGCACTGGTCGACGGCGGTCACTTATTGCTTTTAAAATTAAAAAATGAAACCTGCTACTACACTATATATTTCTTCTCTGTTATGACAGATTCAGATTACTGCAGGTTTTTGTTATGCATTATTTGATTTTTTTTAAATCGATAGCAAGACACACAATGCCCTTTGATCTTTGCAAATGGCTGCATCATATATTATATCATACATGTAGTGTATGAAGGTTCCAAGTAAATAAAAGTATGCTTTGTTTATGAAGTTTATGTTGAACTACTAAATACTCTAGCTACATACAAAAGCATACACGATTTTAACATTTAAAACTCATGAAAATGTGACACGCCTTGAGCGCTGGCCGGCAGTGGCTATTGGATGCAAACCACAATACACGATATATTAAATACCCCACACACTTTAACTCGCCGTCATTGTTTGTGTCGATTGAGGCTACTGAATTATAATGAAAGAGTGAAAGAATAATTGATAAAAACATAAAACATGTAAAGATAAGTCACAAAGATAGACGTCTCAGTACACAGTTATGCCCTTTTTCCCCCACATGATTCTTACGCATAAAAAAAATGTTATTTGGTTTTGAAATATTTTCAAAATGGTTCATAGTGGTTGTGATTCTTGCTGCAGAGGCATAGATAGAGCAAAGGTTGGTATAGATATACTGCAATAAGACATCACTGGTGTTAAACAATTGATTTTTGTATGATTTTAACATATGCATGTATTTATGAGCATTTGAGGACTTCTTTTTTTCAAAATATCTCAGGGTGTCTATGCACCCTCTTTAAAAGAAAACTGATCAAGCTACCTCTTATTGTGCATTTTTAATTGGGTATACATTCCTGCCATGAATAAAAAAAATTAAAAACATTCTAAGTTTACCATGGAAATCCTAGACCCTTTTTTATATAGAACAAAGAGCAAAATTCAACCCTGTAGTGCGACCTATACTGTCCTGTGACGGCTTTCATTCAACAACTAGTCGATTTGTTCTTTAACTCTTGGTAGTTAGATGAGTATACCTTGATGCTATATTTAACTTTGTGATGATATACTCATTTTGGTACTAAAATTACAGGAACAATACGAATACTTGCATCACGCAGTCGTCCATTCCTTGACCACTGACTGCCAAACAATTCCGGCAGACAAGTTCCAAGAGTATACAGCTTCGTTAGATGATGATGATGCTGCTGATAGTATGTCACACACATTTGAGGTTAGTATATAATAGTATCTATATAATGGCGATAACTATTGTTGAACAACCAGACATAAATCTACATACAATAAAATATATATATATAGTAATGTATGTATATTGTCAGAAGTCATTAACATGTGTTATTGATGTTAATTAACTGCACATGTTGGTTAATAGACCGGACAGTGAAAGTGTAAACTAGGCGTATATGCATATCTGCAAGGTTAAGATTTCTCGTTATAACGTCCGAATGAAGATTATCTTATTTCAGAACGGGATTGGTTGTTTTGTTTTAAATTAATTCCGTGTGTTGTGTCGATTATGTTTTCGTTGCTGTTGTTGATGATGATGATGATAACTTAAAATTATAACTGTTATAACAGTTCACGGTACAGCCTTTTTAATAAATATCTTTTAATAAACTGTATGCATGTAATTTAATAAGAATTAGCATTTAAGAACTCAAATACATAATTTATACTATAAAAAAATATCTAGGCACGATAGTTAACAATAGTTAACTTATTGCAGTCCATTAAGAGCTAAAGCAGTCTTTAGAATAGAATTTAATAAAAACATTATTTTAAAGACGATATTTAATGAAAATGAAAAATAATGATAACATTTAGTTTCACAGTAAAAATATTTTTTTAAAAAAATATATAATTTCACAATAATATATAATCTTTGTGAAATATATTACAATGTACCTTCATATCTTTTTATGTCTTAAGTGAAAATACATATTTAGCAACATATATTAAAAACATCGATATTTTCGATATTTTCGATATTTCTCATTTATTAGAGCAATTTATATCCTCAAAATGATTGCTATGTAAGTCTATTTTCGAGTACATTGTGTCATATTGTTTAATATTTTGCCTGAATATTGTTTTAGTAATAACTTTATGTTGCCTATAATAACATTAATATAGAAAGCCATGGTATACGTTCATCAAGTGTTTGATATTTTCCTGTTAAACCGTATTTTTTCAGTTATGTTTAGCTTCTCAATAGCTTTGCATCTACATCATTTGTTCCCTGCAATTCCTCATAGCTGAGGGTCCGTAGTCTATCCCAGAACCTGATATCTCCCGAACCAGGTCTATTAACCACTAATGAAACAGCGCGGTATTCTAGTTCTGTCTAACCATTAATATCAATTGAACGCTTACTAAAATGTGACGTAATTCAAACGTTCCGTTGTAGCAATTGGCCAATCAACGTGCTAAAATGTGGCTTTCCCAACATTGCTATTTAACGGACCCAATCGGGATAGCTGGGTCCGCTCTACAGACTAGGAGAGTTCGTGTTATGTTGTTAAATCAGCCGTATTATATTGCGAGAATATATACAAAGATGTTTAAGACTGCAGTGAAAACATTCTGTATCGAAATGTGTAATATACATACTATTTAGAATATACGTTTGTTTATTGATTTCATTAGAGCTCAAATAAATATTGTTAATATATTTTAAATACACAGTTACACACACAAATGGACAAGAAAACAGATCAAGAAATTGAAGCTATTGACAGAAACAGAACACAGACAAAAGCTAACCGTGCAGGAGCTGATGTCCCAGGTAAAACATGAACATTTAGAATATGATAGTTTAAAATATATTTCGTTCCAATTAAACACCCAACAAACAACTATTCTACAAGATTGGTAGAGTGATTTTATTATATGTAACAGTCATTAGAACAGACACTGTTGTCATTGTATATAAAACTAAACTAGTAATTCTGACTTTATCAAAACTAAGAACATAAAGAATAAAGAAAAACTGGGCTAATTAAAACTATAAGCAAACTGCTATAAACGATATTTGAAGCTTTACAAGATGTATGTTAAGGTGATTCCTAAATGATTTTGTCAATAGGATTATAATTACTGACAAAGTCGATAATGAAGACTGTATAGCTTACAATAGTTTGATATTGGGGCTCTGACACTCACCCGGCGTTTCTTTATTATTTCAGTCTACCATTTATATGTCTGTTTTGTCAGTGTTGCTGCTGTTACATGTATGCACGTTTCCTATGAAATGCTTTAATGTAACAAACCATTATCTTTGTAATTTTAGGCGATCTACATAGGCCGGTTTTATCATTAGGCAATATCACGTGCTCTGGAAACTATATCAATGCTGTGTACATAAATGTGAGTACTTTTTTCTACATGTGACAGATAATGTTTAACATGTATTGAACTATTTAAATATGTTACATTGCATGATGCGATATTTCTATTTATTAGATTCGTATTCATATCAAAATGTAAAAGCTTGATCCACAAATATTTTCCGAATTTTACATTTGCTATACATGTACTTTATCTTACAATATAAAACCACTATACTACGAAGTTTTACATTTTATATTAAACAGTTGTTAGATATTTCTAGCGATCGTGAGGATGGAAAATAAGAACAATAGATAATAGTTAATGTGATATAATGACAAACTTGTATATATTACAGAGTTTCAGGACAAAGAACCGTTACATTGTTGCCCAGACACCGTTACCTGAAACTGTAGAGGATTTTGTAACACTTGTGTTCCAAACTAAATGTTCGTGTATCGTTTCCTTGGAAAATCTTGATAATCTACAGGACGAGGTAAGAAAGTTCTGAATTAAACTAACACATACAAATATAATTACATAATATAGGTTATATACAATCAATGGTTACAACAATTTTACATAAAAAATAAGACAAAAAATAGCACACATGTCAAAAAACGTCTTCTAACACTTCGGCGTTGTTTGTCTAATTAGCATGTGTATTGCTCGTGTTTGTATCATAACAATTTGATGACACAATTAACTTACCGGCCAGTACAGACACATGAAGCGATAAATTACAAGTATGGGATCAACAATTATCACCTTCGACGGTTTGCCTTTCATCTACACGCGGTGTAAAAATTCGAAATAACGAGTGAGAAATCAATAGATTTTAGGATGGAGGGACCGAAAAACAGATTCGAAATAGTGAATAATTCGAATTACTGGAATTTGATATATCAGGAATTAATTGATATAGAAATAGAAGGGGGGAAAACGGGACCGAACTTCAAATTTGAGATAACCGGAAATTCGAAATATCAGAGTTCGAGTTGGTGAGTATCAACTGTATCTGATATGGTATTCTATATTTATACAAACAAAACTTGCCTATGCTGTATTATGCTAATATGTGTTCCCGATGTGATCTGATACAAAGCAACATAAAATACGTTCAAGAAAAATAAACAGAAAGTTCGTTTTTTTTAATAAATTTATAAGGCAGTGGCCTAGCTGGCTTAAGTTGGATGCGTAGGCACGGGCAGTGTAGGGGCTCATAAGACATGCCACCCCAATACATTTTTTTTAATATGAACTTGAAATAATGGTGCATTTCAAAATATATTTATAGCTATTATTCATGGGTCATTTTTAATTGTTCATAATGTACGTTCATATGCGAAAATACACATAAACTTATTTTACAGCATCGTCTAAAACAATAAACACAACATACCAGCTCATTTTACCCCTTCACCTTATCACTAAGCACTTTAATTGCATCTTTGGCGTTTTTATTTTTGTTTTTATTTTTTGGAGGATGATGTAGTCCCGGGTTTACACGGTCTAATGGCAGCTACGCCCCTGTAAGGAAAACTTAACAACCCACCACCTTCACACCCCTCTATCACCGGGTCTACACGGCATAAAGGCTGCTTCGCCCCTGTAAGGAATACTGAACTACACACAACCTTCACACCCCTCTATCACCGGGTCTACACGGTCTAAAGGCAGCTACGCCCTTGTAAGAAAAACTGAACTACCGACCACCTTCACTCCCCTATATCACCGGGTCTACACGGCCTAAAGGCTGCTTCGCCCCTGTAAGGAAAACTGAAACACCCATCACCTTCACACCCCTCTATCACCGGATCTGCATGGCCTAAAGGTAGCTATGCCCCTGTAAGGAATACTGAACTACCCAGCACCTTCACACCCCTCTATCACCGGGTCAACACAGCCTAAACGTAGCTATGCCCCTGTAAGGAATACTGAACTACCCAGCTCCTTCACACC